>LR990945.1:6555350-7116819 GCA_905163415.1 Noctua fimbriata
CGTGGTCACCACGCAGCGCGCGCCTCCAGCGTCGTCTTGAGCTCATTGATAATAATAATTTGGCAGTAGGTACCTAAATTATTGCGATAGGTACTTAGAGTCGCTCGGTGTCCAACTTTTAACTTTTTTAAATATTTTTGGGAAAAAATATAACATGGTTTAAAAATTATTGGAATCGATTCAGTTACTTATTCTGAACAAACTATATTCAGGTTTCGCATATACTAAAAATAATGTTGTATTACCGGTCAGTTTCACAATAACACAACAGTGGAGCATTACGGAGCGGGCTTGCGAGCCGCGCGGATGTTATGTCTATCCATTGTTGCACAGTACGAAAGTAATGAGACAGAACGGCCTCATGCGGCTAACAGCTGATAGGTCACGGGGGCGCGAATTTCATACGCCCCGCTGTAATGTTGTGTTATTGTGATAAAAGTGAATGAGTATTAAAACAAAATGTTTCTTTAGGAAAGTTGTTTGATATCAAGAGTACAATCACGTGTTTAAGTATCGGTCACTAATTACCAGTCACCCTGTATGTATATTTATTTGACTGCCTCTACAATATACAACATTATTTTTAGTATATACGAAACCTGAATATAGTTTGATCAGATTAAGTAACTGAATCGATTCCAATAATTTTTAAACCATGTTATATTTGGTCCCAAAAATATTTAAAAAAGGTTACAAGTTGGACACCGAGCAACACTAAGTACCTATCGTAATCATTTAGGTACCTACTGCCAAATTATTATTATCAATGAGCTCAAGACGACACTGGAGGCGCGCGCGGCTGTGCCGCGTGGTGACCACGTTTTTGTGCGGACAACCAGGTAACAGAACAAGCTTATAACTTTGTGATTTTTCATGATACAGTTTTGAAATTTTGTACATAGATTCTTGACATAAAAATACTAGACACGTGTTTCAGATTTCGAGTATACTAAAACTAATGTTGTATATCCAATAATAATTAATCTGCTAAACCATACTGAACAAGCAAATGGCTCTTAACAAAAAAAAAGTGTCCCGAAATTACTTACCAAAATCTTATATTAAAAACATTATGAACTCATAACACTTACATTCAGTTCCATTGGCACCTGGTAATGGACAGTCATATAGAAATTTCGCTTCCACTCCAGTCCACGCGGCGAAACTAAAGTATTTAATATCAAGGGGGCTAACATCCGAATAGGTCAGCAGAGGTAGAACTTCGCCCTCCTTGCCAAATTCTATTAGACCAGCTGTAAGTGAATATTGGACAACGTTAGTAGTTTATATACAGCGGTTATGTCTGCCTGGTTGTAGTGGATTTTAGTTTAGACTAGTTGTGCCACGCGAAATGATTATAAAAATATGACTTCCCTATTT
The DNA here is from genome assembly GCA_905163415.1 of Noctua fimbriata. Classification (NCBI taxonomy): domain Eukaryota; kingdom Metazoa; phylum Arthropoda; class Insecta; order Lepidoptera; family Noctuidae; genus Noctua; species Noctua fimbriata. The sequence goes on from LR990945.1 coordinate 6,556,731, forward strand.
TAATTGGATTTTGTTAACAATTTTAATGGTTTTAATTTTCTTGCACAGAACCCTACTCCTTTTTCTAAAATAAAAGTAGCCTAAGTCCCAAAATCGGTCCATCCGCTTCGGAGATTAGCCGGAACAAACAGGCAGACAGACAGACAAAAATTAAGAAAAATGTTTTTTTTTTGTTATTCGTACCCTAACCATCTACTTTTATACGTATAAAATAACATTTTTTTACTGAATAGTAAAAAAATATATTTTGAAATTACATTTTTTTTTTATTTGTATAGATTGGTATAAATAAAGAGGTGATTTTTTAAATCTTTCAAAATAATATGGGAGTCAGCGCCCCAATTGAGTACCACAGTTTCAGTCATAATTTGAAAGATTTGGACGGGAATTCGTAATACATTGCTTCTTATTTGGCCACAAGTTATATGCGTCTGTGTGTCGCGACTACGGAGAAATCAAAAGAGCATGCTTCGAACGAAACAAGTGACAAGTTCACAAATTGCGTCGCATCTTCCCGAGGCCGAGAATGGGACCTATTTGTTCAATTTGCGATTTTTATTTTGAAATCTGCATCAGATTTAAGATGTGAATTGTGGAGGAACAGACATCCCACCCCTCCTCTTGCTTTGCTGCTGAAGAAATAATCTGGGCAAATGTGGCATCATCGACCAGTCCTAAATTAAATGTGAGTTTGGAGCCCCTTTACAGGATATGCCCCACCTCCTTTCTTCCCCATCCTGCACAGCCACCCGCATCTTCCAGAGCTGACAGGTGATTAAATACTGGTCGGGTATTATTTGAGTCCATCGACATGCAAAGATTTTGAAATTATTTTTCTTGCCAGAAAAATTCGTTCTAAACATTCGATACTTAGTTTGTTAGACCAATCATTAAAATTCAACAGACTATTTTATTATTTATGCAACTTGCACAATTTAATTAACTTATACAGCAACTTGCTTAAAAGAGAAACATTTTCTGGAGTATTCCAAGTTAGCCAGAGTATGTTTTGGTTTTACAAATAGGGTTTGTAACGTGCAGGGTTTCTTTAAATATATTTCATTAAGTTGCAAAACTTATTTCGATGAGAAGATTGGTAAAATAATAAAATAGTAATCTTTTTGCATCAAAAAAAGATAGTAATTCATACATGCTAAGTATCAGCTGTGGGCCCGAATATCGCAAGACTGGTGCCCTGAAACAGCTAGACGGGGTCGCGGTAGACCGAAGAGAAGATGGCGGGACGTCTTGGATGGCTTCCTCGCGAATTGGCGAGAAGAAGGACACCATCGTGAGTAGTGGAAGCAATGGGGGGAGGCCTTTGCTCAAGAGTGAGACAATACTAATTAAAAAAAATAAAGTATCTTGAATCATTATCATTCTCTTGCCCTTATCCCAATTCATTTGGGGTCGGTGCAGCATGTCTTCTTCTTCCATACTTCTCTATTACTCGTCATCTCATCAAACACCATGCTCATAAATCTCGTCATTCATGATAAGTGTCATGACTGCCTCTCCAAAATTATAATTAACCTGCAGACTTGGTTTTATAATAATAATGTCTACCAAAAAGTTGATTCTCATCAGCACTCAAATAATTCTTACCCTGTGCAGAGTTACTTCTGCATTTTAGCTAAAACCTCAAAGCCATATTCTTCTTTTAAAATTGTCTATTTGTCAATTCAAAATTAAAAATATTTATGACACATTGTTTGATCTCATTTTTTTTTTCAGTGGTGCACTGGATTTTGATGAACCCAATAATCCATTTTAATACCGTTCTATTATAAAATATTTTTTATCTCGAGAAGCTTCTCATAATAAAACCTCTAATTTTTTTTTAAATATACAGTGCACTAAACTTAAAATAATAATATTTTTTTTTACTCTTTTCAATATTGTTCATTATATTTTACATTTTGTTTCAATTATTCTATTATATTTTTACAAAAGTGAAGTGAACCCATTTTTTTATATATAACCCCACACCAGGTTTTTGGGATCAAACTTTTAATATTCTTCAGTCTTTTCTTCTAGTTACTGAAAAGAACTGGAAGGTAGGAATTTAAAGTTGAGTTTAAATTCGATCAAAAACTCATAAAATAATTTATGTTCCTAAAACTTTTTAAAAGACAGTAACCGGCTGTTGTATTTTGTCCTAACTGCTAAAGTATTAAAGAAAAGTCACATAATTACATTACTTTGAAAGTTGACAAGAAAATTTCGTCCCGAAAGACCACAAAATAGACTTTAAGGGTTATATTCGCTTGAAAAGACCACTATATAGTTTATGGCGTTCTCACAGATACTCAATCGCCTGTTAATATGAAACGAACGTTCGAAGGTGATGCATTCCTGTCACGTATGCAGGTAGTTCATACTCAACGCGACAGGTGGCGCTATTAGGCCATTATAGTGAAGCACTACACGGTTGAATGCGTACCGATACAGCCACGACCGCAAGACTGAAAGCCCCGGTTTCTTTTTTTTTATTATTTTCTGGCTGTCAGGATATTCGTTTCAATCAGGGCTACTGCCTGTTAGATGATGAATCTTTTCCATCTGTCTCCTGCATCTATCAACTGCGTTTTTTCTTTGTTTTCAATGTTACAGGCACATACTATTGTAGTAACTTTCTGCTAATAGCACTGTGGACAAATGTTGCTTTTGTTTTTTTGTATAATCTCGGGTTTCTGACATTCTATCACATGATCGCTTGTTCTGTGAGAGGCTGGATGAAAGATGACATTTTCGTGTTATTTTTAAGTATTTTATTGATTTTTTTTTTATTTATATTTTTACAAATTATTTACTTTTTAAATATTCCTTAGAAAAAAAATATAAAAAACATTTAAAAATATAAAAAAATTGTAGGCCACCGGTATCGGGAACAGGGTCCAAGCTACCGGCGGTTAGGGCTCCAGAGAGAGGAACCTCCTAACAATACGAACCGTGTCCAGAAGTACCGCTTTCTGAATCAACCCTTGATCCAGCTGCCTAACGAGAGCCTCCTCAGGTATTGGTCGAGGCTCTTGGCAATTAAGCCATGGGCTGATACAACTAACGGCACAATGATCGCCGAGTCCACATTCCACATGTCGACAACCTCGCGAGCCAAGTCAAGATACTTGATTTTCTTATCTTTCTCGGCTTTCACGAGGTTCCCATCATGCGGGACCGTTGTATCAACAATCATTGCGCGCTGCTCTGATCAATCCACCACCACTATATCAGGCTTATTGGCTACAATAGTCCTGTCAGTGATGATGGATTGATCCCAGTATAATGTGATACTGCAATTTTCATTGTAAATATGGTTCTTTTAATTGTGCAATAGCTTGAATTTAAGTGTTTTATGTTGTCTAAATATTTTCTCGATAAATAAATAAATGTTAGAAAAGTAAAATATGTGTATGATTGACAAAAGTTATCGGAAAGCTTATATTATGAATAATTATCAAGCCTGTTGAAAATCGCTTTAGAATTACGAAAGGTATTAAAAAGGGCCTGGTTGTTTAATCCGTGTGATGGAACATTTTCAAATAGAGTTATTTGGCCTGAGTCTTACTATTAGAAACTAGCGTATCCCCGCGGCTTCACCCGAATGTAATTCGGGAATTGTCCCACGGGGTCGTATTACCGGGATAAAAAGTGTCTATCGGGATAACATATCCAGGTTAATCGAGATAAAATATTCTATTAAATGCAGGTTATAAACTATAGGTGTGCCAAATCCAATCATCCTAATCTGCTCTGAAGTTTTTGCGTGAAAGAGTGACAAACATCCATCAATCCATCCTCACTTTCACATACTTAGTAGTACACGGTAAGTAGAAAGATGAGATTTTTTTTTTTTTTTTATGCCACATCTAAGGACAGCAATATCGAACCGCACTCGGAATGACTTATAGCTGAATGACTTAAGTTTAACTTATTCTTCTTTTGACAAAAGCCCAACCGAATATCTAAGGCGAGTCTTACACGACACCGCTCGGGCGGAGGCGTCAACTTTATATAAGCCAACGCGACGAGATATCCGGGATCGGGACGTATGACTATCGCCAAAATTTAATTCCATTAAATCATAACTGACAACACTAACAGCAACTGACTGTTGACTGTGTATACTTTGACATTTATTATTATGTGCTCATTATTTTTAATTATGTTTTTTATTTTTTTTACTTTTGACATGTATCATTTTGACATTTATTAATCGACGCTAATTTTACATTATGTTTTTTATTTTTGCAATGTTTAATCACTTCAAATTAATGATATTGAACTGAAAAGTATTATTAAAAAACACAATTTTGAATTCTAAATTGTGTTTTTCAGTCCACACATTTGCACGCCATAGCATGGGGCAAACATGCCTGAACATATTTTTATTTATGTCATCCAACATGCACTTTTTATTATTGTATGTGTACACATGTTTGAGCAAATAAATATATCTTATGTTATCTTATCTTAACCTGATTAGTAATCCAAAACACAATTCAGAGCATCCACCACCAACCAACCATTTCATCCTTACCTTGTGAAATCCTAATATAGAATCCTCGTAGTTCAAAACTGGATAATATTCTTGGTGTTTTGGCCGAGCTTCGGGCGTTTCTCTTCAAGTTACGCCGAAGCTCTGTGAACTGGTTGCCGCCGCCGCCAACCACTGTAGAATGAGGTTACTGGTTATTTAGTTAACGTTAATGTTGAGGACGACGGTGATTAGCGCTTGTTTCAGGGAATAGAGAGGATAAATGTTGTTTTGGTGGTTGTTGGTAATTTTGAATACGGCTGTATTTTAGGGAGGTACCGAATTAAGAGTAAGTCAATTGTCAAACCGGTTCAAAAATAGAGTCTTTGAATATGATACGAAGATCTCATTTGCCTTGTTTAATATGGATAGACAAAAGGATATAAAAACCCACTATGTATTTCGTTGAGAATTTTTTTTTTAAAGATCTTTTTTTTTGCGTTTGGCCGCAACTCGCCTGATGTGAAGCTATGACGCGGCCTAGACTGGAACACGCTTACCTAGAAGAAATCGATTCTCTCGAACTTTGAATAGATCCAGACTATAATGACCATCCCCCGTAGCATGACCACCGTAGACAAGGATTTCTTTGCCGGAAGAATCGACAAAATGACAGATCTGAATGGTCATGCTACGGGGGTTGGTTGGTGTAGTAAGTAGGCCAAGTCTAATTTTTTTTTGGGTATTAGTAGTCATATATATTTTTTATTAACTTTGCAGAGGGTGGGCCTATTTTTTGGCCAAAGAACCAGCATTGCCATCAAACATGGCAATGCTGCCAGCCTTCTGGGCATTTTTCCTGTTGACAGAGGTGTGGACGAATTTTTTGACGCTCTCTAACCCTTTTGATACTTGTACATATTTTTATTGCCATTATAGATTTGTGGTTTGTAAATAAAGTCTAATTGGATTTTTACATAAGAAAACTCTTAGTAGAAGCTAGGAGTGGAATTCTGGATTGATAGACAGGTCGCCTGCCGAAATATGGAAACAAAGTGAGCTGTTTTTTTCAATTTGCAAAACTTACCAATCTCATAAACAGGATCACTGAATCCGGGCCTCATAACAGGCGACAGCAGGATATGTCCATTACTCGTGGCTTGTATTCCGAGATGCATCTCGAAAATTGTGTCAGAGTCCTTTATAATCGCCTTCAAGTTATCACTGTCCACGCTGTAGAAGGTTTTGTAGTTGTACCCATCCGTACAGATATGCTCCTTGCATTTTTGGGCCACTAGTTGCGAAAAGAAAAGGTAAATAGGTGTAAAAACGTTTTGCAAAAACAATATTTTCTTATTTTTTTTTAAAGTTATTCGTGAAAGGCAAGAAGGATTTTTTTATTAACATACATACATTATACACAAAAAACTCACGTCTTTTTCCCATGGGGGTAGGCAGACACCACAGAACGCCGCCTACTACGATGCTTACATACTCCTTTTGCCTCGTTCACGTTCATACATCTAGTCATACACGCACGCCGGTCGCGAGTACTACGCACCTGACCTTTTTGAAGAACCTCACCAATAAGGTCAGTGCATGTCCTTCTAGGACGTCCCCTCCCAGCCTTGCCACTCACATCTGCCTCGTAAATACCTTTTACTCATTCTCTCCACATAATCAAACCATCCTAAGCATACTCTCTTCAATTTTGGTCACTATATCTTCTTTTAAACCGCACCTTTCTCGTATAACCTCATTCCTCAATTTATCATTCAGAGTTACACCACAAATGCATTTTTACCCGACTACGGCGAAGCCAAAAGGAAGGGTTATGATTTTAGCAGTCTATGTATGTATGTTTGTATTTACTTATGTTCATCCGTAGCGCCTAAACTATACATCCGATGTTGATGAATAAGGGACTTACCTACCACACTTATTCAGCTCTGTTCAAGTTTTGTCAAGTTGAACGAATGCGTACGCATCTCCATACAAAATCGTTGTTTTCTATGGACATTATGGCCCGGGTAACATAGGCTACATTTTAACCGACTTCAACAATAGGAGTCGATTTTACCTTGTAAACTCCGATTTTAATTAGAGCGTGATTTTTCAGTAGTCAGGTTTTTTAGTTGTAGTATACCACACAGATTCTTGTTATATTAATTGCTTAAAACTACTCCAATATGCTTTTGTTGAGTCCACAAGTAAAAATAATTTGTGGTATCTACAACAATTATAATTATTTTGCTAAAATACTAAAAACATTAAAAAAAAAATACTCACTTTTAGGCGTAAACACATAAGTTTGATTTTGAGCCTCCACATATTTTACCAACAAACAAAAAACAACAAAAAAGAATGTCTTTAACATTTTCACTTAATAAAAATAACCAGAAACGAACAGTTTTACTAAAACACAGCAAAATGTAATGCTTAAAATAATTTCAAGTAGGACCATCGGGTATAATGTGTGCGATATGGCGGCAGAACCACTACTGTAATTGACTAATTGTTGAAATGTAATTATTTTATCTGTCATTTCCTGAATATGAGATGATAAACTTTAAAAATAGTTTGTGCTTATGTGTGCTTCATGAAAGAGTAGCTATTAAAAGTTCAATAGGTTTTACAATGTTAAAAAAGTAATTTCCGATTTCAGTGTTTTTTTTTTTGGAAAATACTTTTTTATTTTATGCTTTTAGGGTTCTGTTTCTAGGTCGCGCAAGAACGGAACCCTTATAGGATCACTTTGTTGTACGTCTGACTGTTTGTCTGTATGTCTAGACCCTTTTTTCTCAAGAAAGCGTGGAAGTATCAAGCTGAAATTAATATCAAATACTCAGGTCAGAAAAATCAATATTTTTTTTTTTTAAAGATATGACCGTTTGTGTCGCATTTTGTTCGATTTTACAAGGGAATCAAAATCTGTTGGGTTGACCTAGAATCATGCCATTCGGAATGAAGCAATGTCTTATAGAACACGTTAAGGAAAAATATCTGAAAACCGTAAATATGTAGTTTAATAACAAAAGAACTACAAGTTTATACGGAACCCTCGATGCGCGAGTACAACTCGTACTTGGCTGGTTTTTTTTTAACGGTCACACCACTAGGCTATCCCTGCTAATTGATCGTTGGGTTTATGTTCTGCTAAAGGGGCCATTTTATGGCCCCAGATCAACTTTTCAAAAGTCACCTTGCAATACAAATTGATTCATTATCTGCAGGAATGCATTCATTAAACAAAGCAGAAGTTAACTCTCATATCAAACTCAACAGATCACGGAGGAAACGACGGTCTCTTATCAGCCGGACGCGATAAAGCTGCAATAACATAACTACAACTAAAATACCGTTATTATTTATATTACGGCTTATCCTTTCCACAGTATAAAGTTAACCAGTAAATCAACTAAGCCCTTTTCGAATATTTTATTGTATTTGTAATAAAATTAATAAATAAAAATGCGTGTGTGTGTGTGTATGTGTGTTTATATGTATTTATGTGTTGATTTTTGTGTGTTTGTTTTGTATTTGTGTTGTCTTTGTTGTTTATTTTGTGTTCGTTTGTACTCACAAGTAACCTGTTACCAGAATCATCCAGAATTCTTGTAAACGCTTTGCATAGTGCGTGAGTCAATTCAACCCTTTATTCATAACATCACGTCTGTAATCTCCGAAGGGTTAGACATAGGTGTACCTAATAGTACTCCCACATTTCATAAGTTATGTTTAAGTTATTAATAGAGAGAGTGAGAGCCTTTTGCCATCAACGGGGCACCAATCCAGACTCCGTGGCTGCTACAAAACACCCAATAACAATTTGCCCGACCCGGGAATTGAACCCAGGACCTCATGCTCAACAGTCGCGTTTGAGACCATTAGACCAACGAGGCAGAACCTAAACTAACTATTTATTCCTAGTTGCAATACTGTATTATGTATACAGTGTGTCCATACTTTATTAGCAGTTCAACTTTGTTTAATGTTTTATTACATGTTTTGTGTATTTCGAATGTTTGTAGTTTTGGCAGGTTTTGTTACCTGAAACTAAAATTATGTTGTATTAGAATATCAGTACGGGAATATTTTAATAAATTCTATTTTTGGTTCGACATGGCTTAATAGAATTTATAAACTCTTGTTGTAGTTGCAAACGTTATACGCTTTAAAAAAATAAGGATATTGAAGTTTTAACGTGTTTATCCAAAGAAATGATGAATGAACTGGTGTTTAAAAAATATATGAAGTGTGTAAAACCTCTAGTTACGGAGGTACTGAAGTTCAAAACATCCAATTACTACGCACGATTTTTTTTAAAATACAATTTTTAAATTTCATAACTTTACTTTAAATACTTCCATGACCTCTGTACTATTCAATGGATCCATGAGCACAATGTTTCAGGTGCGTTACATTGAGCGCTAACGTAAATCTTGATTTTTCGCACCAAGAACAAAAGTCGCTTCCCAGCAATCATTTTTGCGCAGTGACACTTGGTTTGATGTACAGAATGCTTGGTGGAAAGCTTTGTGAAGGATCAGTTTACAACCTGTATACCTATTTATTTTAAAACGAAAACCGCAACGTAAAAGAAACTATCACTCAATTTTTTTGATCGTTGTTTTAATTTCGAACAACTATTTGTAGTTCCGAATTTTTGGGTAAAAGACTCATATCCAGATTTAATTCGACCATCAAACTAAATCAACCAGCCAGTTAGAGAAAATTGGAACGAAAAAGAAAAACAAATCAATACATTCGAAATTCGAACATAATTGAATCTATAGCACAATTTCACCACAGACTATAATAAAACCTCGATTGATCTTCCTCGGCGACGGTATAAAGGCGACTCCAGACTGCAATTTGGAATTCAATCAGGTTTTTCTCCCTTTCTCCGCTCCGGTGAAGCTGTGTAAATTTCTACCCGTTTTATTAATGCTATTCCATTATTTCACTGTTAATATTCTGTTGGTTTAAATGGAATCTGTTCATTTCTATGACGTTGTTATTTTTCTTTGTTTTACTGTTATAGATGGAGAGCGTTCTGACTCTAATTGTCAATAAAACCTTTCGGTTTTATTGCGAATTCATTGAAAACTATTTTGATGAAATATGTAGTATCTAAAAATAATTATGTGGAAACTGGTCAAGTTTACCACGAATTGATGATTTGTGAATTAAATCGTAAATAGTTCAAATACGTGGCATCTCGACTGCCTACAATCGAGCTGCCTCGTTGGTCTAGTGGTCGCAATCGCGACTGCTGAGCACGAGGTCCTGGGTTCGATTCCCAGGTCGGGCATATTGTTATTGAGTTTCTCCTTTAACAATTTCTGATTAGCAGCCACGGACTCTGGATTAGTGCCGGGCTGATGGCAATAGACTTGGCGAAATGTGGGTGTACTATAAGGTACACCTCTAACCCTACAGGGATTACAGGCTTGATGTTATGTAATGTTTAAGTTATCAAAACAATCATCCCCACATTAGTATCTCATCGCTCTTTCTCACATAATCACTCTTTAACCCCCACCTACTCTTAGTTCCACCATTCCTACTCCAGCAAATCCATCGTTAAGTCAGCGCTGCAATTAGCGTCAATCATAAAGCGGTAAGCGTACCGTCTTTAGCGACGAGTATTTATACCGTCAGTCACTACTTGAGGTTAAGCGCTTAAAGCGATTTTAGGTCAAGTTGTGAAGGAAAATCGGCGACTTTTGAGTTGCAGGTTTTTTTTGTTTGTGAAATTGGGTTATTTATTTGGGTAATGTTACTTTCAATTAGTGCTCTGCTGACTCATATTAGGCATGATTCAGGGTCGGATTGGAAGATTTTGGGTTTGTTCTAGCTTAGCTATGTAGCTTAGGTTATGTACAAGTTTGCGGGCTGGTTTACTGTAAGGTGTTAAATCTGAAGAAAACTAAATGCATAAGATTCGCGTTACTGAATGTAAGACCTATCAAATGTAACGTTGTATTGAACAGGGAGATACTAGAATTCGTCGAAAAGACTGTTTTGTTTGACCTGGGGATTACGCTTAAGTCGAAACTGCAATCGAGTCCTCACTTAACAGCACTTGCAGGGCGTCTAAGTTCAAAATCCCGCAATTTACAGACTTCGATACTGCGAGACTGGTCTATTTTATAATTAATATAATCATCACGTCTTATGGTATTCCGCTGTGGGGGCGGGCTGCAGATTTTGACTCTATATTTATTCTGCAAAAATGGGCTGTCAGAGTCATCTACAACCTACGCAGACGCGAATCTCTAAGAGAATAATTATTTTAAATAGTTATTCTTTGAGCATGTTTAAATCGTCACCTGTATCTTTCCGTTGGCACTCGAAATCATCTTCCTCATAATCATTCTCCTATCTTTTTTTGTTTTTTTTTTTCCTTTTTTATTAATTTCAGGTCGGCGCAGCATGTCTTCCTTTTCCACCCGTCTCTATTTCTCGTCATCTCTGCATTTACCTCTTTTCTAGCCATATCATCCTTCACACAGCCGATCCATCGTTTATTTTGTCTTCCTCTACTCTTAGTCACCCACATTCATACTCAAAACTTGCCTCACGACATTTTCCTCATTCCTTCGTATCATAGGCCCATGCCATGACAACCGATTACCACACAACTTTCATCTACAACTTCATATCAGCTTCTTCTACTTTTATCGTGTGGTTAGTGCCGAACCTGGTGTCAGAGTTTTTATGCCGCCCATGGGCCTCTGACTTGGCTTTACATGCCGTCAAGAAATATCTCTGAGGAATGCTGGTTTCATCACGATGTTTACCTTCACCGAAGAAAATGATTCATATCAGCTGAAAAACATTCACTGCTGGACATTAGTTTATCCTTCAAACATCGCCATGACTGGATTCTTTTTCACACTTTCGAAATCCTTGACACAAGCGTCCGACATTTGTTTCGATCTCAAAATCTCGAAGCTTTAAACCGTGACGTGTTTAACAACTCGTTAATGAGGGTCGGTACAGCCATTGGCTTAAAATCTTTGCCGGATTTGGTTTGTGAATTAGGACTGCACCTAATTGTGGATACGGATCAATCTTGTGTTGTCAGGAAACGGCGGATGTTGGTTTAAAGATTTATATTTAGTACCGTAAAAGTCCAACAATGATCTAGTTTATAGTTCGAATCACTGTCGGAACTAATAACCTTTTCTAACAGAGCTATAATATTATTATCAGTACAATGAATTACGACCAACTGCGTAGATGTACTGTACGGTGATATAATAATGCAATGTTTTCGGCATAAATTTCAAGAACAGAACTAACTGCAAAGTGAGGATCATAAGTGTTTATCTAACCACTCGAGAAGACAGAAAGAGAGGTTGGTTTAAGCAACGTGACCTATTTAACTAGGAAATCCATGAAACTGTGGCGGAACCTATCACGTTACATACGACCTACGCACCAGAACTGGCGTCATGCAAATCTTACATCGCTCAAGATTCTAGGAGATAAGATACTTTATAACAACCTTCCGACGGTAGCCCACCTTCTACACCATAGGTCGGCGGGTGACCTTGTCGGTGTGTCCTTTTCAACGGAGGATGAGGAAATTATCACCCTGTTCCTTATCATACATCTAAAGGGTGTAAATAGACCCTTAACGAAGCCGAAAGACACTTGTTCTCCCCGTCTTTGCGATACTTTTTTTTGTTCTAGACCATACCTTCTGGGAACCTTCTAGTTACACAAGTTTTTTTTTTTAAACATGTTTTTAATGTAAGATTTTTCCTTTAAACACCTCCACGACCCCGTACTATTCAATCCATCCATCAGCACAATGCTTTGAGTGCGTTCCATCGAGTCCTACCGTAAAACGGGATTTTTGATCCCAAAAAAAAAAAGTCGTTTCCCAGCAATAATTTTTGCGTAAACTTACTTAGTTTGATGTACAGAATGCTTGGTTGACGGCTTCGTGAAGGGTCTGTTTACACTCTGTATACTGTAAAACAAAATGCTTAATGCGCCAACTATAAATTATCATTCTTGAAGAAACAAGTAGAGGCAAAAGCAAAACTCGACTCTAAGGACTAAACGTAGACGCCACTAAATCAATACCCCTTGGCATACGTAGGAATAAGAATACTTCAGAAAAAAAAAGGGAACCAATTAATGCAGGCGTCCAAGCAAGCGAGACCCAATTTATAGGGGATCAAACGGATACATACGATATTATCCCTTACGGTTACATGTAAGTTATAAACTTTGAGCATGTTATCTTTGATATACACCTGGGACTCGATACGATATCAGGTCGTGTGCCCCGGAAGGTATAAGGTTAAATATGGTAATATTTATCTTGCTGTAATAAAATGTTGGATACTAGCTGTGTACTGCAGATGCGCGTGTATGAACTAATAATTATTTAAAAGAAAATAAAAATAAAAGGAAAGTAGTTAGTGGAATCTAGTATTTCTTAAGTTATAAGCGTGCTGACAGATAAAATTTCAGAGAGACTGTTTGAATATTTTAGGCAAAGCTAAACTAACTCAACCGAAGTAAGGTCCCTTGCAGACATAGTGAAACAGGTATCTGGCTGTGATGTTAATGATCAGTCAAGCATCCTCTCTGAAACAAGAGAGTCGGTAGTCATCCACTACGCGAGCACTGTGGATGTGACATCCACAGTGATATGACTTCGATATTTTCAGTTCTAAGACATGCCAGCATTCTCACGATGTTTTCCTCAGCACATTATCTTGCCCTATTAGTATTCCACAACAAAATACGACAGCACCAAGCGTACCAAGCTAAATAATCCTTCAAGATCTTGAAAGCGCTTCAATTGCTTCACCCACTTAAATACAAGTGTATCCTGTCATAAATTATGTCATTTAACGCCGCAACATACCACGGCGCCACCGTCGACACACGATGTTTACCAGCAATTAAATATCAATTTTGTAAACATTAATCATCGTACGAATTGTTATAAATGTGGCGACGTTCGGAAGCTGTAAACACATCGGCGTGACATAGGGGCTTCTGCTCGGGCCAACTTCGGGACAGTTCGTAGGTGTTCGTATATGTTTCGGTTTTGTGAGGTGTGGTGATATCGATATGGTTGGTGCGATATTAAGCCAGAGGGTAATTACCCCTTTGACAGCACGGTTGGCGAACTGGCTGGTCGATTGGCTGACGCGTTGCGTGTCGCGATTTCGATTCCCGCACGGAACAAATATGGCCAGATAGTTGTTCCGGGTCTGGCAGTTTGTGTATGTGAGTTTAAATGTTTGCCACAATACAGGAGAAATTCCTAATGTGAAGAAAAGTTAATAAAAAAAGGTTTACACTGCTGTGACGGAGAAGATGATTGGCTCTTCTCCATGTGCAGAAATGGCCCAAATTCCTTCAAGTCGGTCGTGTGAGGATCAATGGAAGTCTTCAAAATTTAATATACCGTTATGAGAGAAATGGTGTTGAAACAATTTGCACAAAGCAACGTGCATTTCCTTGATCATCACTGCTCTGCTGAAATTTCAGTTTCAGCTCGATGTCCCACAACGCTCTCTCCAAGTTCGACGCTCTCTCCACCACTGAGTCACAAGATCTACCCGTTAAGAGGTCTTGTTCTAAGTACTGATGTTGATTGATGGCACTTCCTAATGTTTTGCTTAACGTTACACAATTATCGCCTCTATTAATATACACACATCAAATTACTATCGCTTGGCCACGAGCTTCACGCTCAAGCGACATGCGTGTTGTGACAGTGACAGCTGAGAAAACAAATGAAAGAAGCTGCTTATGCTTATGTTTATTTCAGCTCACGACCGGGGGCGAGTGAGTTATTGTCAACTCATAGCAAATCTCCACTCTGGTCTGCTCAAAAAAGAACCCTAAAACACTGCCCAGCTTGAAAATCAAAGCATCTTCTGTCTGATCATCATCAGCATTTCATTGTCCTGCCCTTAACCCAATTTCTTTGGTGTCGGCGCAGCATGTGAACTTTATCCATACTTATCTATTACTCGTTATCTCATCAGACACCTCCATTCTTGCCATATCATCCTTCACACACTCTATCCATCGTTTCTTTGGTCTGAACCTTGCTTTATAATAATTTCATATAAAATTATGTTTACCTCGGAATGCAATAAAGAATATCGATATTAAATTAACTCTCTAACGAAAGACGATTCAATGGAATGAAATTTAAAACAATATTACATTTTTTTATTCAAAAGAACGTAATTCTTTTTACAAACTGACTCGTATCATTTAGAATCGCACCCTTTGACCAATCAGACCTAATTACAAATCAAACCTTTGTGATTATAGTAATAAAGGTTATATTCCTAATTTAGGCCATCTGTTTGCATCTTACAGTTTTAATTAAAAACTGTATTGAGCAAAGACACTAAACTGATGGGAACAGAAGGCCAGCTGCATACAAAGACCGAAAATAGACGCATTTACACCAAGGCGGTCATCTTAAACTGCAATCCTTCATTCTACAGTCTTCTTTATCTTTGTGTCGCTAACCACTTCTACGGTTTCGTCTGTGGCAGATCAGATCTGACTGCAAGGAGGCTCCAAATCTCCCCCAAATTTTATGTGTACGTGTTATCAACTCACATACACACAACACAGAATTATGTATACTAAGTTTTTAGCAACGACCATAAAGATCAAAATAAAATACACTAGATGCAGAATCAGAGGTCAAATAAACTTAAAAGGACTGTACTCGTATATCAAATGTATGTCTGTCGTGAGTGCATTGGCTCGTGAGCAGTGTCTGAGAGGGTCTGGCTGTCTGTGTATGTGAGTTTAAATGTTTGTAAACGCACCCACGTTACAGGAAAACAATCCTAGTTTTTTTTTTTAAACTATGAGTGCATGCGTTTGCGCTCGTTGTAGAAAGTTGACCTTCTATCCTAGTCTATTCTGCGTCAAAACTGTCGGTATTCGAAAGCGGTCGTCGGCAATTTTGGGCTTTCCACTTTGTACTGAACGGATCAAACAAATTAAAAGCTGCCCTTTTGTTCTTTAATTTATTTGACCTGTGCCGATAAATAGCTTTTTTTTGTTTGTTTTTATTTATCGGCGGCTTATTGCGAATGTTTCCTGAAATGATTTATTTGAGTTTTGGGAGTTTTTGATTATTGGTTTACTGTGGAATGTTTTGGGATCGAGTACTTTCGGGTACAAGTTCAATGTTTTCATTAATGTTCGGTTCCTATATTGAATGGGGAGTTGTTGTTTTCTAATTGGCGGTTTCGTGGTTTTCCTTCCGCCAGCATTGGCGAACACGCAAAGTCGACTGACTGGTCACGTGTTGTTCTTGTAAAAATAATTTTGTGTGTTTTATTAAAATGAAATCTATACCGTTCTATTGATACTTTGGCTTGGAGTTCGTAAATGGATTTTCCAAGGATTCATTCGGGTATTAGCTACTAGCTGTTTCCCGCGACTTCGTTAGCGTGGAAATTTTGAGGTATAAATGTGAGAAAAAAAAGTGTTCTATATGCTATTTCAGACTATATTCTATCTTTTTGCCAAATTTCATCCAGATTCGTTCAACCGTTCTGGCTTGATTGAGTAATAAACATTCATCCATCCTCACAAGCTTTCGCATTTATAATATTAGTAGGATAGATTACAAAACTATGAATTTAACGCCTATAGCCGACAACATTCCTCAAAATTAGCAGTTTTTCGTCGAAAAAAGAAAATTTTTCAAAATAATTAATTAGGTTGATAATTCCAAAACAACCCAGTTTGATCTCAAAGTTACCGAGGTTAGTTTTGTTCCAAATTAGCTCTAGTGGGTGATAGTAGAGCTAATTTCAAGGAATACGCCTCTCTGTCATCATCATTGTCCTGCCCTTATCCCAATTTATTTGTGGTAAGCGCAGCATTGTCTTCTTCTTCCACCATCATCTGCCTAGCCTTTTCCCAACTATTTTGGTGCTAGCTTCCAGTCTAACCGGATGCAGCTGAATACCAGTATTTTACATGGAGCGACTGCCTATCTGACCTTCACAACCCAGTTAGTACTGGGAGATACGATACCCTTTGGTAAGACTGGTTGTCAGACTTTTTGGGCCACTGACTATCTAACGACTGTCGAAGATCTACAAATGACACCCGGGACTTAACGTGCTTTCCGAGGCACGGAGGAAACTCGGTATGTAATTGCTGGTTCGCATCCACGGACCAACCTAGGCAAGCGTGGCTTAACCTAAAGATCGACCCGAGTGGCTGTTATTATTTAGCCACGAGCTCCTCATTTGTCTTCTTCTTTCATACTTCTCTATTACTCGTCATCTCAGCAGTCACTCCTTTCGTGCTCTATCATCCTTTACACAGTCTATTCATCGTTTCTTTGGTCTTCTTCTACTCTTATACCCTTCCACATTGACACTCAAAACTTTTCTCATGACATTTTCCTTATTTCTCCGCATCACATGCCCATACCAAGCCAGCCGATTACCACACAACTTTTCAGTCACCACTCCACGTTATTATAATAAACTAGCGACCCGCCCGGCTCCGCACGGGAGCAATATATATATATAAACCTTCCTCTTGAATCACTCTATCTATTCCTGAAAACCGCATCAAAGTCCGTTGCGTAGTTTTAAAGATCTAAGCATACATAGGGACAGACAGCGGGAAGCGTCTTTGTTTTATACTATGTAGTGATGATCTCCTAGTAGTCATAACTAATTCACAGATAATTAAATTTATATTGCATGTGTTTGTGTAGTTACAGTACCAAAGCATTCCTTCCTTGAAGTTCATTCCACACAAAGCAGAGGGTAGATACAAACACAGATCTTAATGCATTGTTATTAGTTTACGCCGAAATTAAATTCAATGTGTAATTAGATGTTATTGCGTCATTGTTTTCTAGTTTGTAGGGCTTTAGAAGCAGCGAGCGCATTTACGAGGTGTAAAAGAACGTGGGTTTGAGCGGTGCTAGGAAAGGAGTATTCCAGAGAAAGATTCTGACGTTTTAAACTAAGAAATGTGTTGCTTTTATAAAGGGTGTAAATAGACCCTTCACGAAGCCGAAAGGCACTTGTTCTCCCCATCTTTGCGATCATTTTTTTTGTCCTAGACCATACCTGGAAACCTTCTAGTTACGGAGATATTGGTTCCAACTTTTTCACTAGTTTTTTTTTTTTAATACGCCTTTTTAATGCAAGATTTTTACTTTAAACACCTCTACCACCCCCGTACTATTTTCAATTCATTCATCAGCACAATGCTTCGAGTGCGTTCCATCGAGTCTTACCGTAAAACGTGATTTGTCACCCCAAAAAAAAAAGTCGTTTCCCAGCAAAATTTTTTGCGTAAAGTTACTTAGTTTGGTGTACAGAATCTTTGGTTGACGGCTTCGTAAAGGGTCTATTTACACCCTGTATATGTCTGTGTAATTGGCTAATCAAAATTTTTGCTAGCAAAAACTAGTATTGAAGTTTATGATGAAGATGTTTTTATTACCCAGCGTGAGCTATAGACGATTGTAGGTCCTGCGAAATGCTTTTGTTTATTATGTCCTTCAAAGAGATTGATTAGACTGTTAATATAAATGTTTATAAAAGATAAATATAGCTTAAGGGTTTTGACCAAAAAGACATTCAAATATTTACGAGCGATAGCCTAGACAAGACAAAGAAAATCGTAGTCATACTCCGCTTGTCAGGTAGCATATATTCATGTGTCAAAATCGAAAATGTTTGGGATCAAAATTTATGTATGAATATATTCCCAATGTATGCTCTTAAATCTTTTAATCTCCTTGGCTTTGAAAAAGTGACATTCTACCAGTGACCATGATGATGTGAAAGTCAGAAATGAAGATTCGGGATCGTGGAAATAAAATCCTTTGATTTTGAACATCGTAGTTTATTCTGCTTGACTCTTTACATCAAATAATCTTTAGATTTCTGCTTAAAATCAACTTCCGTCTTAGAAGCAACTTCTATTCTCTACTCACCGTCCAACGTTCTGTCCTTCCCTTTCATACATGTTTCTCTCACTCGCACCGCAACGTTCCGTTCCACACACTTTCATGCGTTCTTTTTTTTAATCCTATCCTGCAGAAGTTAGCATGAAAAATCGTTGTACATATACCTATAAGTATACCTTATCGACTTTGAAACGACTATTACTGTATCGGTCCGTTTTCTACTTCTTCTTCGAAATCCATCTACTCACGCATTGCATCAATGTACTTTCATCACCCCATTTCCATCACTTTGATTTTAATTTTGTTTTCGTGTATTAGTTTTGTACATACATACTTATTAACACCTTATCCCACTTTTTTGTACAATACATATTTTTATTATGCTTGCAAGCATAATTTATATAAATTAATTTTTTTGTTTCTTATGTTTTTACTGTAGTACAACTTTTGAGCTATTAGTATTTCAACAACCAGTAGTTTGTTTTTATGTCAATTTTATATTTTTTGTTTAAATGTCAAATTTCAAACAATTAATTTTAAGCACTTGTTTACCTACTTACAACTTTAACTCTAGAATCTTGATTTAAATTTTGCTGTAAATAAAATAGTATATCTGAACCGGAGAGGTGATCTGTACCTCAGGACATACCTACTTCAGACACCTTTCTCTATTTAAGATTGTGCATATACCAGTACCTGTTACTGCTGATGTTGAGATAAATAAATATTTATGATTTATGATTATGATTAAGATTATCAGTAACGTAAAACTCAAAGCTGGGTCTATATTCCTTTTCGCTCGTTTCAAGGCCTCACTTACCACAGTTAGATCGAGAAATAGAGACGCGCCTAGACGATTATCGACTACGCGTCCTGACAGATCCCTTAATGGGATCCAAGGGAGTACCACTCAATTATCCAAGAGGGGTATTGCCAATATTCGTACAATGCTAGGGGATCCTTCAGGCTACATTTTGGAGGTCATATTTTTGTTGTTATTCGATTGGAGTTGTATGGTTTTGATTCGAGTGTAGTATTTTTAAAAGGGGTAATGGAATGTAGTTTATTGAGTTTCATTTTACGTTCTAAACTTTTCGAAAAGTAGTATAGTAACAGCAAAATCACATAGAAACTACGATGCTGGTACGTAAGAAGTACTTATTACAATTTTATTTTTAACTAGCTGTTGCCCGCGTTCTTCGTTCGCGTAAAATTAATCTATAAAAATAATACTTCCCTTTTTGAATCGAATTTTGTTATCAATGGTTTTAATTTTATTGCACAGTACCCTATTTATTTTTCTAAAATAAAAGCCTTTGCTAGAGCTTAGCCTTTGTTATACCAGCTATCTACCAGTAAAAGTTTCGTCAAAATCGGTCTAGCCGTTTCGGAGACTAGCCGGAACAAACAGACGGACAGACAAAAACTGAAAAAGTGTTTTTGTTATAAGTGCCGTATATATTTTCATATGCATTCAGTAAAAAGCTGTTATTTTGATATCAAAAAGACACTTCAATTTTATTTATTTGTAAAATTACAATGAATTCCTAAATTGCCATCCAACGTGGCAATGCTGCCAGCCTTCTGGGCAGGAATAGTCCTGTTGACAGCAATGTGGACGAATTGCTTCTCTTAATTTCTATATGTTTATATTTTTGTTATTATAATTTAAGTTTCGTTATAGATAATTCCTAAATAGAGTTTTAGTTTCACGACCTACCCAGAGGTGTATTCAACATATTGCTTCATATCAAGCTTTTTCTTCTAAAAGCTTTACGTATTTAAAGGCAACTAGGTTGCATTTTTTGACTAACTAAAAAGTGCCAATGGATTGATTAAAAAATAATGCTTTCAATGTTTGACTTTCAGTTGTACTACAATTTCTACAATAATAATCTGTCTAGCAAAAAAAGAAACTAATGAATTTTATGAAAGAATGTTCTATTAAGCAAGTATTACCTTTCCAGTCAAATGGATTCTAGATACGTACGTAGTCTCCCGGGACAAAAATCTAATCTAACTCAGGACTATCCCAAAATCCACAAAAAGCTGGTTATTCCATTCGTTCTAGTATCTACACGAATCAAGTTTATCGTAATTTTACCTTTATACCGACCGTAATGGATACGCCCTCACAAATACAATGGCTGCTATCTGTGTTTAACTTATAAATGAGATCAATAGACAACCTTTGTCTAATGTCTTATGCGCGATATCACACTAGTATTACAAACGTGAAAGACTGTGTGTGTGTGTGTGTATGTTTGTCACTCATTCACGCTGAAACGGCTTGACGGATCTGGATGAAACTCTGTCTAACTCATCATCATCTGCCTAGCCTTTCCCCGCCTATGATGGGGTCGGATTCCAGTCTTACCGGATGCAGGTAAATACCAGTATTTTACATGGAGCGACTGCCTGTCTGACCTCCACAACCCAGTGTACTGGGTAATACGATACCCCATGGTAAGGACTGGTTGCCAGACTTTCAGGTCACTGACTACCTGTAACGACTGTCAAAGATATTTGATTTATTAAAGATGACAGCCGGGACCAACGGCTTAATGTACTTTCTGTTAGACTGGAGGCCGACCCCAACATAGTTGGGAAAAGGCTATTTTACATATAAACTGAAAACATTTAACGACGCGACACGAGCGAAACCACAGACAAACTCTAGTTCTATATACAAATGAGACGAATCGACAACCTTTGTCTTATACGCGATATAAACTATAGGAACGATGTCCATTGCTGCTTTGTCAGGTGTTACGATATGGGTATTGTGGTTTAGTAAAGCAATGTTTGCTGTTTAATGTCACGTTTCAGGATAAAGGTGTCGGTTAGTAGAGAGAAGAAACGAGCTTTGAATACCGCTATGTGTTGGTGATTTAGAAATCTTTAATGGCCATTGTTTACGACGTTAATAAGTTACTAATTTAAAGAACTCGAGGAGCTCTTATCTAATAATAACAGTCACTCTGATCAATCTTCAGGTTAAGCAGAGCTTGCCTAGGATAGTCTTTGGATGGGTGACCACCTTTACAAGTACCACCCATTAAACGTGTCGTCTTGAGTGATAGAAAGAACCAAGGCCATAATTCGACAACATAATTATATTTTTAAGAGCAACTGCTCTACGACTATAACCCAATTCCTTAAATACCCTTTTATTTTCTCCATTTTCTATAATTTCATCACTCCACAATATAAACAACTTTTCATAATTTCATCTTTCGCGGAACACTTTTCAATGGCGTCGAACACAAGCTCGTTTTACCATGATGTTCGATAAATTCTGCTCACAGACAAGGGGAGCAAGAACGAATATATTAGTCGTCCAATTAGAACGGTGCCCTGTGATTGGTCAACGGAGATTTCAGTCTCAGGCCAATCATGAGGACAGAGTAATGAGGATAAGCTCTTAGAAAGTTGTGGTTTTTTTTGTTCTTGTGTCAAACTTATATGTATTTCAGAGGACAAAAATATATAACATAAGTACTGCGATAACTTTATAAAAAGACTGAAGATTTGGCAAATATATAGTCATCCAAATAATTTTATTTTTGGATCCTAAAATGAAAAAGAAAGATCACTAATACATTCATAGATTGATGAGTGTCTTTGTTACCTTAAAAATATTTCCCATTTTTTTTTCCTTGAACAAATAAAATCGATACGCTAAAATATTAAACTAGATCGTCTTTTCAATAGAGAGAGATGATCATGAGAAGATCAATAAGTTTATAGAGCATTATTTAATACCTCCCTTCTGATGTTAATCATTCTCCTACCAGAATACCAGCGCTGTGGCTTTATTTTTAAATGTTACAGTACCATGCTGAGATACCTTTGGGCCTCGTATCTACAGGGCCTGTACGAGGCCAAAAGGTATCTCAGCAGTGTTTGTTTTTTTTTCTTATGTTTACTTTTTTATATAAATTTATTTTACTGTTAATTGAACCAATTTTTTTTTGTCTTGTCCTATGTGGACTAATAATTACTTTTTCTTTCTTTCTCTTTCTTCCCAATTAAGTGTAAATACATGTTTTTGACAGTACGACCAATCACAAATTGAACAAAAAAAAATTGCGTTCACATCCACCCTATCCTGTCCCCGTCTTCGGCCCATTACACACATTCGAGTAATCCTAACGTGACACCCAATGCATTGTAATGCGACATTATTCGCTCCAGTAGTTTTATCTCGTTCGGACAGTGTGAACGAGGCTTCAGGGACTCCTGTGGCCTAAATTTAGTAACATGTGTGGGTTTATGAAAAAGGTAAAAATATGGTATCGTTTTTTTTCGGATTTGTAGAGCAATTTCGTTATGGTTGAATGGCTTTTAGTTGAGATGGATGAAGAAGAAATAATGTTCTGTACTTACTTGCCAAGGAACTCGTGGGTAAATATTAACAGCCGTATTGGTTGATCTTCAATGGTAAGCCGTGCTTGCCAAGGTCGACCCGTGGATGGGTGACCGTCGATTACATACCGAGTTTTTTTTAAGCCGTTGCTCCCGGCTCCATTTGTAAATCTGTCAAAGATCTTGACAGCTGGGACCGTTTTAAAGTCGGGAGAAAGTTGGAATTTTGACAATATCTCCGTAACTAGAAGGTTCCCAGGTATGATCTCATTCCGCAGAGATACCGCGGCCCTGGAACACAAAGGGCAAAGAAGGAACATGGATGGGTTTTAGTCAGTACAAGTCTGACACTCCCTTCCGCTCCGCCCAGAGCGGGGGGGAGGGGGTCATTTGATGATTTGCCATCCTAAAAAAAAAAAAAAAAGTATCATCTCATTACAAAAATGATCGCAATGACGGGAAAAACAAGTTCCTCTCGACTTTGTTTAGGGTGTTTTTGCACCCGTTATATTACGTACATTAATTATAGGTGACTTCTTGTCCATAAACAAAAAACCTTCTCCAAAAAAACGGAGCAGGCCAGAAAAATTTGATATCCGTTTCGCTGTCGACCAAAGAAACTCAATGAAAAGACCGTCTGATACAGCAATAATTAGGAAGTGACCGACTGCAATTGTTAGCAGAATAATACCGGCAGTTGTCGTCCATTTGTCAATCTGACTTCCCTCATTGGCTTTGTTAGAGCTTTGTGCCGTTTTCTAGCTAAGGGTTGTGGGTTATTTTGTTCTATTCACGACGCAAAAAGAGCTGCGTTGTAAGTTTGTATCATTTGCTTGTTTGTCTAAAATGTCATGCAAACTTCACAAATCCTTTGAAATGTAAAGACGCCAGCACATCAAGCTACTAAAATCTGTCAAATTTCTTTAATAGATTTTCAACTTTATCGCCAAATCATTAGATTAACGGTTGATTGGGAAAAAGAACTGATTTTGCTCCTATTATGGTCGGAAATTATTACTGGAACGTTTTAAATATAGCATAATAAATGACACTCGGGAATATTAAAGAATTTTCAGAATGGAATCAGCAGTCCCTAAGATACACTACATCCAAAATTTAAAAAAAAATTAAGTGTAAGTCTAGTATAGAATACACAAAATGAATCTATTGCCCACCATCGCACCAATGCAGTGGTCTAAAATTGATCCCTAGGACATGGTCTACCTTTGTACCAAACATCAAAATCCGTTCAGCCGTTAGGGCGTAAAAAGGTAACAACTTTCGCATTTACAAGGTGTTAACAGACCCTTCACGAAGCCCACCAAGCATTTTGTACATTAAACCAAGTAACCCTTCGCAAAAATCATTGCTGGAACACGATTTTTTTTGTGTGAAAAAAAAAAAAAAAAAGTATTTTATTACCTTAAATAATTGTACAAGAAACACTTATCTAAGCACTATGCACTACTTAAAAGTCACGTTTTAAGGTAGGGCTCAATGTAACGCACTCAAAACATTGTGCTGATGGATGCAATGATTAGTAAATGGGTCATGGACATATTTAAAGTAAAGGTATTACCTAAAAACTAGTATTAAAAAATAAACTTGTGTGAAAACTGTGCAACTTTGGCCAGGTATGGTCCAGAACAAAAAAAATATCGCAATGCCGGGGAGAACAAGTGCCTTTCGGCATCGTTAAGGGTACTTTTACACCCTTTATAAGTATGGATAAAGCAACAACAACAATCAACAACAACAACAACATTTACCAACAACTACAACAACAACAACAACATTAGCAACATTTTTACCAATATCAGCAACAGATTTGTAGATATTTACCTGTCAAACGCTAAAAGTGAAAATATTACAAAAATTCCCGTTCTTACAACGTGCAGAAAAATAAAAACACCGCGGACCATTTTCGAAAAAAATTATCAAGATATAAGGAACAAAAAACATCCCTGTTCCATATGCATGAGTTTCTTCTTGTGACGCCGCGAGCAATAAATGTCATGCTGACGCGGCGCGAACGATATTGGAGATCGCGCATGTCTTCCATTCTGTTCTTTACTAATATTATAAATGGGAAAAGTGTCAAGGAGTATGTCTTTCATTTTTTTAACATCTGCCTAACCTTTTTTAACTATATGGTGTTTGCTACCAGTCTATCTGACATCTACAACCCTTTTAGTACTGGGTGATATGATACCCCTTGGTAAGATTAGTTGTCTGACTTTCGGCATAATGATTGGCCTGCAATGACAGCCAAAGATCTACAATTGACACCTTTTTTTTTTTTTTCGGATGGCAATTCATCAAATGACCTCCCCTGCTCTGGGCAGAGCGGAAGGGAGTGTCAGACTTGTACTGACTAAAACCCTCTCATGTTCCTTCTTTGCCCTTTGTGTTCCAGGGCCGCGGTATCTCTTTCGAACAGTCCCGCAGCCCTGGCAGGCATCGGCTGACATCTCTTTGAGGCGCGCGTGATAATTGACAGCTTGGACCAATGGTTTAACGTGCTTTCCGAGGCACAAATGAAATTCTGTATGCAATGGATTCTCTTTCCAATTTTTGTCATCTTTTTTTAAACTGCAACGCTTTCGTATAACCTCATTCCTCAATTTATCTTTCAGAGTTACACCACAAATGTTTATGTCAATCCAGTACATCACTTTTCCAGGATCGTTTTCACTCCGTCTGAGTGGGAAAAAAACTAGATGGATAGGCCAGCGGTTTTCTTCATTTTGCAAATAAAACAGTCACTTCAATCAGACACTTCCTTTCTAGCCGTATCATCCTTCACACAGTCCATCCATCGTGTAAATAGCTACTAAGATTATTCAATCTAGCAAGTATTGCGGAACCCATGATCAAGTATAGACCTCTATGGGATAGGGCAATCCCTTGACGACTACTGTCCTATTTTCATTCACTGCATTAAGTGTTCACTATCAGTTACAATAACCAGACCTGTCCCTTTACGCGTCTACAATATAAACCTTTCTTAACCAATAAACTATTTATACAGCACTTAAGGAATAAAGAAATCGAGCTATTGAAGTCTGTCTCAAAAGCTGAAGGACCCAAATTTCGGGTGCGTTCAATAGATAGCAAATAATGAACCCTCAAAATACGATGGAAAAACTCTTGAAATCACTTGGGACGCCTCTATTAAATTGAGAGAGATATTTATTTTGAAGTTGCTTGCCTGCTTGAAACATCTTTAGTTGACCGTGTCGCTTTACTTCGGCTTTGATCGGAGAAGTTCGGGTGAATTCGTGGGGTTAGAATAGAAAATGCTGTATGATTATGATTCTTTTGATGTGGAAATTGAGCTTTTACTATTAGCCGAGTGCAATTAGACAAAAAATACTCAAAAGGTGGAACAACGTTTATAGTGGCCCGATTTTCATAAAGCTTTTTTTCTTTGATTCTCCTCTGTCAACCGTCAGGTATCATTTACTCCTTTTTCTTTCATATCACATCCATCGTTTCCTTGGTCTTCTTCTGCTTCTCCATCAACATTTATATTCATTACTCTTTTAGTCACATGCGATTCGTCTCTTTCGTGCCCTTCAGCAATTCCTCTACTTTCATACTTGATTAGATCACTGTTGCAATTTTAAGACGTCCTATCGTCCTATCCTTTTTTGAATTGAGACTTAAAAATTCAAAATTGCTTTTATTGAGGCGTTACCTAGTGATCCTGAAAAAGGGAATAAGTCGTTTCCTTTTTTGAAATTAGGAAAACCTCTGGCCTACGATACTCGGTTGCCGCAGTGTCTGAGCGATTGACTGCTCCGTTGCGTGTAGCGGGTACGATCCCCACACCGAAAAAAAATGTATGGCCTACAGATAGTTATTCCGGGACTGGCAGTTAGTATATGTGAGTTTATATGCTTGTAAACGCACCCACGATACAGGAGATATTCTTAAAGTGGGGCAACGTTTAAAAAAGATGATAAAACCTTGTTTTTTCTTTCTTTAATTTGAGCAAGTAAATAGTAGATCATACGTTACCTTATTTTCCAAGATACATATTTTCTGATACCACTCTTACAAGTAAGATGTAATACTTGTTCATGTAAACTCTGAGACATATTGGTCTTTAGCAGACATTTCAATTTCAACCCATTCGGGAATAGGTGCTATTTCTCACGTAGCATTCAATTTCTTAGGGGTGAAAAGTCTAATTTATAACAGACGGGAACGCGGAACTATTTCTGGATGCGATACAAATATCTGCAACGAGTGGTTGAATCTAATTTGTTAGTTTTGATCGTAGCAAGAGAAGCTATAGTGGAATATGCAGACATATACAGTCTGGTGATTTAGTTACCTGTATCCTTCAAGGAGGTGGGTCTACTCGTCCTAACTGGTTTGTGGAGGTCAGATAGGCAGTCACTCACTGTAAAATACTGGTATTCAGCTGCATCCGGTTAGATTGGAAGCCGACCCCAACATAATTATTTGGGAAAAGACTAGACAGATACGATACAGAGACTAGGGAGACACGGGACTCCACAGGATACGTCATGGTGACTCGTAGCATCTATAAGAGTAGAGGAAGACCAAAGAAACGTTGGATGAACTGTGTGAAGGATGATATGGCAAGAAACGTGGCAATTGCTGAGATGACGAGTAATAGAGAATAAGAAGACATGCTGCGCCGACCACAAATAAATTCGGGGCAAGGCCAAGGGCAGGAGAATGATGATGATTATGATAATGCTGTCGCTATCACAAAACTCGTGAGGTTCGTGGCAAAGAAGTAACTGTGAAAATAGTATTATTCTAATTCCACATTTCTCTCTTGAAGGCCTGTCACAATAAAAGTAAAAGCTTCCAATATTACGTATATTTAGCGAAGGAACTTTCCAGAAAAAATGTGCCACTACATTGTGCCCAATATTGACAGGCTTATTGAACAAAAAGTGTCGTGTCACTCCTCGTAATGAATTTTTAGGCACGTTTTCAGTTTGGAGTGGTAAGTTATATCGTTGTTTAGTTATATTTTATGTGGAGCAATTTTTGCGGATAGCGTCGGGAAGATCAGTGGTGACCTTGAGTTTGTATTATAACGAGCTCTCCAATCTGATTCCTAAGTTTTTAGGTTTTACATACATACGTAAACAAACGTCTTTTTCACGTAGGGTTAATCAAACATACGTTACATAGATGAGAATGTTACGGTGGATGTATGGTGTGACATTAATGGATAAGGTAAGGACCGAGTATATTTAGCGGAACTTCGAAAGTTGCGCCAGTTACAGAAAAGTAGAAAGGGAATCCACTGTCTTGGTAAGGACATGTGATGAGGAGGGACGAATCGCATGTGAATAAAGAGTGATGCATATAAATGTTGATGGAAGGAGAGGGAGAGTAAAGACAACGAAACTATGGATGGTTTGTGTGGGGAATGATATGAAAGATATAGGAGTAAATGATAGCGTGACGGTTGACAGAGGAGAATGGTATTAAAAAAACGTGTCGCACCGACCCCAAGTAACATGGGTCAAGGGCAGGAAGATGATGTGAGGCAAAAATATAAAACCATCAGGTCTGATCCTTACATAATCCTTTCGCTTCGTTCTCGTTCATACATCTACTCTTATATGCACGGGTTGCGGTTGCGTATTACCAGAAAAATTATACTCGTATAAGTGTAACAGAACATCACGCCTGTAATCCCCGAAGGTTCAGACAAATGTCTGCCTATAAAATACCTTACCATGTTTATGTTAAGGTCCAGGGTATTTATGAGGTGAGCCAACAGGTGATTACCAACAGCCGGCACAAGTTCAAACTCCGGACTACTACTGAGACATTAGTAATGAAAAGAAACTCAATAAATTTTGCCCGACCTGAGAATCCAACCCAGGACCTCACGAGACATACTCATTGATAGCTCCTGACAAACGAGCCAGTTATTGAATGGGGGCAGTTCCAAACAAATTAACGAGTGATATAAGAACGCGACGATAGCGGATTCTTGGCTTTGGTTAGCACGCGGGGTTAAGCTGTTCCCCCTCTCCAGAGAGGCCAACATGAGCCTCCAGAGGCTCATGTTGGTTTCATTCTAAACTATTTGGGACTTATCCAAATATTTCGCCCAAAAAAATAAGGTGCTCCAATTTATTCAGTAGGTGTCTTTAAGTCTAAAGCCAGCCGAGGGATCACACTGAGTGCTTACGTAATATAACCTCATCTACCTTTACATTGATAACACGATACGGCAAAATCCTGATTTCCCTCAGGACTTGCTTTCTGGAACCAAAAACTCACAATTTATTGTATCACTGTTCATTTATTATGAGTGGAACTAAGAAGTGGAATTCATTTCTGGAAGTTTTGGAACCAAGTGACTTGCCTCATTTTTATTAAATCTGAATTTTATAAATATAACTGTGTGTTACTTGGGTACTCGGTTCACTCGTGCAAAGCAATGGCGAAATGGATCGTACTGTACAGCACAGAATTAACACGGGATGGATGAAATGGCGGCAGGTCACGGGAACAATCTGGGACTCACGCATTCCCAGATTTATAAAACAATGGCTGGACCTGCAGTCTTGTATGGATCAGAATGTTGGGCCACAAAAGGGATGAATGAAAGGCATTTGCATGTGGCTGAAATGAGAATGCTAAGGGGGATCAAAGTCAAAGTCAAAGGTTTTATTTGTTAAACATAGGTGTAAAAGATGTAAGTAAATATAAAAGATCGCTATGTTTTGCCTTGTCGGCGTACAAATATTAAAACATAAATATTTAAAGAATTAAATTTTTTTAAAAGGTGATAACAGCTATCTACCATACATTATTTCTTAAAAATATTCTTATTTCTAGGTAAGTTCCTAGGATGTGTGGTGTTACGCGAATGGATAAAATAAGAAATGAGAAGAAGAGAGAGGAAGTCTGAAATTGGCGCCGGTGACTGAAAAGTTGTGTGGTGGTCGGTTGTCGTGGTATAGGCATGTGATGCGGAGGAATGAGGAAAATGTCGTGAGGAAAATGTTGGAGATGAATCATCATACTAGCCCTTATGATGTCAATAAGTCAAGTTTCAGATTTTCTAAAATGACGTAGCTCTGGCGTTCGCGGGATCTCCGTCTATTGGTAATGTCGTGGGCGGATAGTTACTCCGCAAGTTGCGTGTCATGGTACGCTTTCAACAACTTTTTTCTCCGTAGTTGCTGTCGCTTGAGCATGTGGCTCATAGCCGAGCAGTAAGAATATAAGAATGCTAATATCTGTCACTGTAGATATCTCCTCCATTCTTTTTTTTCTGTCGTATCCATGTTACTTTCATGTTACGCAGTTTAGGCCCAGTAGGTGGCCACGTTTATTGCAGCAGCAGAAGCGCTATTCAGGTCGTCAAAAGTGCAGGTAAATGGACACCTGGGACACTCCAGCAGGTGGCGGGGCATAGTACTAGGGTACGCAATAGATTCAGAGCTTTCCAAATAGGTCACAGTAGTTCACTGCCGGGAGCCAGGTGTTCTTGTGGTTCAAGAAGGCATGAGGTGGTGGACACCACTCTTGCCATAACTTGCTTCCTCCTTACTGTCTTTAAAGAATAAGTAGGCAAAAACTGCTAATTTCCAAATTGAGTCGTCAAGACTGTTCAGCTTCTACTACATATTCTCGATCGAAAATTGTTTCTATGTAGTCTGTTCAATTAGAATCTCACGACTTGGGGTTAATTGCTTTGATGACGATTCTTCACGTCTTTAATACCCGAAGGGTTAGGCTGAGGTCGTGGTATACCAGCACCAGTACAGATGACTGTACTCTATAGTACACCCATATTTCTTCAGTAACGTAAATACTTCGATTTGAAAAATAAAAATATTCGTTTTACATATTATTATGTTTTCGCAATTTTAAGAATTAATTCTTGTCTTTGGATGATATTGTTTGTACTTATTGGAATAATTGAACTAAATTTCATAGGATAATTGTACTTTCTATACAAAATTGACGTATTTACGTTACGTTTTCCTACACCGCGCGCTCATGCTATGGCCTCTAGACTCCAGCCTGCGGCTACACCTAGTTTTAGGCGGGTAATCCTAGGTGCGGCTGGTTAAACTTAGATGTAACCTACTTATCGTCGGATAGAACATGCAACCAATTTCGATGTAGCGCCCGTCGGCCACTGCCGCGGCACCGCTCGCTGCGCTCGCTCAGCTCGCGCGCGTTTGGTCACAGTTCTAACCTAACCTAACTTAATCCATTTGGTCGGTGTGTCCTAGCAATAAAAACGATACACAACTGTTACCGGCCGCACCTAGGTTTAACCCTAGGTCTAACACTTCGGCTTTTAGCCGTAACATATCCATCTTCAATGTCCAAAATGATATCTTTTATCACCGTAACATCCTTAAAATTTAATACTAATGTTTCTCCTTATCATAAAATCCTAGCATATAATACCAAACTCCTTAAGCACACCATCAACTTCTTACACCAATAGTAGTGTCAGAGTATCAAAAAGACAGCAATACATTAAGTGAAGTGACGTCACCATTGTCTCAGCAGCTGTAGCAGTTTCCACGTGACCTGGTTGCAGCGGACCGGATACATCAGTTGTGTACTTTTGTATGGGAGAGGTTATAGTGACGACGTTTTGAAATTGACCTTAGCTTGTTTGGGAATTCATGTGAGATCACATACCGCGCCTGTAGTCCCCGAAGGTTCAGGCAGAAGTGCACACAGTGTAACTGTTACACTTTTTATTTTTGTTGTTGTTTAGATTTAAATTAATTAATTATTTTGTTTTTTATTTGTTATTTTTTTTATACTGTGTGCACTTGTGGCATGTGCCAAATAAATATGTTTTCTTTCTTTCTTTCTTTCTTTCTTTCTTTCTTTCTTTCTTTCTTTCTTTCTTTCTTTCTTTCTTTCTTTCTTTCTTTCTTTCTTTATTTCTTTCTTTCTTTCTTTCTTTCTTTCGAAAGAAATTCTTTGTACCGAAAGCAACCAGTTGGCTCTTGAATATTGATTACGATTTGTTCCCGTTGTCTCGACTATCGTAAATGTACCTATTTACAAGTCTTTGTCTAAGAATAATGTTTTGATATGAAGTGTAATTACTGAACGGGTAAGCTAAGTAAATCGGGCACAAATCTCGGCTACTGGCTACTACAAAGAAATATCTAAATTTGAAAAACCCAATAAGTAATACTTTCCGCGACCTGAGGATCGAAACCAGGGCCAGCTGTCGGATAGAATTATATAATTCAGTACAAAAAGCACACCATGTGTAAAAGTTACTTTTTACAACGCATTAAAATCTAGGGGGAAATAGAGAAATGTGGACATTAATGTCCTCATTAGGCGAACAGTGAGCGGCTGACTGTCGGCTGACTGACTGTGAGTCAACGTCTAAACTCAATGTCAAGTGAGCGGTAAAGCGCTAGCCAACTCTTCGCATAAAATTTATGAAGAACGTTACTTCGCCTGTGGCGTAGCAAGTGTACTTCGCCGCCGACTGGAGCAAATTTCGCACGTTTTTTCGCTGCAAATCGGCCGCTCACTGAATGAGTCAGCAAGCGAAATGCAACAAATGGCGTACAGACATACAGTAAGCGCTGTATGGGCATTCAATTTAAAATATAAAAGGAGGCGGACTGTAAGCATACAGTCAGCCGCTCACTGTCCGCCTAATGAGGTACAGCCTAAAACAAGAAACTAACAAACTCAAAATTGCTATCCTTATTAATGAAATAATAATCTCTAACATTAGCATAAGCGATCATCAATCATTCATTCAAATCCTTTTCAATTCGTTCACGGTCACCGGCGTATCTCACTTAAAACTTTAAGTGGGGTTCTCGAGTTTCCAAATTCAAAATTTCCAGATAAACCCTAAAGCTTATCTTTGGGATTAGGATTATCCGGACTTTGTAGGCAGCCTGTTATCGACTTTTAAAGTTCGAACAGTTTTTTTTTAATGTCAAACGTGATAAACTCAAAATTGGACGGCTTTAAGAAAAAAGGAATTAAGCGACAGTTTTGTGAAAACGGAAAATGAGTTTTGAAGTTATGTAACTAGTATTCAAAACTGCATGTTTTAAGTTTATCGCTTGACTCATTGTTTCTTCACACAATCCAATTAGTTTCCAATACCTGCCTATGTTTTTTTTTAACTTGTTGTTCAGAATTTGATATTCTAATTCGGGTGTGCGTGTTTATTTTTTCAAAGGCCTTTGGTTTGTACTAAAATTATTTTAATGTCGTTGTTTGTTGGGATTTTAATTCTGCATTTTAAATTACGTTTTGTTTTCGTGACACGTACGATGTTCTTTGACAGACAATGTTAATCTAGTGGTTTTTGAAAACGTGAGTATGTTGATGATTCCAGGTCTTTTTTCTATATTTTCAGAACAAAATATATAATGAAAGATAGATCGAGGAGAAGAGAAGAGACCATTAATTTAGTGCATGCAAAAGACATAGCACAACACACAGAATCACAATTAAATGATACAAATTACACGACTATAAATACCTATAAAATCAAGGTGCCGATTTACAAAAATAAAAGAAGTATACACACCATGACACCACCACACCACCACATACACCAAACACCAAACACCACCACATACACCAAACACCACCACACCACCACATACACCAAACACCACCACATACACTACCACACACAGCACCACAACCACGACATACTTCAAATAAAATAACGAGTATTCAAGATGCAGTGTGCGTCTCAAGGATACACCAAATGGGAGTCCAGCTCAGCATGCGTCAGGCATGCACCTGACGCTGATATTCTGCTGGATCCCTGTAGTGATATACGGACGTCGAGCAGACGAGGTAACGAGATTTAACTTAATTTATTATAATTAGTAGCGCCCCAAACCGATACTGAATCCTTTTTAACGGACTTGCAAAAGGAGGAGGCTATTAATGCGTCTGAATGTTTTTTTTTGTGCATGTCCAGCGATATCTTGGGCAATTGTGAATCAATTTCACCCCGTCTCACCTTTGACCTTGTCATCATCTTCTTTTTAGCGTGTCGATGGCAATCTAAATTGTGTCAGCCCAGAACTGAGCTACTAGTTTGGCGCTATCGGTAGCGGTTGTCATCATGAAAAGCTTTTTAATAAAAATTCTCGGGGGTTACCATGACGTCTTAAAGCAGGAGTAATTCCAGTATGGGAAAGAGACAGAGCTATACAGGTCATTTAGAGCCATCTCTTTCCCACACTGGAATTACTACTGCTTTAAGACATCATGGTAGGCCCCCAGGATTTCAAATGTTAATGTTTTAAACTATGGATTAGCCCACTATATTCCTTCGAAATAACACAATCTTACTACTATTACAAATGTGAAATTTTGTGAGGATGGATGGATGTTTGTTACTCTTTCACGCAAAAACTACTAAATGGATTTGGATCCAATTTGGCACACCGATAGTTTATAAACTGAATTAACAAAACAGGGTGGAAAGGACACCGACGCACAACCGGTTCCTGATGGACTGAATTTGTGGTAAACGTTTGAGCGTCAGTGTCCCTTCTACCCTTTATATAATACTTTTTATCCTGGTAGTACGATCCCGTGGGAAAATTACCGATCTTCAAGCGGGCAAAGCCCCGAGCCTTTGCTAGTCCTCAATAAAAAAACAAACACCTTCTCAAATCTGCCGCGCAGGAACAGTATGTATGTACTAGATAAAACCTCCTACTTTTATACTCCACCATGTTTTAGCCAACACGTTGAGTCCTATTTGTAAACCAGCGCAGGTAACATGCCCAGACGTGCGTTGCGACCGCGAGCACAGATTTAAATCATAGATAT
This sequence comes from Noctua fimbriata, assembly GCA_905163415.1. NCBI lineage: Eukaryota > Metazoa > Arthropoda > Insecta > Lepidoptera > Noctuidae > Noctua > Noctua fimbriata. The sequence goes on from LR990945.1 coordinate 6,591,377, forward strand.
GCCCTCAGGCTCGAACTCGTATAGATCTTCGAAGTTAAGCCACGCTTGCCTTGACTGTTCCTGGACGAGTGACCATCCATTATATTCCGAGTTCCCTCGGTGCCTCGGTAAGCACGTTAAGCTGTTGGTCCCGGCTGTCATTTGTAGATCTTTGACAGTCGTTACAGCTAATCAGGGGCCCGAAAGTTGAACTAGCTGTCTTACCAAGGGGTATTACCCAGTAATAATTGGGTTGTGGAGGTCAGATAGGCAGTTTCTCCTTGTAAAATACTGGTATTCAGCTACATTCGGTTAGATTAGAAGCCGACCCCAACATAGTTGGGAAAAGGTTAGGCAGATGATGAATTATCCCTCACCGTACTTAGATAGCGCGAAAAAGTGTTTACACTGAGATGAACGACCTCGCACATACCGCATGAAACGAAAAGATTAAGAAATGATGTGCCGTATGCGTGAGCGAGACAGTACTATTCACAACTCATTGTCAACGAAATCGAAACATTTTGAAAATATTTTGGCGCGGTATGGCGAATCTATGATTTAAATCTGTGCCGCCAGTGAGTTTAGTAACTGGCTAAAAACTGATGCGGACGAAATACCCCGACAAGGTTTTTGAGAAAAAAAAGAAAGCAAGTTACTAAAAGAGTTTGAGGTTTTGCTCGAGCGTTAGAGTTGACAGTGTTTTAAGTGTTGGGGATGTAGTTTAAGAATTTCGGAGACCACGTTTTCGAACAGGTTTTGGATAAATTATTTGGTCAATATCAAAATATTTTATCACACATAAAACTTCGAGAAACGGTGCACAGTTCGGGTTGATCGTTTCCTATGGAGAATATCCGGATAGAGAGGTTAAAAAAAAAATTGAAGATGCATGTTTCAATGTCAAATTTTGGAAAAATTTCTATAATATATAAAAATTGACATATCTCCCAAACTATAAAACTTTAGCTAGGGAAAGTGAGGTCTAATAATTAGCAAATGTCCTCTCTAGAACATTATTTTTAGTATATACGAAACCTGAATATAGGTCCCAAAATAATTTAAAAAAAGGTTACAAGTTGGACACCGAGCGACACTAAGTACCTATCGCAATCATTTAGGTATCTACTGCTAAATTATTATTATCAATGAGCTCAAGACGACGCTGGAGGCGCGCGTGGTGGCCACGTTTTAGTGCGGAAAACCAGGTAACAGAACAAGCTCATAACTATGTGATTTTTCATGATACAGTTTTGAAATTTTGTACATAGATTCTTTACATAAAAATACTAGACACGTGTTTCAGGTTTCGCACATACTAAAACTAATGTTGTATATGCGCATTTGCTATGGCGGGCCCAGATCAAGTCACCCTGTATTAGATCTCCACGACTTTCTCGAGAAATATTAAGGTGAGCACTAAATAATACAAGAAAAGAAATAAAACAATCGCAACATCTAAGTACTTAAATAGTTCTTTTAATTGTCTGTCGAACTCTGTCGCAATTCGTATGACTTTCACAAGTATTTGTGAAAAAGTTTGATTCATAAAAACTTATGTTGTACGAGCTTATGATATCTTAGTTATTAAGTAAGTTATCTTGTTTTAAATAATGTTCTTAGTTCAGAATTAAATATTTTTGGAATAAATTAACATCCAAAACGACGAATAAAACTTTTGACTTTAATATGGGTTTTAAAATGACCTATCAGAAACTTTTATAATTTGTCCACGATATACATTATAATTTTCATTTTGATATCAAACATTGAAATAGATAACTACAATTACAAAGTCTGTTGTTTGGAGCCGCTCGGGTCGATCTTTAGGTTAAGCCGTGCTTGTCTAGGTTGGTCTGTGGATGGGTGACCACCCATTACACACCGAGTTTCCTCCGTGCCTCGGAAAGCTCGTTAAGCCGTTGGTCCCGGCTGTCATTTATAGATCTTTGACAGTCGTTACAGGTAGTCAGTGGCCCGAAACGCCTGACAACCAGTCTTACCAAGGGGTAAAGTATTACTAACGTACTAACTGGGTTGTGGAGGTCAGATAGACAGTCGCTCCATGTAAAATACTGGTATTCAGCTGCATCCGGTTAGACTGGAAGGCGACCCCAACATTGTTGGGAAAAGGCTAGGCAGATGATGACAAAGTATGTTGTTTAATATGTTGGTCCTTCATGCCGGATCTTTCTTTCTGCTCTCTTGATATTGTCCAGTTTTTTGGGCGCCAAAATATCTATAATTTATGCTAAATGTGTTTAATGTTGTATTGTTCATAATATCAATGATAATCGTCATTATTTCATTATCATCATCTGCCTAGCCTTCCTACCTGTCTCACCGGATGTAGCTGAATACCAGTATTTTACATGGAACGACTGCCAATCTGACCTCCACAACCCGCTTAGTATTGGGTAATACGAGACGCCTTGGTAAGTTAGACGGGTAGTCAGACTTTCGCGCCACTGACTACCTGTAACGACTGTCAAAGATCTATAAATGACAGCCGGGATCAATGGCAATATCCACAGACCCACCTAGGCTAGCACGGCTTAACCTGAAGATCGACCCGAGCGGCATTTCATAAACTCAGTAAATGCCCAGTAGTTCAAGAGCCAAGACGGGCAAGCCAAAGTTTCAGACATCACTGGCCGCAGATTTGACTGGTACTCCCTGCTCTCTTTCAAGGTTTATAGGCTAAAAAAGAGTCTGAAAGAATAAAACAAAAAATCAGAAACATGCATGTACATACATAAAAAATTCAGGAACATGGTATCTAGAATCTACAAGACAAAATCAGCCATAGCGATCCCGGCGACAAAATAAACAGCAGTCGGGAAGGCGTAGAATAAAAATAACCACACAGTGACACTACTACATATGATTGTCGCGAGAACAACAGTGGCGAGGATACGGTGAAAACTATTGTTTGTAGAAAATAAATATCACTTATTATTGTTCTTTACAGTGTACAGTCACGAGCACCAATATGTAAATACTTAACAACTTTTAAAAGTGTTTTTCTTCTACTGTTCTGATTAAAATTTCTGTTGTTACGAATATGGTATTCTGGAACTCATATTTTTATGAAAAAGATCCTATCAATTCAAATCAATTCAATTTGTTCAGGAAACAATTCACATTGTGTTTGAAATGATAATACTATAAATAAAAAATAATAATATAATCACATTCACAAAAATTAAAAAACTAACACATTCATGGTACAAACAACACAAAAAAAAAGTATCGCCAAGTTACAATCGTTATGTCTCGCGAAAATTGCTTTTAAATTTAGGAAAGTGTATATATATTGGTCCTCGTGACTGTACTCGTAGTAAATGATTCCGCTTTTACATAACTGTTATGAAAACCGACGCTCTACTGTCAAAGTCGTAAAATCGGTCTTTATATATTTTGCGTGAAAGCCATTTTCTATGGAAGGAAACGTCTTCTTCTTTCTTTATCGTGTGGTTATTGTCTAACCTTTTCATTTAGACTTTACATGAAATATCTGTCAGGCATGCTGTTTTCCACACGATGTTTTCCTTCACCGAATAAGCAAGTGATAATTTTACAAAATGCGTGCCTTGGGTTCGAATTCGAGACCTATGACTTGGCAGTCTGATGATCACACCACTAGGCTATCACTGCAATAAAGAACCGTAATTTTACACTATTACAGTAATTTATTATTTAATGTCGTACTTTCAACGTGTATGACCAGATGTATGAACGTGGACGAGGCAAAAGGAATATGTAAGGATCTTAGCAGGTGGCGGTTTCTGCCTACCCCCAAGGGAAAAAGTACTAGCGACAGTAGCTACCCGTGCCGGCTTCGCACGGGCGCAATTTGTGAATTAAGAAAATGACAAGGCTCTTTAGCAAAAAAAATCCAAATTTTCATTCATACAAACCTTGTCCTAATAATAACGAACATAACAAAACAAAAAACAACCAAATGGGTGACGAGACTGGGTAAGTTCAGGTGCTTTTTGTAATTAAATTTCAATTTCATAGCTTACCTACCTACCTATAGCTTACCTATCTTTAACTATGAAATTGCCCATTTTTTCTCACTTATTATTCTATTTGTAACTTTATTAAATTACGTACCTTTTACAGTTCAAAATCGTACGATTAGTTGCATATTACCTCACAGGGTAGTGTATCAAAATACCTGTTTCAATGTGCCGTCGTCGGTTTCACTACTTCAAGTAGGTAGGTATATTTTTATCATAGACTGTATTTTGAGAATTGGAGATACGGAGTGCGGCGCAGCTTTTTTTTACTCTAAGTTTGCAATTGGATCATAATCGGTTCAGACGTTTCCAAGAAAAGAAAATATTAGTATGGAAATATCACTTTTCACGAAATCATCCTTACAAATCGGCAATTTGTGTGAGGGAGTTAAAAAATAATGAGCCTGTCTCTTTCATGCGGGGGCGAAGAGCTGCTCACGCGCCGGCGCTCCGTCGACGACGATAGTATTCGAGGAGAATAGCGTCGTAAACACTTGTACGCGGCACAATTTATTTTGATACTTTAGTTAGTTTTGTTTAAGTGCAAGTTCGACTACCTTTAGTTTTATAATTTAAGGAATATTTTAGCGACACGTCTACTTTGTACAACGTCTCAACGACGAATTTCACACGCAATTTCATACTTTAACCCCTAATATAAAGCTGCTCCACGGCATCTATATTCTATAATCTAAGAGTTCGACAGCGAACACCTCTCGAAATATTTTCTGCGGGGAATATTGGAAAATGTTTGCTTGCCGTGCCGATTGATTTGATTTGCGCCCGCCCGCCAAAGGTTGCCAAAGGTAGTTGTCAGAATCAACACCTTGAATTTGGTGTCTAACAAATGTGCATAAATATACGGGATGTTGTAGATATTTTACATTTTGGTTTACATTATAGAAGGAGGAAGAAAATATTGTGAGGAAAGTTTTGAGTATAAATGTGGATCAACCTTCCACCTGCGACATTGTGGAGTCTATGTGCTGGGGCAGGGCTATATTCAAATGACAATAACTCTTAAAATAATTGGTGTTGAGTCAATATTTTGATATAATTTTGTAGGTTGACTTAAATACTTCTGATTTAACATAAAAACATACGCAACATTCCGGGGTAAATTTTGACCTAGAGTAGAAAATGTAAAAAAAAAATATGTAAAATTTCGTAATTTCTGATTTTTTTAGGCTCTTTTTCCTTATTTTTCAGGAAAATGTATTTAATAATATGATAGCCTCGGCGTTTACCCTTGCAATAAGATCATTTGCACGTCTCTAGGTCTCTTCGATTCAAAGATATTAGGCATTATAAAGGCATTTCATTGAACATACCCTAGATCAGCCGCTTTAAAAAACAAAATGGCTGCCATTCGCGGGGTGTGGGATAAGGAGTATTTATAAACGTGTATTTGTCGACAGAAATGAGTATATAATATGCCCTTAAAGTATCGGTAACCGGTAGCCAAACACATTGTATAATGTTTTTCCTCTGTGCAAGAAAAAGTAGGCTAAAGTTTAATAAAGGTGTTGCAGCTTAAACAACATCAGCTTTTATCTAGTTATAACCTCTCTTGTTTTAAAACTAAATACAAACAACAAAGAGCCTATACTACAGTTAATAAATCCTAAACGAACATTCGAAGTTAAAGATTGAAAAACATATATATATAGTTCGTCGACTTTCATTTTTTTATTTTACACAATATGGAATCTGGTTGTCGCCATATTGAATTTTAATTACTGTCATGCCTTTAATGACACTTGCAAGATTAAGGCAAATCGATTGACGTAAGAATCATCAAGTTTGGCCTTTAGAGTGTCACAAAGGAACAAACATACATAAATAGGCTGATAAACACATTACCCTCTTCAAGCGAGTAAAAAGAAACAACTATCAATGTTACCTGTCTTAAAAAATTCTTCGAAAAAAGCTTCAAAACAACCAAAAAGGCTATCACAGTAATTATTCATGTAAATGTGAAAAGTTTGGGACTAATTCACAAAATGTAGCGGTCACAATGCTGTCACAACTTTTTTCTTTGAAAAATTTATTCTGAAACAGCAAATAAATGGACATAATTATTATCTTTTACGAGTATTATAGGCTTTGTATTAAGTTTAAATAAGTGTTCGTTACATTCAGAATCTACAACATTATTTTTAGTATATGCGAAACCTGAATATAGTTTGTTCAGAATAAGTAACTGAATCGATTCCAATAATTTTTAAACCATGTTATATTTTTTCCCAAAAATATTTAAAAAAGTTAAAAATTGGATACCGAGCGACTTTGAGTACCTATCGCAATAATTTAGGTACCTACTGCCAAATTATTGATTTAGTGAACATTTAATTAGATTTAGACTGGAAGCCAACCCCAACATAGTTAGGCAAAGGCTAGGCAGATGATGAAGATGATGATTTAGTTAACATCTAGGCACAAGACAGACAAGAGCCGAGCCTTTTGGGGATATTCTTTTGAAATTTGCAAAACCATGGATTATGATAGGCATGCGACATGACATTTAGTGATATTAAGACAAGTATGGTTAGCGAATTGTTTACAATTGCACCATTTTGGTACAAGTTAGGTCATTATCTTGTAATGCCAAGTTAAAACGATTAAACTATAGTTTCGGGAATGTCCCGAATTAACAATCTTCCAATGTTTATCTGTTTTTAATGGACGCTGGTTTTTTTGACAATACATTTTTGTGTATTTTTCTTTGTGCTATCGCAGGTCAATGTAACCAGGTTATCTTAAGGTCTAGTGGAATTTCTTCTCAGTTTATGACACGTAAGTTTTATCTGAAACTAGTTGTTGCCCACGACCTTCATTCGCATAAAATTATTATAAAAAATATTACTTCCCTTTTTTCGGATTTTGTTTACAATTTTAAGGGTTTTAATTTTTTTGCACGGAACCCTAATTGCTTTTTTTAAATAATGGTAGCCTAAATTAGACCTTATGACATCAGATACCTGCCCTAAAAGTCCCGTCGAAATCAGTAAAGCCGTTTCGGATATAAGCCGGAACAAACAGGCAGACAAAAATAAAAAAAAGGGTTTTTGGTGTAAGTGCCGTATATATTTTCATATGCATTCAGTAAAAAGCTGTTATTTTGATATTACAAACAGACACTTCAATTTTATTTATTTATATAGATTATTCACATTAGAGCTAGCGGTAGGTAAGGCGCGTGGAATCGGGAAGGGGCCAATATGCGTGCGAGTTCTATATAAGATTGTTCACATGCGGTTGATTCGCACATACACAGCTACACTACGCGTATTAGTTCTGTAATCATGATACGATTTATTCCATTGTTATTTCTATTACTGACATTGAAAAGTGTTTTTTCCGTATCTCCTCTTAATGTTAACAGTACTACAATTAACTGTTATGCATCCTACGAGATCGCACCGCGACCACGGCCGCGCTCGGAGCGGGTAGTGTCTCTGTTGGAAAACCAGTACAGTTATGGAAACACCCCATTGGCCCGCCATCACATAATCCCGTACGCTACGATGATAAAATTTTACAATGCACTACTAAACGACAGGGGACATTTCAGACGGCTATACGAACAAGTTCTGATGGTGTCTGCGAGTAACGTTGGATTGAGACTGGAAGAGTTGGACCACATAGATTTGTGGAGAAATCGCTTGGAAGATCTACCGACAATACTGCGAAATCATTTTCAACCCTCGAATCAAATAACAGTAGCACAAGAAGTGTACGTATGGCTGCCGTTCAACATTTTGATTGGACCGAGTCCTCAATCAAGAAGCGATGATTCACGAAGCAATTCTGTAGAAGACAGCGCATACGTGATAGTGGGACAGCTACGATATGAACAATTACGAAGAATGCACGAAGACATTACTCGGTATGTGAGATGTGTAGAAAGAAGACGTGTTGCGCCGCCCGCCGCCGGTATTGAGTGCGATCCTACGTCTATAATCGATGAAATGATTAATTTGATAAGAATAAGACAACAACCGTACGAGTTCAATATAGACCAATGGCGCATTCATGTGACGAGGCATCGGTACGCCATTGCTACTCCAGCCATCGTTGCTGATTCATCTTACCGTGAGCTGGTGCCTGACGATTACTGCAGTGAAACCGCTGAGGAGGCCTTCAATCGGTACAACCCTTCCGAATTCGTCATGGTACAACGCAGTCGAAGAAGTGTGCATAAAGGATGTATTCTTAAAGACGAAGCCGGCGTAAAGTACGACCGCTTTTGTGTCAATAGTTTGAACGTTCTTGGTGAGTTGATTAAGCACCATGTATTAGCCATCGATGGTAATGAATTGGATATCGTTCATACTACTAAGCCCTCCGATTGTAATCCTGCACTAGCTAGCGTTGAGGGTGGAGTCGTAGGTGGACTGTCAGCGTTTGGAGCTTGCTTGTTGGTAGGTGGTGTATATATACCTGTAGCTGGGTGGTTTGGGTGTGCTATTGGAAGTGCGCTATATGGTGTCGCTGGAGCCACGGTGGCCTCCAGTGTCAGTGTTGCTAGTTGTAAAACATGAATTACCTACTAAACCAAGTTACTTTAAAATAACCACGCATTGATATAAGGCAAGTGTCAGAGGTCACCAATATTGTACTATTGCTATCTAATCACATAACATAACATCACGCCTGTAATGCAGAGGTGTACCTAATAGTACACCCACATTTCGCCAGTTATGTTTAAGTCCCATATAATAGGGGGTGAGCCTCATATTATCTAATCAAATGTTGTACTAAATCATTCCTAATAAATGTATTCATTGATTACTGTCGTGTTTTTATTAGTGTATCTTCTTTTAGTAGTTGATCTTGATGCTTCCTAACTTTGTTACTTCGTTTTATTATTTTACCAATCAAACAAACAAAATGTCTATTCAGATCATCAACTGCCTAGTCTTTTCCCAACTATGTTAGGGTCGGCTTCCAATCTAACCGGATGCTGCTGAATACCAGTATTTTACATGGAGCGACTGCCTATCTGACCTCCACAACCCAGTTAGTACTGGGTTGTGGAGGTCAGATACGATACGATACCCCTTGATAAGACTGGTTGTCAGACTTTTGGGGCCACTGACTACCCGTAACGACTGTCAAAGATTTACAAATGACAGCCGGGACCAACGGCTTAACGTGCTTTCTGAGGCACGGAGGAAACTCGGTATGTAATGGGTGGCCACCCACCCACGGACCAACCTTGGCAAGCGTGGCTTACACTGAAAATCGTTCCGAGCGGCGGTTATTATTTAGCCACGAGCTCTTAATATGTATTCAGATGTGTTGACTAAATTAAAAAGTTAATTGTTCATCTAACTAAGCTCGTCATCAGCTGGGCGAAGTTGTTTTTTTAATGGCATCTCGCTGTTCTAGGAGGTTGTCGTCTGTTAGTCTCTCTTAAATAAATGGTGTAAATGGACCCTTAACGAAGCCAAACCGCACTTGTTCTCCCCGTCTTTGCGATATTTTTTTTGTTCTAGACCATACCTTGGAACCTTCTAGTTGCGGAGATATTGGGGGTAAAAGTTCCAACTTTTTCACAAGTTTTTTTTTTTTAAAACATGTTTTTTAATGTAAGATTTTTACTTTAAACACCTCCGCGATCCCCGTACTATTTTTAGGGTTCTCCTTCACGTCCAGAGGGTATAAATGAAATACTTCTGAGTCGAAATAGCATACTATAATGTCCATGAATTACACTAACACCATATGATTACAAAGAGTCTTATTATAGCACATGTTCTCTAATGCCTCGCTAGCGCCCGACTGGTCACCGTCTAACTATCACTTACATAAATTTTATTGTGTCATCACTGTGGAATGCGTAAAGTTCCTACAATATTCCCCTTCTTAAAAAAAATTTTTTTTTTTACATTTTATATAATTTTTTATACACGTCGTGTATCGCTGCTGCTCTGGCGGATCATCTATCAAATCCGCAACCTGACTTAGCTCTTCTTTGCCCAGTTTTGCCAATACTAAATCGTATTTAACAATCTCCCCTTGATGCTGTGGTCCTATTATGGCTTCGAACTGCGCAAACCACATGCGTGGCATATCGGTCCAAAAAGAGGGAATTCTCGCGCTCAAACTGATTCCCGCCATTTCGTAATTGACCTGCTGCTGCATGGCTGCTGGCACAGGATGAACAGGGTTCGCCATGTCTTGATTTTTTATGCATTATGTAATCACAGTCACTTTACCGCGATACTGTCCACTTGGTTACACAAATCAGACGCGCCGCGATATAGTTGCAAGGCAAAAGGCGTCGGGGTCACCAATTTAGGGTTCTCCTTCACGTCCAGAGGGTATAAATGAAATACTTCTGAGTCGAAATAGCATACTATAATGTCCATGAATTACACTAACACCATATGATTACAAAGAGTCTTATTATAGCACATGTTCTCTAATGCCTCGCTAGCGCCCGAGTGGTCACCGTCGAACTATCACTTATATACATTTTATTGTGTCATCACTGTGGAATGCGTAACGTTCCTACATATTCAATCCATCCATCAGCACAATACTTTGAGTGCGTTCCATTGAGTCCCGTCCCGTCGTAAAACGTGATTTTTCTCTCCAAAAAAAAAATCGTTTCCCTGCAATAATTTTTGAGTAAAGTTACTTAGTTTAATGCTTTGTTGACGGCTTCGTGAAGGGTCTGTTTACACCCAGCATAAAACTGTTTAACAACAAAAATACAATACAGTTTTAAACCCATGCCAATCAATCAATACAAATCTCAAGACTTCGATTCGATTCGTCCTTCAGGAATACAAATCAGGAACGAAACTCTGTTTGTCCCTCAAACGGAACAAAGTTTTTGTTCCATAGAGGTGACCCTAAACTTAGTGGGTTAGTTTCGCAATAAATCGTTCACTTCATTGACAATCGAAATCCTTTGGCCACGAGGTACATGTATAATTTATTTCGATCTTGGTTGACGATGCTTGATGCTTTCTTATATTCCTTTATTTTGTCTTTTTTTTTTTTTTAAAGTTGCATCACACTCGGAATTTCTCCTGTGTTGTGTGTGCGTTTACAAACATTTAAACTCCCATACAAAAACAGCCATAACTGAAACTACTACCTGTAAGCCATACAAATATTTATTCCGTGGGATGGAATCCGCGACACGCAGCGCAGCAGCCAGTCGCTCAGCCACTGCGCCCACCGTGCCATCAAATTTAAATACAAGGAATATTCACTATTAAAATTTAAGGAATTGCTTTTCCTTGGGCTAGCGACCAAATAAATATTAACTAAATACTTTGGTTGATGAATCCTGATTACTGATTAAGAAACTGACTCATCATCTGCAGTCCTTCCCTTTTTTTGTTGAGGTCGGCTTCCAGTCTAACCACATGCATCTGAATACCATTTTACATGGAGTGACTGCTTATCTCTACAACTCAGTTAATAGGTAATACGATGTCCCTTGGTAAGAGTGACAGATGATCTGTTTGCTGATATATATATATGAGAGGAATTTATGGAAGTGTTGTTAACCTTCTTTTATTTTCACTTCAAATTTTGCTGTACTTTGTTATTTTGTATATATTAATTTGTGTTATAATTGTCACTTTTATTTTTATAATTTTAGTTACTGTAATTGGTTGTATACACAGCCGTTGTAATTAAATAAATAAGTCTGACTAAGTAACTGACTATTATGGTAAATATTAATATCACTCTCCTAACATCGCCATAATTCATCCATATTTCATCAAATTTTCTTTCAGCCTTTATACGCGCTGACAGAATCAAATTAGATACCTGAGAAAAGATTTCACAGGACAAGTACCGCATTTGTAAAGATTACGATTTATAAATAAACGTTCGACTTAGTATATCTTGGAATCCTTTGATCCCATAAAGTGTAAATGATCAGAAAAAGTGATATCTCGACATCACAGTCCCAAGGACACAAGGATAAATAATCTAATTCTAAGAAATGCCAGACGTTTTCGATATCAGGCTTTTATATCAGGCTTTATGCTATGTTACAAGTCCTTATACTGGTTTCACACGAGGATAGAACAGTGCGTTCAAACAGTAGCAGTACTGTACTGCCCACTGTTCTGCCCTAGTGTGAAACCAGCATTAGGGTAGCGTTTCCTTACCATTTTCAGCTACAGACCCTAGGAAATCAAGCTCAAAAAACTGAAGGCTTAGCCAACACTTCTCGCAGGGCACGACTCGTCCGCGCATTGAGGTGGAGAGGGCAAAGCAATGGTGGTGCACCACGCGGGAAGCCGGTGAGGGCCATTTGTCCGCGCGGTCGGGCGGTGTACGTGAGTTAGGCATCAACGGATTTCATGCAAGCCAATGCAGTATGAGACCTGCTTCACCGCCCGACCGCGCGGACGAGCGGTGTCGCGTGCGAATCGCCTAAGAAATATTGGACGTTATACGCCCATAGCGACTAAGTTTATGAAATGACAACTAAGTTCGGCAGTTTAAAACAACGATCGAAATGTTCTTGTACAAATAATTCACTGAAGTATCTGTAAGTTAAGTTTTCGCAGCTATTCCGCTATTTGAGAGATGGCAGCGGGGTCTGGGGGTGTAGCTGTGTCGCAACTATGCCTCATATCCCGCCATCTGAGCCCCCAAACGTCGTGAAAGGGCCGACAATAGATAGAAAACGAAGAAGAAGAAGAAGAACGGAACGGGGTTAAATGTGAAAAGAATAAGCACTGATCACGATTAGCTTAGTTCAACTCGACCGATCTATCTGAATAACCCATGAATTATATGACGATTCAGAGTATGTAAGTAGCTAAGTTCTCAGGCTCCCTTGAACTTAGGGACTTTAGGTACCTAGCAGTAGCGAAGGGTCAATTTTTGTAAGAGGTAAGCCGGAGTAGATATATCTTTAATTTGATTTTATTATTTTTCTATAAAATACTGACTGTGCCAGTTTTGAAAGGGAAGCCGCTAGGAATCAAGTTGTATGGAACCTTCGCTGCCACTGGTACCTAGATAGATACTTGTATTTACAAATTCTCAACAGTTAGTATTGTCAAGCAGTTCGGTTACAAGTTCTATCTACTCAAAGGGTGAAAGTTTATTGGTCTGCGTTCGACATTGACGTGAAACAAACATCTATAAATTGTTCAGTTCGCTCGCTGCGGCGGATATTCTGAATTTCTGATAGTTAGAACTGACAGATATTGGCTTGAAGTAAATGTTTTAGGATAAGAATAAAACTTTGGGGTAAATGAAAGTAGCAATATCAACAATACAGTTGAATCAAAATACCAATAAAATTCTGCTAACGCCAATCTTGCGTACTCTCATCTTCGCACGAGTAAACAAGAATAGATTATACCGTGGCGAGCAAACCGACATGACCTGGAAACAAAAATATATTTTTGTACACAAAAAAACACACAAACACGCACTGAAGTACGGCTATGGAATGCCTTGCCTGTATCAGTGAGGCGCGCCCTAAACTTGTCCACTTTTAAAAATATGGTCAAAAACCTGGTAGTGGTTTTTGACATATACATATATGAACATGGTTACATGTCCCACTGCTGGGCAAAGGCCTCACCTTTCTCCTTCCAAACCTCTCTGTCCTGTGCGATATCTGGCCATGTTCGCCCCACAAACGAGATCAGATCGTCACACCACCTTCGCCGCGGTCTACCTCGACGGGGATTTCCTCCGACAGGTGTCCAGTGGGTGACAATCGTTGCCCATCTCTCTGGGCGCATTCGTGCTACGTGGCCAGCCCACTCCCACTTCAGCTTGGCTGTTTTTTCTCCAACATCTGCTACTTGAGTAATGGAGCGCAGGGTAGTGTTTCTTATGTGATCTGTCCGCTTAACACCTATTATGCTGCGCTCCATTGCCCGCTGGCAAATCTTGAGAGAACAAGTTTGGTGACAGCTGAGCCGAAATCCTAATGAGCCGATAGTACCTATAGAAAACAGGACAATTGGTAATTGTGTTACTGAAAATCCACAAACAAACAAAATATACAAGTTTTTTCAAATATACCAATTGCGTTCTAACTCTAAACCATCGCATGATAAGAATCGCATTGAAGCTCCAAGAAAATGCATTCAAAAATGCTTTCAATTTTATCATAGTAGCATCCATTTTCTTAAAGTCGTTCAACCATTTAGGTCTTAAAACGAGGGCAAAAGATAAAGCGATTTAACGGCACTAAGATGCAAATAGGATATCTTAGTTTGTGGAGTGCCAACAAGCCTTAGAGAAGCTTAATTTGATATAGGACCTTATTCTAATTTGTGTTTCCTGACTTCTGGGAAGGAATTATGTGAGATAAGGTTTGTTGGAGTTGGGAACGTTGCGTGTCTTTTTGGCTCTTATGTGCCCGGTTCCTTAGGCTGTTTCTATGCTACAATTCCAATTTAATGTCTGGCTGAGGTATGTTTAGACATTTGTCAGATAGGTCCCATATAATAGGGAGCATCCTTATTACTTGGGACTTAACACATAACTGGGGGTGTACTATTAGGTCACCCTCTGCCTAACCCTTCGGGGATTACAGGCGTGATGTTATTTGCCAGATAACCATGTTGTGGTGTTTTAATAGAAAATTGGGCCGAGGATTAGTTTTATTTTAAAAATAGAGTAGCTAATTCTTACTTTTGAGATACTGAGCAAAGCTCTTCCTTTTTTGTGTTCAATGAATGTAAACTTTTGGTTTTAAATCAAGACTATAATTCGACAGATCTATAGGATACAAGAGTGCTAGTATCAATTCGTATTTTTTAATATAAAATGATACAGACTAAGTTACGATTACACATGTGCAAATGCGTTTATAGCGCTCATTGCATATCATTATTTGTATTGTAAGTATCTCTGAATGCATTTAGAGCTAAACGAATTTCAATCTTCGTTCTATGCGTTTTAAGTTGACAGAGACTGAATTATCATCTCCTCGTCACTTGTTTCTGGGGTGACTATCACCGTAGTGATGGTTTGCTTGCGACAAACCCCGTCTCAGGTAAAAGGGAGGAGTAAGCTGCTCAGTGTACGTTGATGTGGCTCATGCCATAAGTGCACACAACATGAAAAAATTACAAAAAAAGAGATCATTATAGTGTGTCTCACGGCTGCGCCAAATAGGCAATCCAAATGAACCTTAGTGCTTTATCAACACGTAACCAAGCAATAAGCAAGCAAGCAAGCATAGCAAGCAAGCAAGCAAGCAAGCTCGCAAGCATATGAAAAACCACCTAAAAATCCCAGATACGAAGCTTCCCAAACTGTTATAAATACTCCATAAATCTTTTCTTCGACCAAACGATGCATATGATATATTATTATTGAAATTGATGATTGGATAAGGTCATTTCTATAAGTCAGTCGGCGGATTCCCGGCGTCCACACCCTAATACCCAGTGATTTAGTGGCTCATGGAGTAATAGGGAAAAGGATATTGGTTGAGGTGGGTTTTCTAGTTACTTTTGTTAGACTAGGATGTGAATAAATACAAGTGTAAACGGACCCTTCACGAAGCCGTCAACCAAGCAAAACGCAAAAATTAATGCTGGGAAACGACTTTTTTTTGTGGGGTGAAAAATCACGTTTTATGGTAGGACTCAATGTAACGCACTCAAAACATTGTGCTGATGGATGCATTGTACGGGGGTCGTGGAGGCATTTAAAGTAAAGTTTTAACATTAAAACTTTGTATTTAAAAAAACTTATGAAAAAGTTGTAAATAGAAGGTTCCCAGGTATGGTCTAGAACAAAAAAATGATCATAATGATGGGGATAACAAGTGGCTTTCGGCTACGTTAAGGGTCTTTTTACACCCTTCATGGTTTCTGATGACGAGATTAATAGGCTGGAAGTCTGTCAACCAGTTTTGTCAAGGGGTATCGTGCCCAGCAACGGTCGGTCTATGTAAAGTACTTAGAAACTTTAATCAACTTCAATGGTCAATTTCCATCAGGCTAGACTGCAGGTGATACCGACAAAGTTGGGAAAATGTTTTTTTATTAAATTCTGCATATTTAATAATCTGCTAAAACTGCGGTCTCATTCTCTACCTGGTCTTTAGAAGTGTTTAAATCCTAACTAATATTATAAATGCCAAATTAAGTTTGTTTGTTACCTTTTCTAACCGATCATCCTGGGATTTTGCATATACGGTGTCAAGTGTACAGAAACGGACATAGGACCTTTCATCCCGAAAAAAAGTACTGTTCCCGAGGAAAACTACAATAACATTCTTATGATAATAGATGGCGCCACCTGTCTTTCGAATATTGCTAGCCGAGTACAACCCGAATTCAAAATTAAGGAAAGCGAAGCTGCGGGCGGAAAGCTATAAAAATATAAGTGTTTCAATTCAAATGATAAAGACCAGTCAGTAAAACAACAAGTCATCGAAACACGGTGAAGGGAAATATTGTTTTTTTTGAGGAAATAATATAACATCATGGCGGTATATTTAGTCATATTTCTCCGAAAACACCATCTGCCACAATTTCTCACGAGCTTTTCACAGCAACTTTTCACATTCGCACAGTTCACAGTAGAATGACGGCACAGCATTTTTATTTCCTTGTAAATATCTCTTGGGTGCTTAATATTCGTCTCATAAGGCATGAGTCGGGACGTGGTATGTGTTACGTGTATAGACGTTGATGTACGGAGAATGGAAAGGGCTTCACGAGGTATGGGCTTTTTGAAATGTGTACATTAAAATCATCATCTGCCTAGCCTTTTCCTAACTATGTTGGGGTCGGCTTCCAGTCTAACCAGATACAGCTGAACTTTAACATGGAGCGACTGCCTACCAGACCTCCACAACCAAGTTAGTATTGGGTATTACGATACCCCTTGGTAAGACAGGTTTTCTGTCAAAAATCTACAAATAAAAGGAGGGACCAACGGCTTACCGAAGTACAGAGGAAACTCGATAGGTATTGGATCCACGGATCGACTTGGGCAGGCATGGCTTGACCTGAACATCATGTGGCTGCTATTATTAAAAATACTATTTCAGCGGCACCAACATCTCCTTCTTGATTCTGTTGTCCTAGTACTAATTTCTGTTCAAATTTTAAATTGGGTTCTCTCGTAACAAATCTTAGTGTGCCAGAGAGAGACAAAAATAACAATATCAACAAGAAGTTTCCTTGTAACTTTGGGAGCTGACTGTACCGTAGAAAAATCAGTTGAAATTTATGGTTGACGAAACGGGATTCAATGTATGAAGATTAAAATAGTTACGAATGTTTAGTTGGCGAAACGGGAAAGTTACCAAAAAGTTAACAAAATGACATAATACAAAGACCAACACGGTTAGGCAGAGGTGTACCAATAGTACTCCCGTACATTTGACCAGTTGTGCTTCAAGTCCCATTTAATAAGCGGCGAATCTATTGCACTTAACGGAGCTTACACCAACAGCTAGATGGATGGGTGATAGTCAGAAGACCGCGGTTAAGACCCCGATTGGTCTTGAACAGACTAGTAAAGCATGAACCAAAAGGGCTGGAAACTTATGCTCCACAGTGGGTAGAACAATGGCTGCCAATTATGAAATTTGCTGTTTAGTAGAATTTGCTCAATACGAGGTTGAATTTTCAAAGCAAACTGAAGATCTTTTCTCCCAAAAAATACACTGTTTCATTACACAGAAACTGAAATTCTGAAGCATAGTTAAATTATGTAAGAACATGAAAAAATGTCGCCTTGAGAATTGATGTCGTCGAAAACATGAATTTATCTAGCAGAACCTACGCTGTTCTTGAGTAGGTTTACTATATGAATATTTTTTGCCATGAAGAGTGTTCTAGACACAATATTTTGTTAGTTATATTAGAACTTTTTTAGTTGTGGTATGGTGCTATATCTCACGTGTAGAGTACTCATTTTCCATTGTTACTAAAAGTAATTAGAAGATCAGATAGAAGCAAAGATATGTGTTCTAGAAGATAACTCATAAACTACTTCAAGTACTGTGAATGTAAACCAAACCAAAATTTCTACCAAATAAAAAAGAATCACGTAAATCCGACCGGTAATCACTGAGTAATGAGGTAAAAAAAATTACATTACTCAGTGATTACCGGTCGGATTTACGTGATTCTTTTTTATTTCTCAATTGAGAACCTCCTCCTTTTAAGAAGGCGGTTAAAAATAGCGAACGAACTACGGACACTGGACACTGTCAGATACTTCTATAACTATTTGTACAGGGGTGATCTTGCTCGAAGCCGCGTTAACAATTGGTCCATTCTAATTTGACCAAATCAAAAACCCTTAACGAAGCTGAAAGGCATTTGTTTTTCCCCATCACTGCAATATTTTTTTTGTTCTGGACCATACCTGGGAACCTTCTAGTTACGGAGATTTCCCCACTATAAAAAAAAAATAGTTTTGAATTTTATAACTTTACTTTAAATACCTCCGTGACCCCTGTAATACTAAATGACTCCATCTGCACAATTAAATCAAATCAAATCGTTTATTGCTATGTACATAATGTACACTTACAGGTGGTAAACAACAAAAAAAAATAAAAACAATTATGGACCCTGTCGGACACAGCAAATTTTTTAAATAAGTAGAGAGAGGAAGAGCGCTTTATTATTTTTCCTTGTTGTTAAGTTTGAATTATTTTCTATCCTATTAAGTATTTTTTGAGTGCGTTACATTGAGTTCTACCGTAAACCGTAAGTGTCACACAAAAAAAAAATCGTTTCCCAGCAATAATTTTTGCGTAGAGTTACTTAGTTTGATGTACAGAATGCTTGGTTGACGGATTCGTGAAGAGTCCGTGTACACATTGTATTTTTTTTGGGGCCTTTGCTCAGAAGTGGGACAAAAAAAGCTAAAAAAAAAAAATCTATAGAAATGTCTGTGTTGGGAACCCTTTCACTATTAGTCCGTGTCTCCCGTGACCCTTGAGAGCTGAGGCCACTTCCATAGAACCTTATAAAATAATACATAAGTATTGGACGTGAAATATAAGACGAGATGTGGTTAATCAAAATACTAATGTCATGTTATACGCCTTATTATTTGCGACTAGCACAAAATGGCGGCCGTACTCGTATGTGAATGAAGAAGGCGTATTTAATAAACTTCAGTTTCCTTCGGTTTTAGTTTTATGTGTCTGGTGAAGTGGTGGAATTTAATATGAAATGCTCTTAAACTGTTAATGTCTGTCTTAATTGTCATATCCATTCCGTGTGATAAAATATAATTATGCATAATTTATGCCCACCCGTGCGAAGCCAGGACGGGCCGCTACTCTTGATGAAGTGAGTTCGCGTGATTCAATATTTTCATTTCGACAGTAGTTTGACATAAACATTTAGTTACGAACATGCTATTGCCTGCAACTACGCCTGTCTCGCACACGACAATACTATAGCTTTCGATCAGTGAGAGAATTCTTAAATCTGTTAAGTAAACTTACAAAGTTCACCTTTTCTACTAATACAAAGGGCGTAAAAAGACCCTTAACGAAGCCGAAAGGCACTTCTTTTCCCCGTCATTGCGCTCATTTTTTTGTTCTAAACCATACCCTGGGAACCTTCTAGTTACGGAGATATTGGGGGTCAAAGTTCCAACTTTTTCAATTTTTTTTTTTTTACTTACTTATTTTGAATACAAGTTTTTTACTTTAAACACCTCCACGAGCCCCGTACTATTCAATCCATCCATCAGCACAATGTTTTGAGTGCGTTCCATCGGGTCCTACCGTAAAAGGTGATTCGTCACTCCAAAAATGTGTTTACTAGTAATATTTTTTTCGTAAAGTTACTTAGTTTGATGTATATAATACTTGGTTGACGGCTTCGTGAAGGGTCCGTTTACACTCTGTATGTTATAGCCCTCTTGACCGTTTTTGGCCACGGCGGCCAATCTTAGCGGAGATTAGCCATCGGCGCGCGAGATATTATAGTGCACTTATGTGTGCGCAGACACAGGTGCACTCTCTGATCTTTTACTCTCATAGACCGATGGGACGGCAATCCGACACGACCGGAGATAGGTCAGGCGCAGGACCAACGGCTTTTCGAGGTACGGGGGTATCATACCACCAGCTTCCAAACTTCGGGCCACTACGAGAAATCTGGAAAAAAAATAATTTGATTTGATTTGTTTTTTTTTTAATTGAAATTTGGTGGTTTGGTTTGGTTTCTACTAATATTACTATTGTAAAGAAGTGTAGATTATTTCCCATTAGGCATAAATCAAACAAGGTGCCAGTGGATTTGTAAGAAAAATATCCAATGGCAGCTTGTTTAGACGCGGACAAAGTCGCCAGTAGAAGCTAGTGTAGTAAAATACTAACTAAGTTGTTACTACTTATTACAAGCTCTGCCTACCTAGTACACACCACAACAACATCAAAGCAAGACATCCTTCCACTCCAAACATCTTTCAATGAACAGCCTCCCAATGAACTCCTAAATCAAACACAGGAGCGTTCACGATTACCCGCTGATAACTCAGCATCAATATTGATAAGCCGTGAGCACATAGAGAAGGTGAATCGGTAATGAATCAACACTTCTAACTGTAATTTAACGTGTTCTGTTTGAGTTCCACAAATTGTGTTTGTTGAATTGTGATTGTTTATTCTTCGTCTGCTGTGTCTGTTCTTTGCTTTAGTTTTGTGGAGACGTTTGAAGTGTTACTTCTTTTCAATTGTTTTTATTTTCTGAAGTCTATAGGATGATTTTCACCAAACGGCTCGCATTGCATCGGATCGGAAACAATACGAACGGGTGTGGCGACAACCGATCGCATCCGGCAGAACGTCGACGCATACGATCGGCTCCGTACCGTCGCTTGCGAACGTATCCGTTTCTGCAGCTAGTCAAATAGTTTCATTCATACTGTGTTGACAGCCGAAAGGATCGCATCGGATACGACGACAGGCGAACGGAGCTGATGGTGCGTCGTAGCAAACTTTCGGCTACGATCGCGTGTCGCGGAAGTAGCCGGCGGTCAAGCTGCGCGTCTTGATAATATAGACTTCAATTATTGTGTATACGATTTAATATTGTTTAAAGATTGTAAAATCATTTAAAGATGCGAGCCGTTTGGTGGAAATTATCCTTATGGCATCTTTTCATTGTATGTTTCTGTTTAAGTTTGTCACCCATGTTGAGAGAGTTAGCAACATATAGTACATACATAACCATAATGGGTGTAAAAGTACCCTTAACGAGGCCGAAAGGCACTTGTTCTTCCGCCATTGCAATTTTTTTTGTTCTAGACCATACCTGGCAACCTTCTATTTACGGAGGTATTGGGGGTTCAAAGTTCCAACATTTTCACAAGTTTTTTTTTAAATTCATGCTTTTAAGTTTACTTTAAATACGTCCAGGACCCCCGTACTATTCAATGCATCCATCAGTACAATGTTTTGAGTGCGTTATATCGAGTTCTACCGTAAAACGTGATTTTTCACCCCCCAAAAAAAACTGGTTTACCAGCAATAATTTTTGCGTAGTTACTTAGTTTGATGTACAGTATGCTTAGTTGACGGCTTGGTGAAGGGTCCGTTTACACCTTGTATAAGTGGTTTACGCGTAGTAATACTTTTAATAGAAGTTTTTCATAATATTCGTTTCCTTTCAATCGAATAGTCGCCCAACGATAAAAGAAAACACAATGAGGATATAGGAAATTAATGACTCGTAATCAGATCACATGCATTAAAAAACTTAATTTAAGAAGGTATCTTTGCTGTATACAGGGTGTAAAGGACAGCCCTCCACAAACTGACAGGGTGCGTTGAACTCCTTATTTTGAATCATATTCCACCGAATTTCTTTTTTGGAAAATTTTATTTTAATTTCATTTTTCAGTACTATTCCTTTATTTCATTGTACATTCCCAGTACGCAGCACTCCATTTATATAAATTTACGGCTAAAATAAAAAATATAACCAACAATGGATGTTGAAATACTCTAACAAACGCAGCGTGAAATCATCAGTTAACTTCCTGCCTAACTGCAGAGTTCATCGAACTCGTCGTCGCGCTTGCCGTTCGCTACGTGCGTTTTGCTACGGTATTGATACTTGGGGATGAGGAAATAAAGCAAACCAAATTTATTGGATTCCCATAATATTTCTGAAATAATTTCTTGTAACGGTCATCTTTGTTTATACTGAATTCACCCTTTCAGTCTGTGGAGGGCCCTCCCTTACACCATGTATATAGAAGCATGTCGTAATTATGATCATTATCCTATTTGCGAAAATACTGAGTCATCCAACTTTTCACAAATATGCTTTTTAACCTGCGTTCGACATATGCGGCTGTTATTATTATAAGACGGCTTACACACGACACCACTCACCTGTGTCGTGTGTGAATCGCCTTAAAATCAAACTAAACCCAAGAAAGGAAGACTTTATGAGCGAACGATATTAAATATTAATACGATCCTGCTCTCCTATGCAAGAACCCCAACTACAGAACATAATTAATAATGAGCCCATTAAAACAGTCGGCACTTATTAATATTCTTCCTCGCTTCAACTTCCACGATCACTAGTACCTACCAATATCCTCATTCCGTACTCGTATATGAAATTTCTCCAATTTAATATATTAATAGTTTCGCGAGAAAGGCAGAAGTTCAGCCCACAAAATGTTTTAGTTCAAAATGGAGTTCATTTCACGTGCTCTAGTAGGTAAATTAATTAAATTCTGAAAGCGCTATACGAGGTATCTTCGAGTCTACTGATGAATTCAATAAAAAGTTTGGGAACTCTGCCTGAGGGATGTAACTGGCAGTTGCGATTTGGGTTGCTTGTAGTTCCAGCATTATAATTCCTATGATGTTCACTTGTTTTCTTGTTGTTTTCTTGCTTCACTTATGCTGGAAGCGACGGAACACCACGTCCTGTGGCCAAAAGTCTTCCTCCATCACCAGGAGCAGATAAAAATCCGCTACTTGCATCACGAATGCCTTGAAGTTGAAGTTGTGGCACGACTCCAGTAACTGCACCCTCGGTGTATACCTTGTAGCCTGAAGTAAATGATGTTGTTTTCGCTGTTGTTGTTTTTCTTGATGGGTAATCTAGAACGAAAGATTCGCTCCTGTACTATCTAGTGTGAACTCCTTGGAATCTTTCCAGACTTCATAAATCTACTGGTTACTGTTAGCCTGTGTCATCCCACTGCTGGACAAAAGCCTCTCCCCATGACTCCCCAAATCCTTCGATCCAGGGCCTTGTAGACCACTGTTCGTTGGATCTGTCCAGCTCGTCCCGCCATCTCCTGGGAGGTCTACCGCGTCGCCTTCTGGCTGTATCAGGACTCCACATCGTGGTTGTTTTGGCCCACAGATCGTTGGGCATACGGCAGACATGGCCGCTAGCTAGTTGCTAGCTTACTAGTTGCAAGCTTTCTAGTTGTTACCTTACTTACCTTTTCGGTAACTAAATTAAATACTAACCTAACCTAATCTAACCCAAGCGCAACACTCAAAATGCATGCATCCAAAGTTGCAATCCAAACCCATCCAAACGCAACGTAATATTTTATAACAATCTTCAGTTGGTGGAGAAAGGATCCCAAAGGTACGTCGACGGTAAATAAATAAGTTGCAATCTTGTGCAACGAACGAAGAAACTATCGATTGTAGTGTTGATAGTGTGCTTTCACTAAGTTGGACTGCATACAAAGCATTACTGTTTTCAAAAAGTTTTATTCTGTGCTTAAAATTTCCGATCGTGGCTATATATCGGTCGTCATAATTAAAGGCTGTAAAAGAGTTCACTTTTTACGGTTCCGTACCTCAAAAGGAAAAAGTAACCATTATAGAATCCCTTCGTTGTCCGTCTGTCTATTTGTAAGACTCTTTTTCTATGAACCGTGTAGAGGTGACAAGATTTTAATTTATATCAAATACTCGGGTCTATGGTTTCTTTCAAATGTGAATAAATCAAACTTGTAAGTCAACGCGATCAAAAGATATGCGCATATTTTGCGATTTCACAAGGGATTCAACCGCTACGCTCGCTCCTACAATCTATAGGGTACTTTCTATTGACCTATTATGTTTGGCAAGAAGCAATGTCTTATAGCACATGTGAAAGAAAAAAAAACATCATCATCTGCCTAGCCTTTTCCCAACTATATTGGGGTCGGCTTCCAGTCTAACCAGATGCAGCTGAATACCAGTATTTTACATGGAGCGACTGCCTATCTGACCTCCACAACCCAGTTAGTACTGGGTAATACGATACCCCTGAAGGAAAAAAAAATAAAAACCGTAAATATGAAGGTTATTAAACGGTTGGCGCAGTGGCTGAGCGATTGGTTGCGGCGCTTCGTGTCCGGGGTTCGATTTCCGCACGGAACAAATGTTTGTATGGCCTACAGGTAGTTGTTCCGGATCTGGCTGTTTGTGTATGTGAATTTAAATGTTAGTAAATGCACCCACGATACAGGAGAAATTCCTAGTGTGGGGCAAAGTGATTTAAAAAAAAAAAACAAAAAAAAAAGCAAGTTATAGTGGTTGTTGTGGTGTTTTTGTTGTAGTTGTTGTGTTGTTGTAGTTGTTGTTGTTGCAGTTGTTGTGTACGGAACCCTCGCGCGAGTCCAACTCCACTGGGCCGTTTTTTTAATAATACACTTGATAAAAGTGTGCATCTGGTAAAGGCAATAAGGGATATCAGTCTATTCTGATTCCAGCTAAATGATGGGTTTATAAATACATCTATACATAATAAAATGCAAAGTCCTGACTGATTGACTCACTGACTGATATATTAATGCACAGCTCAAACCGCTGGACATGTAATTTGGAAGGTGTACTCTTTGTGAAGAGTAAGTTTCCACTAAGAAAGGGTTTTTCAAATTTCACCATTAAGAGGGTGAAATAGGGTGTTGAATTTTCTGTGAAACATTTTATTCTCTGAGGCTTTTAACTTGAAAATTTGTGTACACATTCTTTAGTTAAAATTATGAGATACGTGTATCATAGTTTTTCCAAAATCATCCCCCAATTTAATATTCAATGTCCTAGCTGGCTGACTGATATGTCAACGCAAAGCCCTAACCGCTAGTCCAAGAGACATGAAATTTAGAGGGTGTATTCTATGTGAAGAGTAGGTATCCGCTAAAAAAGGGTTTTTTGAAATTCCACCCCTAAGAATCTGAAATGGGGTGTTGAATTATCTGTGAGCTGCTGTTCTTAAAGACATGAAACTTGATCGGTGTATTCTTTGTGAAGAGTGAGTATCCACTATGAAAGAGTTTTTTTTTAATTCCACCCCTAAAAGTGTGAAATGCGGGGTTGAATTTTCTGTTAAAATTAATATTTTCTGGGTAGATTGACTTGAAAATTTATTGTACACACTCTTCAATTAAAATTATGAGATATGTGTATCAGTTACAGGGCTTCGAAGCTCACGTATACGGGCGCATGAAGCGCAGTGTTGCGCGGGGCGTGCAGGGCACGGGGGTGTTTACCTATTAGTAAGTAGGTAGGATTTTTCCGAGTAGACATGTCTGTAAATATGGCTTATTGCACCGATTTTCGAGTTGACTCGTGGTACGCGACATTGATATTAAATATTATGTAAAAGACAAGTATTATGTCTATAAATAGATTCATAATATAAATAATTTGATTGTTGTCACCGGTGTCCAAGCTCAAACCAAGGTTTCAATATGTCAAGTATGAAATTTAGTTGATATTACTATTAACTAATATTTGCAAGTTACAAGAAAGTACATGTAAATCTATGTATGTATTACATACATAGATTTTTGATATGATTACTTATTATCCTAGAAGTAAGATCCCGTGGGCAATTCCCGAACACCACGCGGGCGAAGCCGCGGAAAAAAGCTAGTAAATAATAATTAGCTATGCAAGTGCAATAATATCGTATGAGAAAGCCAATTATGTTTTCGAAATACCACTAGATTTGTACTGGCCATGTCTGCCGTATGCCCGGCGAGCTGTGGGCCAAAATAGAAAGTTGGCAACTAGTAAGCTAGCAGCTAGTAAGTATACAACTAGTAAGCTATCAACTAGTAAGCTAGCAACCATTAAGCTAGTAACTATTAAGAAAACAGCTAGTAAGCTAGCAACTAGTAAGCTAGCAACTAGTAAGGTAGCAACTAGTAAGCTAGGAACTAGAAACCTAACAACTAGCAAGCTAGCAACTAGAAACCTAGCAACTAGTAAGCTATCAACTAGTAAGGCTACATGGGCTTAGTCCTAGAGTGGAGACGTTTTTGGCTGATTACGTTTATTTAGATCTAATTCTATAAGCCTCACTGGAGCTACAACATTTTTTAAAGGCGCAGGACTTTCAAAAATGTCTCTACCTCCAAACACTAATCTTTAATGATTTGAAATACCTACCTTATTTAGATCTAATTCCGTAAGCCACAATGGAGCTACTACACTAACGAAGACCTCCAACGTTACCAACAAATACCAGTCCTTAAAGATTTGAGCTACCGCTAAAAGCGATCAGTTGCACAATCTCCAGCAGTCGTAACATCCACAATATATCCACACAGTTCGAAGAGAGCAAGTTGTAGGTTCGAGCCAGTGAACGTTTTATCTTGGTTCTCAATTATGAATGCCGTCCTTATATTAATATGTATGTGGAAATATCATTTAGAATAGCTGTAATGTGGATGATTTATGTGATATGTTAACGTGGTTTTGTTTTGGTGTAAGATGTTCGTTTGTTACGAGAAACTGCTGTTAAAGCCAAATAGACTGCCTGGTCGGTATAGTGGTCACAAGCACGACTGATGAGCATGTAGTTTCGATTTCTAGGTCGGGAAAAGTGTTGCTAGGTTGTGTTGTCGTAGTGCTGTCTACTGTGACCAAACGAAAGTTTTAGGAGCATATTTCAATAGCCTTGTATATGTGTTTGTCTGATGTTTTGAATTTTAGTGTTTATTGTTAGTGGTTGTGGGCATTTTTGTTTTGAAAGATTGAATGTAAGCTGCCCCCGTAGCATGACCACTGAAGACAAGGATTTCTTTGACGGAAGAATCGACAAAATGACAGATTGTGTCGACGCAATGACAGATTTCTTTGTACTATCTGTCATTTTGTAGATTCCTCCGTCAAAGAAATCCTTGTCAACGGTGGTCATGCTACGGGGGCAGGTGTGATCAAATATTCTTTCTAGAACTTTCAGCGTCTTCTTGAGAGCTGACCGCTATTGTTATTTAGTTTAACTAGCTTCTGCCTACGGCTTCACCCGAATTAAGGTGGATAAATAAATGTGGGTAGCTATGTACTGGTTTCATAGATAAAACATTACCTAGTTTTATTTTCTGGCGTAATGAACATCATAACAACAATAGGGAGGCATTATGTTAGGTGGTTGTTTTAACAAAAGAGTTTGTAGCACTTAAATAATATTTTTATAATTTCAGAATCAATCATATTTCTATAAAAATAACAACTTGCAAAAAATCAGCACCCACAAACTCAAGAACCATTTAACCAAATTGAATTATTAAAAAAAACCTATTACCTACATTAAATCAATATCACGCCTATAATCTCTTAAGGACTAGGCAGAGGTGTACCTAATAGTACACCCACAGTTCGCCAGTTTGGTTTTAACTCCCATGCTATAGGGGGCGAGCCTATAGCGAACCCCTTACTGTCTGACTTAAAGTCTTAAGTCAAGTGGGCTCGAATTCGGACTCCATGGCAGCTACTGAGATTCCTGATGGAAAAACTAAATAAAACTCTGGCCGACCTGGGAATCAAACCCAGGACCTCATACTCGCGTCGGGGGTCACGTGGTGGCCCCCGACCACCGTAGGCGCGGGCCTGTGGACGGCGAGTTATGGGCTAGCACGCCGTCCGGCCGTCTTATGACGACAGGCCGTGTCGACGGCGCGTTGGTGTTCCACGCGCGCCTCAAAGAGATGTCAGCAACCACGTAGGGGTCCGCATGGGCCGATGCCTGCCAGGACTGCGGGACTGTTCGAAAGAGATACCGCGGCCCTGGAACACAAAGGGCAAAGAAGGAACGTGGATGGGTTTTAGTCAGTACAAATCTGACACTCCCTTCCGCTCCGCCCAGAGTGGGGGGGGGGGGTCATTTGATGAGTTCCCATCCTATAAAAAAAAACTAAAGAAGGACCTCATACTCAGCAGACGCGTTTGCGACCACTAGACCAACGAGACAAAAACTAATAATTTTCATCAAAAACGAATTACCCATAATTATCACTTAGTTATTTCTAGAAACACAAAACACAACGAAGGCCGCAACATTTTGCAGGTAGGAAACCACACTTTAATCTCACCCCAGCACCTGGGGATTAGTACTGTAATCGAATATTTAAACAACTTGGCAAGGGACACTTAATAAATGAGATGCTCAGATACATCATTTATTTATGTTAAAGTTGGGGCTACTGATTATGTTTTGTGAGGAGTCGGCTTAACTATTTTGGGCTGTGGTGTGGTGGATTTGTGAAGGGTTTTGTCGAGTAGAACCGGAATACTTAGTTTTTAATAATAAATCTTTTTGAATGTTCTTGCCTCGTTAGTCTAATCGTCACATGGAAAACTGACGGATAGATATTTCTGGACGGCATGTAAAGCCAAGTCAGTATAAAAAATCTGACACCAGGTTAGGCACTCACCACACGATAAAGAAAGAAAGACATGGAAAACTGCTGAGTGCACTGAATCGTGTCTATTTTTGTTTTGCGATGTTTTTAAAGGAAAATCTAAGTCGCCCGGGGTCTGTCTATGAGCTTAGTATGTCATCACCATCTGCCGAGACTTTTCCCAAATTTGTTGGTATTTACATGGAGCGACTGCCTATCTGACCTCCACAACCCAGTTAGTACGATACTGGGTAATACGATACCCTTTGGTAAGACTGGTTGTCAGACTTTCAGGCCACTGACTACCTAACGACTGTCAAAGATCTACAAAAGACAGCCGGGACCAAACGGCTTGACGTGCTTTCCGAGGCACGGAGAAAACTAGTACTGGGTAATGAATGTTGCCATACAACGTAGCAACGCCGCCAGTCTCTTGGGTACATTACCAACTGACAGCGTTGAGGAGGAGTTTTCTGATGCAATTTTATAATTTGTTGTTAGTTTAGTTGTTCCAGTTTATTTAATCGTTTTTAATTGTTGTAATGTGTACAACATTATTTTTACTATATGCGAAACCTGAATATAGTTTGTTCAGAATAGAGAAACTGAATCGAATCCAATGTTATATTTTGTCCCAAAAATATTTAAAAAAGATTTCATGTTGGACACCGAGCGACACTAAGTACCTATTGCATTCATTTAGGTACCTACTGCCAAATTATTATTATCAATGAGCTCAAGAGGACGCTGGAAGTGCGCGCGCGTGACCACGTCTTTGTGCGGACAACCAGGTAACAGAACAAGCTTATAACTTTGTGATTTTTCATGATACAGTTTTGAAATGTTGTACATAGATTCTTTACATAAACATACTAGACACGTGTTTCAGGTCATAGTTAGTATAAAATAATAAAAAAATCAAAACGAAACCCAAAGAACTACATTAAAGACATACACACGGTGCTCAGAAAGTGCAAAGAGCGTCCAACAGTGTATGATCTAATTAACGCTATATGCACGAACTTTTCTCTCAAGTAAACGCGAAGCAAGTCATGTATCAAGTTATGATTGCCGCGAGCGAGCTACTCGATGTTGCTTATTTTTGGGCCAGGAGATGGGCGGATTGATTAGGGAAAAGATTTGGATCTTCTGTTTTCTGTTCAATGTCTTCGAGGTCGAAAACTTAGGATAGTCTGTAGTTCCATTAACTGCACACAAACACACAAACACTCACGAACACACATATTTTGTACAAGAAAACACAAAGTAAAAAGAAAAAGTTATATTTTAGATTTTTAACAATTTTTTTTTTATTAATATTATAATTGTTTTTTTGTTTGTTTAAATCAGACTTTTTTATGTTATATAAAGTAATAAGAAAAAAAAAACATTTGTATACAAACTTAACATCTAAAAATTTTGCATATACTATGTCAATTTACGCTACTACCTACAAATTAAAAAAAAAAACTAAGTGAACAACAATTTGAATGTTTGATACATTTTACCCGCAGCTTTGTTTTGTATTATTTAAAGTGAGATATCTAATTGGTTTCTCTCAAAACGGTTTATTATAATATTGTCAACTGAGAACGAGGAAACCTGTCCCAACGTAATACAGTTTATAACTAGTACGGGGGTCAGCGTGAATCGGTTTCACACAACCAGAATTTATTAGTGTGTACTGATTTACTGTATAATTGGGTATCGAATCCTTTAACTTCATAGAAAATAAATAATCGTGTAAAATTATATTGTAAGCACGGAAGATATCCCGTAAGTGACAGTACAAGTTTAGTTGTAAACCGTGAAAGCTTAAAACAGTGTTTGTATATGATTAGCTTCAAAATACTTTCCAGTTATCTCACCTTTTCTAGACATGTCGACTGGATTAAATATCCACAATCGCTTAACCAAAAAAACCCCACATTAATGGCCACATATTTACAAATTAGAATGTCTCTTGAAACTATAATCACAGCTAATTTGAAATGTCTTTGTGTAAGTAATAGCTTGTTAGACTTCCACTGAACGATGGAGACGTTTCCGTAGTCATGGTAACGGCATGGAATTTGAGGCTTGTATACCGAGAGCCAGTGAGAGCTAGCGAATAAAGCAAGAGTTGAATTTGTGTTTGGTCAATAAGTTCTTTCAGTCCACGTTCACATTGTATGCTCACTAATTCATTCGTACCTTTAATATAACAAGTACCATATCAATAAACAGGCGTGATATGTAAGAAGAGGCTTGTAGGCACCCTGCGTGGGAAAATACAGAGTGTAAATTATTATGTCAGGTTATTGTCAACCCACCAAAGATTTAAACTTTTAGAATCACATTTCTGTTTCAATTGTATAATGTTGTCTCGCTCAGTCATACTGAAAATCGTAAGTATCTATAGTTCCATGCGTGATGTACGGGCTCAGTGTCCCGGCGCAAGGCGCCTCGTATTCACTCAGTACGCTCACTCACTCTTCTGAGTTTGAAGTTACATAAAAATTTTCGATGTTATAAAAGACATAGCTTTGGAGCCAGTTGCTTGATGATGCATATTGATGCCATGACAGGAGATGTCATCAAGAAAACTGATAATTTGTAGCAATGGAATTCTTTTTTTTCTTTTCTTTTTTTTAAACATTGACCCACACTAGGAATTTGTTCTGTATTGTGGGTGCGTTTACAAACATTAAAATCACATTCACAAACAGTCAGACCTGGAAAAACTACATGCAGACTACCTGCCATACAAATATTTATTCGATGCGGGGATAGTACCCACGACTCGCAGCGCAGCAGTCACTGCGCCAACCGTGCCGTCAAAAACGGTGATTTTTACTTTTTTTTTTAAGTACGGTCAGGACTCATCTACCGATTTAAATCTTTGCCCAAAGCCTGTTTAATAGACCTTTCGGAAACATGTTCTTCCATTCGAAATATTCTATTCAATTTCCGCTTTCTATTCATACAGTAGCACCAAAGTCCCCAAACATTTATACCTCGGTTCCATGAAGATACTTCCGTATCCAATACAGAAATTCAGTTGATAATGACGTCATTTACAAGCGCTCCAACCGTTAACCGCGACACCGCAACAAGTAATGAAACAATAATAATGTTGCTGACATGTTAAGCACGACAACATTTTGCTTTTTGAAATCTGCAGTTTGTTTTTGAGGCTGTGTGTATGGTGCTTAATTTATAAGGTGTAATAACGTAATGTAGTAGTGCTGTTGGTAGACATTTGTTAAGTTTAATTGTAAAAACAAGATAGCGTAGTTTTTTTTCCGATCAAAAGATTCTTGTACTGCTATACTTTATTATTTCCTTTATTTATATTTTTACAAATTATTAACATTTTTAAATATTCCTTAAAAAACAATATAAAAAACACTTAAAAATATAAAAAAAATTAGCCCACCGGTATCGGGAACAGGGTCCAAGCTACCGGCGGTCAGGGCTCCAGAGAGAGGAACCTCCTAACAATACGAGCCGTGTCTAGGAGTACCGCTTTCTGAATCAAGCCCTTGATCCAGCTGCCTAACGAGAGCCTCCGCAGGTATTGGTCGAGGCTCTTGGCAATTAAGCCATGGGCTGATACGACTATCGGCACAATGATCGCTGAGTCCACATCCCACATGTCGACAACCTCGCGAGCCAAGTCAGGATACTTGATTTTCTTATATACTTATTATTTATCTTTGATGGATAATATGTTATTGCTCCACTACGCTTACAACGCATTCAGTACATCATTGTGAACCACCCCCCCCTCCCCACATATAAATTTTTCATCAGTAGTTTTATAAAAATCAGCTGTTCGATACATTTTGAAATTGCAATTTAATTGGAAATAGCAGATTAAAAAAAAATGAGTTATGAAAAATTCTCCGTCCCCCACAGAAATTTTTCATCGTTTCAGTATGATGAAATACGTGGTAAGCGTTTGTGCGTCGGCGCCTCTTCCACCCTGAATACCGTATTCTATTAATTTGTGAATTTTCGTTATGTGTATAAAATTGTAATAATAGAGGGAACGAAAAAAATATTTTGACTCGCACAGGAGATAGGTACATTTACAAGATTGCTACATTTAGTTATGGAATCAAGAAACAAGTTTTAATACAAAATCAAAACACATAATAAACACTCAATAAAAGCTCGACAGAAAAAAAAAAACTATGAATAATTGAAGCCCCCCATAAACTTAAAAAAGCCTTCCGAATCTGGCTACGAACCTTGTCAACATAAAAACGACAAAAGAGGTCCACAAAACGCCAAGTCATGAGGAGAATAGCCTGTACCGATCTAAGATGTATGAGGTACCCACTTTAATATTCTATTTCCAAAGGATATGTACTTCCCCTGAATTATTACTCGACGGATGCCTCTTTGTGTGTTACGGAGGTAATAGTGCTAGTTCCTTTATACTTTGATAGATGTCGCCACTGTCTTGAGAACGTGAGCTGGTGATGAATCGCGTTGAGAGTGAAAAGTTTTAAAAGGTAAGTGGAAAGTTCTGTTGGTGAGAATCAATTGAGTGTGGGCGAAATATTTCTGGTTGGAAAATGTTGAGAATTATTTACGAAAGTACATGGGGATACTCTCTCTTTCTTAATGTTGTTTTGACGAAGTTTGTCGCAATATCTTTTAACTTTTGTTTTCCGGATTTTGTCTCCACTCTCAATTAAGTAATTGAATAAATAAAAGAAACTGTTTGCGAGTCAATGATTTAATTTTTTACCCATCTTCAATTAACATCATACTGTTCATCTGGTTTTGGAAAAACTTCATTAGTTGCAATACACAAATACGTACACACGTCGCAGTTAATGGATAACATGATCGTTAAATGACAGGTGGAGTAAAGCTGTCACCGAATGGCGTCCAAGAACTGGAATAAGACACGTGGGTCGTCCGGGGGCGAGAAAGGCCGAAGACATAATGTAGTTGCCATCAGGGGAAAACCGGGATGAGGCTGGCACAGGACCTTGGAGATTGGCACAAGGAAAGAGATGCCTATACCCAGCAGTGGGTGAGTGCAAGCTGAGGATGATGATGATGATGATGATAGATATTACCCATTGGCAAGACAACAAGCAACTATGAGACTTTCAGGTTTCTGACCGCTTGCAGTAACTGTCAAAGATCTACGAATGTCCTCTGAGGCCAACTGCGTGCTTTCCGAGTCACGGAAGGGTCTCTATTTAACATACTCTCCAATGAGTGGAGGGAAGGTCTCAGCATCTAATTGAGGGCCACCCGTCAACGGACTGGTGAAGTTCGATGATGCCCCGTGGAAGGACGACACAAGTGTCGAGTATAGGTTTGGTGCATGCCTATTATGATATTGCTTTTCCTCCATGTGCATATTTTTGCGGACGGGAAGACGGTGCTGCACCGTGCATCCAGGCCTGGATCTTTTTCCAGGATTTAAAACTAAATCAAACATTGTTTAAAGCTTTCACGGTTTACAACTAAACCTGTACTGTCACCTACGGGATATCTTCCGTGATTGTTCATTATTTTGAGCTCCCGATATTTCAGCGCGCGTTGACTGGAGAATGCGGGTGGATGGAAAATAAATGTTAAGAGCAGACAAATCTATCTACCCTCTTTCTTTGTCTTTTCCATCCATTCGCATTCTCCAGTCAACCCGCGATCCTGGCACTTGCAACAGTGCCGAAATATCGGGAGCTTAAAATAATGAACAATCACGGAAGATATCCCGTAAGCGACAATACAAGTTTAAAACTAAATATTTTGCAAAACATTTAATGTCATTGATTTCCGCAAAGTAACGTGTGTTTCTGTAATTTACTTAAAAAGATAACACCAAAAGGTTTACACCAATTCTTTCCTCCTTCATTACAATTTTATGCGTATCTAATCCGATTACCGAAAGGGACGTAATTTTGCGCTAGTTTAGTGATAAGCGCCCGCTGTCCTTTCTCCACAGTGACGGGGTTAGTTCAGAATTAATTATCTTGTTCTATTTATTCCGGAATTGCGCTTGAATATTTTATAAGGAGGCCGTCGTCACGTGCTGGGAGGTGTAGTGTCTTGAAATAATATTGTGAGAGAAATGTGTTGTTGTGTTCGTTTTCTAGGGCTTCTTTTGGGTGTCTTTTTGTCCCTAGTTTGGAAAATAGTGTATTATGGTCGTGGAAAAATATTATGTCTTTCTTGTCTTTGTATTTGGGTAACGTCTGTACCATAAGATATGGTGCCGCATAAAGCATATAAGAAATTGGAAACTTAATTCAACGAAAAGTTTACCAAACATGGCTATAAATTATAGAAATCTAAGGAGTCTCAACACGCCAGCCAAGGCTCCAAGATCCATAATTCTTTATAGAG
This sequence comes from Noctua fimbriata, assembly GCA_905163415.1. Classification (NCBI taxonomy): domain Eukaryota; kingdom Metazoa; phylum Arthropoda; class Insecta; order Lepidoptera; family Noctuidae; genus Noctua; species Noctua fimbriata. Next base: position 6,626,353 of record LR990945.1, read on the forward strand.
AATTGAGGAAGCTTATAAAGATGGCTTATACAAAGTGTATTGAATAAGAAGATTCCTTTTCATATATTTGGAATAACAGCACGACGATAATGATTATTATTTGGTAAGACCCAAATGTGAGATCCTTTTTTGTCTTACAGGAATCTAAAGCTAAGCTACACTTATATTTAAAGACGTTTGTTCTACGAAATCACAACTACATCATTGCAGTACGAACAATTAGAGTTTAATTCAGCGATACAAAATACTCGTATTCTTACAGTAAGGCAAGGTGAAATGCAACGGCCGAAAGTCGACAATTACGACCCACTCAATTGATGAGCGAACTGAGGTTGTACGCCCTCCTCAATATGCATGAAGTGTTGAGTTCTAGGGTTAGCACTTCGGAAGAATTTTTTCAAAAACGTATCAGTATCTGGTTAGTATGTATTTATTGCATCGCGATATCAGAGTTGTCTGCGAGTTAAGAACGTATAGAAAAACCCGAAAGTAAAGGTCTCACTCCAAAGCGGAGAAAAGACGAGAAGAGAGGAGATGTGTTTTCTACCATTTACACTTCTCGTTTCCGCTTAGCTTTAGTGGGAACGGTTGAACAGAGTGGAAAGGAGATGTCTTGCAATTGTTTAGGCCAGCGGAGACAAGAATAAACGTGAGTAGCGTGCGGTGTGCTGTGTGCGGCGTGCGTTGAGATGTGTGCTGTGTGCGGCGTGTGGTGAGCGGTGTGATGTCCACTCCGCTTCGCACATCTCCGAACAGCTGCGAAAAGTTACACCATAGCTTTTACGTATCTCCTCTCGTCTTCACTCCACACATCGGCGCTCGTCTTCGCTTTGGTGGAGTCCAGGCCTTACCATCTAGCAGTAGCTCACAAGACAGAACACCCGTCTGGTTTGAGGATTCTTCGTTTTCAATGGCGATGAGGAACTTTACACCCTGTCCTTCATTACCCGTAAAGTAGTAACGTTAAGTTCTTTTTTCTTCTTTTTTTAACCCCCGACGCAAAAAGCGGGCTGTTATAAGTTTGACCGCAATGTGTGTGTATGCGTCTGTCTCTGGCACCGTAGCTCTTAAACGAGTGAACCGATTTGGATGCAGTTTTTTTCATTTGAAAGCTAGTTTCTTGGCAATGGTTCTTAGATACGTTTTTTTTATCAAAATTGGTGCAGCCATTTACTAGATATGGTGGATGAAAGTGGGTATGAAAAATCGAATATTTTCAAATATACCTAAGTGGTAGTCCATGTGTCTATTACAATTAGACATGTTTTATCAAAACCGGCTCAGTCATTTTATTGACTTTTCAAATATTTGTTCGCTTTTCTTTGTTACGATGGGGGTTTTTTAAATTATAAATTTAATTTTTATGTTTTAATTTTCAGTAGTTACAGTAAGCCAGAAGATAATCCATCTAAAACTGCTCATACAACCTTGCCATGCCAACATTTAAGAAAACCGTTTCTTCGTTCCTAATACGTCGAGCGACCAGCCCAATAAAACGGTTCCCGTCAATAGAACCCAATTGGAAAAAGAAACAAAGGAAGCACTCGGGTGTAAGTGCATTGTGCCAAGAAAAATACATACCCTCTTACTATTACTACAAGAAGTTTAGCGAGGAAATTGAATGGTTTGACGGATCGTTTGGTATAGCGGACACATTTTGCACTTGTGTTTTTCAGTCAACATACATTATACATACAAAGAAAGAAGAAAGAAAGAAAGAAAATATATTTATTTGCCGCAGGGACATGACGTGCATCACACAAAATTACAAAAAAAAAAAACAAAACACAAATAAAACAATAAATTATAAATTCATTAGGACGGAACAAAAAAATAAAAAAATTAACAGCTTGCATGTCGTGACTGCGGCAAGCAGGATACCACTCAGCATGATGCTGTGCTATGGGGGGCCCACAACACAAAGCTGGTTTTCAGTGGTCACCCGTGCGGGACATAGTGCCATACATTCACGCCTTTTTCCAATGGAGGTAGGAATAAATTACAGATCCCCACCTGCTACGACCCTCACCTCGTCAACGTTCATACATCTGTTAATATATTTTTTGAATTCATTATGATTCAATATGTATGTTTGCGATTTCAGGTTAACTGAAAACATTTAACAAGAAAAAAATAGGGGGTTATAAGAGTTACAGTTTTCCGGGGTCGGCTTTCAGACTTGCCGGATGCAGCTGAAGACCAGTATTTTATATGGAGCGACTGCCTATCTGACCTCCACAACCCAGTTAGTTCGGGGTAATACGGTACGCCTTGGAAAGACTGATTCTCAGACTTTCGGGCCACTGATTACCTGTAACTGTCAGAGATCTTCAAATAACAGCCGGGACCAAACGGCTTAACGTGCTTTCCGAGGAACGGAGGAAACTCGGTATGTAATGGGTGGGCACCCATCCACAGACCAACCTTGGCAAACGCAGCTTGACCTTGAAGATCGACATGCGGCTATTATTATTTAGCCACGAACTCTTAGGTAATAAGTTACAGAGGAGATCTTAAAATGAATAAATACGGTTAATTCATAAAACACTAGTGCTTTTTTTTCGGATGAAAAAATCATCAAATGATCGCTCGCTCTGGGCGGAGCGGAAGGGGGCGTCAGACTTCTACTGACTAAAACCCATCCATATTCCTTCTTTGCGCTTTGTGTTCCAGGGGCTGCGGTAACTCTTTCGAACAGTTCCGCAGCCCCGGAAACGCTTGTGCTTCGGCTAGATGAAATCGTAATATACAACATTAGTTTTAGTATATGCCAAACCTGATACACGTGTCTAGTATTTTTATGTAAAGAATCTATGTACAAAATTTCAAAACTGCATCATGAAAAATCACAAAGTTATAAGCTTGTTCTGTTACCTAGTTGTCCGCACAAAATCGTGGTCACCACGCAGCGCGCGCCTCCACCGCCGTCTTGAGCTCATTGATAATAATAATTTGGCAGTAGATACCTAAATTATTGCGATAGGTACTTAAAGTCGCTCGGTGTCCAACTTGTAACTTTTTTTTAATATTTTTGGAACAAAATATAACATGGTTTAAAAATTATTGGAACCGATTCAGTTACTTATTCTGAACAAACTATATTCAGGTTTCGCATATACTAAAAATAATGTTGTATATGCATACCTAAACACACCTTTTTCTATGAAGGGTAGGCAGAGATGACATAAAGTCTCCTAATCACATTCACACTCCTTTTGCTTCCTGCATGTTCTTTCATTTTCTCATATCATGTTCGTGAACGGGCGCTGTCAGTTGTGACTGGTCATCTCTTGGTTGCCACGGCTTATTTGAATTTATTATTTTATTTTTGAATTATTTTTACTATGGAACTTTTAACGTACACATCTTGCTACATCGTTCTCACATCTCAACTATTCTGATTTAAAAGAGTGTCCATAGAGTTTCTTGCCCGTTCTTCTCCATAGAGATCTACGTTAGTGAATGGGCAACTACAGTACTTTCACAGTTTTATGCCTTGTGACTGGGACTGTAGCTACTTTTCATTGTTGTCTTTGTTTCGACAATTCAAAAGTGCCTGTAACTGGCCTATTTGAAATAAATGCTTTGACTTTATATTTGATAATAATCCATGTAGTTAACAACCGTCAAAGATCTATTGCTATGTTTGCGATACTGAGTTACTGAATAACAACACACATAAACTCACACTTTTTCCCAAGTAGGTAAGTAAAAACTAGAAGAGGTCCTGAGTTCGATTTCCAGGCCGTGCAAAGTGTTATTGGTTTTTCCATCAGGAATTTCTCAGCAAGCCATGGAGTTTGAATTTGTGCCCGGTTGATGGCAATAAGCTGGCCTCCTATTATACACAACTGGTGAAATGTGGGTGTACTATCAGGTACACCTCTGCCTAACCCTTCGGGGATTACAGGCGTGATGTTATGTCAAATTCTCATAGAAAGCGTTACTTAAGTTCTTCAACAAATATAAAAAAAAACCGATACCCGATATCTAGAGGCAACCCTGACTCGCATCATGACGAAGCATTGGGACCGTACCAAGAAGATCGTCGGTTCGATCCCGCGACGATCAATTAGTCAGTTCTTAATGCATTTATTAACTCTCGCGGCGATCTGGAAACTAAAGAAATATTGACTTGACACCTTGTTAGTGAGTCAGATATTTTTTTTGCTGAATGGATCTTTTATTCACTTCTTTCATTTATTTTGAGATTAATTAATAAATCTTTAAAAAATAGCGAGAGCACAAACTAGCGGTAGTTTTAATAATTATGTACAACAAAAAGTTAGTAAAAAATAATATGCTTTCTTGTATTTATTTAATAAGATTCTCAACAATGAGTACACTGTTACATTTTTATTTGTACACTGTAAACTTAAGTCTAAGCGATATTTATGATTTTTAAACTAAAATTTTCCACATTTTGTTTTGACATTTGTAGAAATTAATAACTCGAGATTGACGAATTTAACAACGTTTATTGAGCGGTAAAGTATTACAATGACAATGCACTATGCAGAATTGTAGTGAAAAGACACACTAGCACCATAGATGATGATGATGATGATGATGATGATGATGATGATGATGATGATGATGATGATGATGATGATGATGATGATGATGATGATGATGATGATGATGATGATGGATGTTTACTAACAAGTATTTATGTTTACTATTTCAACAACATTGTTTTCAATAAGCATGTGACTAGTCGATAAATTAAGAGCTGGAACATCTCATAATGCAGTAGCAACTATAATGAAACTAAGCAGGTACAATTCAGGATCTAGAACAGACCGTTGGTCCCGGCTGTCATTTGTAGATCTTTGACAGTTGTTTTTGATATTCAGAACCCTGAAAGTCAGTAACTGACTCGTGGTCAGCTGCATCTGTTAAGACTGGCGCCGACCCTAACATAGTTTGTAAGGCTAGGCAGATGATTCTTCTTCCTTTGTGTCGATGGTACTTACGACTTGTTTAAAATTCTTGAGTGGGTCGTAGAAATAACATACTGGGGTATGTAGTCGTAGAAATAACATACTGGGGTATGTGGCCACGTTAATCGCGGCGTCTGTTGCGTTTTTAGGTCCTCTAATGTGGAGGTGTTGGGAGACTTCTGACACTCCAGCAAGTGGGACATCGTCTGGAAGTAGCACCGCATTCACACTGAGTGTCGGAAGGATCTTTAATATCCCATACTGCTAAATTGTGTTTATAGCAGCCTATTTGGGTGCACAATCTGTTAAGTGTTTTCCATACAGGCCACTGCAGATCAGGTTTCGGAGGCAAATGTTAATGGTTTAATAAAATCGGGAGGCAGATGCTATTATCATTCTCTTACCGTTATCCCAATTTATTTGGAGGCGGCGCAGCACGTCTTTTTCAATACTTCTCTATAACTCGTCATCTCAGCAGTCACCTCCTTTCTAGCCATATCATTCTTCACACAGACCATCCATCGTTTCTTTGGTCTTCCTCTACTTTTATTGCCAGATGGCTATAAAAGTAGAGGAAGACCAAAGATGAGTGAGGATAATGTTGAGTGTGAATGTATCTACACTCGTTTTCCTCATTCCTCCGCATCACATGTCCATACGGCGATAGCCGATTGGCAATAATGAACGTGTATGTAATAAACTTGCTACGAGTAGTTTTACTGTAGTAAGTTTACAATTTCCAACAAGATACATACATAAACATAACCTAACCTTCACATCGATAGATAAACAGCCTCTCCATGTAACATATCTATCTATCCAATGACTGATGACGCGTCCGTCTCGGACCGCAGTCGTAAACACCGCTGAGTGTGACGTCTCAATGATGCGTCTCCGAGTAAATCACGGAGATTGATGGTCTTGTACCAGTGACTGATAGATGCTGGGTAGAATCGGTTGTAGTTGGTTGAGAGGCTTGGCTTAAAATTACGATACATGATAATAATTTTACGTTCGCATTCCCTGTAGATGAACAGAGTGAAGTGAAGAGAGATTTGTACTGTATGGTGTCGGACGTAAAGAATAGCACCATCCCATATCTTCCCGAGGGTGTCGTAAGAGGCGACTAAGGGACTTACCAGAGAATGGGCCGCAGCGTTCTCTGTGCTCTTTTAACAACCGAACTGCGATCGCCAACCCGCCTGCCAAGCGTGGCGATTATGGCAAAACCCCCCCTTTGGGGGAGGCCTATGTCCAGCAGTGGACGTCTTTCGTCTGAAATGATGATGATGATGATGAACAGAGTGATGTATGTAATCATAAACGTAGCATCACGCCAGTAATTCCCGAAGGGTTAGATAGAGATACACAAATCAATCCATTGCCACAGGGTCCTGTTACAATGGAGAGGGCTATGCTTGTAGTATTCTTGCGCGATTGAATTCAGAAATGAAGAGATCCACAAGGGAATCAAGGTAATTGAAATAGCCCGAACAATTGCCAAAACTTTGCAAGTAAGATGTCTTCATTTTGCAGCTCGGATGCCTGGTGGGGTGGAAATGTTCTGGAGTGGTGACCACGTACCGGAATGTGCAGCTTTGAAAGGCCTCCCAAAACCAACCGATGACCTAGTGATAGCCGCGGAAAAACTCTGCTCGCTGGATGCGAGAAGCACTTATGCTATGTCCACCAGTGAGTGCAGTGGCCGTCTTTCTGCTGACAATAAACCATAAAAAGGGTTCAAATAAAGACTCCAAAGAAACTCTTTTGTCTACCACACCGTTATCAGCCAAATGAGAAAAACATGGCCGTGCCGAAAAGATGAGGCAATAAGTAAGTAAGTAGTAATACTGACTGAGTACATAATTGGGTTGTGTTAAGCAGATGGCAGTCGCCATGTGAAAAATATTGCCAATTAGGATGCTAAGGTAATCCACGAATCGTTTAATGCCTCGTTGGTCACAAATAGAGATGAGCCGACTATGACTTTGGACGACTAGCTGACTGGCCGACAAGCATAAGCATAATCAATATATAATGTTCCCACTGCTGGGAGACACGGCCTCCTCTCTATGAGAGGGAATGGGCTATAATCCACCACGCGGGCCCAGTGTAGAGTTCAGGGAGCATACATGACGTTTCATGTACAACTCAAACAACGCGCTCTCTGGCACCTACCATGCGGTCTCAAATTTTTGAAATTGATTTTTCTTTTTCAAATAGTTTTCTTTAAATATCAATTGTTGAACTCTCCCTAGAGAGTTCAATTTCCTTGATTATATTACAATCTGGAATTCAGATTAAAAAATAAAAATGATTAAAAATTTACAAAGGTCATCCATTTTATTTCATCACCCGACCCGATCAGTCGGCGCTTTATGCCCACTATTCGCCAAGTACAAATATGGCCGACTAGTTGGTATATCTCTAGTCACAAGCTCTATTGCTGAGGCAAAGCGTTGTTGGATTTTCCATCAGGAATTTCTAAGTAGCCAGGAGTCTGGATTTCCACGCAGTTGATATAAATACTCTCACCTTACCCAAAAAAAAAAAAAAAACAAAAAAAAAACCCTTACCCTCTATTGTATGGCACTGAAATATCACGGGCGAAAGGAGGGTGTTCTATACGTACAGCTCTGCCTAACTCTTTGGGAACTACAACCGTGATGTAACATTTTAATCCTCAAAAAATATGCCCCATTTATTTAAATTTTCTCCTAACCATTACAAAACGTAAGTAAGTAATACATAGCAAACCTTTAATCATTCCTCTTAACCCTACCCATTCAATGAAAGAGGACGACTAAACGCATGCCTTTGCCTTTTTGTCGATGTCCGGTCGTCCTTTAAGGGTTGAAACACCGTGCTCAAACTAGGACATTATCTAAGGCTCCGGACACACCAATTTGTTTGATACAAGTACACACTCGCTTTAAAAAAATCGTTTTCCTTCATTAGGTACAACGGGTGCGTTTAAAGCAAATATATCCACGAGCCATGAACATGGATATATAAGATTTTAGTCGTAGTGTCTATCATAATAAATGAGTTTGCCGGAAGAAGTGTGTCGGACCACGCACAATGAAGAGGGCACTTTATTGATTTTAACAGCCGTAAAATAAAGTTTTTTTTTTCCATAATATTGTATCATTTAGTCATCATCATCTTCCTGGTCTTGTCCCTATCTAGTATTCTATGAAAGACAAAGCTATATTAAATTGGGTTTTCGCGCACGATAGCTTTCGCAGCAAGTATTCTCTCCATGTGACCAAAGCTTTAGCGAGTTTCTGGTCGAAGTAACCCGAAAGCTGGAATGTAAGAATTTTCAACTATCCCGCTACAGTGTGAGTAATGTTGCCGGTAGCTTTAAACAAAGTTCAGGTAGTTTGGATTACGATGCTTTGACGTTCAAAGATAGTTTTAAAATTTTATTTTGGAATTTTAAAAATATTGAGGTTCTACACAGAATTGTGAAGTTTTGCAGATATAAATGGACGCGATATTCAGTAGTGAATGGGTGATTTTAAACTGATACATATTTAGTTCTAAAACTTTTCTGCATAAGTGGTCAGAGTTACTAACATAAGCATGATTGGAAAACAAAAATAAACCAACAAAGTCTATCTAAGATTTTAACTATCATGGTCACTAACATTATTATTTATTTATTTATTTATTTATTTAATGCACAATGTACACAACCAATTTTACACGCTAAGCTTAAATTAGTGAGTACATGACCCTGTTAGGGCGCAGCAAGATAACTTAAATCTAATATTGCAGAGTATGTATTATCTAATAATTATGACTTACAGAGATCATTAGGAACTTTCACATTTAAACATTATGTTAATTAAAATATAAGTTTGAAAATTCCAGTCTAGCATTTCGTTTCATATACTTAATAAAATTAAAATCACAACAAAATCAATAAACATGTCACATAAAATAATAAAAACAGCTTTTTGATTATCCGTGATCATGGTGCTTGCAACAGCGCCGAAATATTGGGAACTCAAAACAATCAGTAAACATGGTAAATATCCCGTTTCTAGTGTTAATGATAATGTATAACTTGTAAAGCTGGTTAGTAGTCACGTTCTAGTTGGCAGGCTCTGAGCTTTGCTGTCCCATATTTACACAATACAGTAAACATGGTAAATATCCCGTTTCTAGTGTAAATAACAACAAAGTCTATTATATCGGAGGCGGTGTGCTTAAATTTTTGAATGATGATGATGATGTTCATATTCAGTCACGTTTGGTTGGTCTGGAAGTCAACTATCACGAAATTAAAGCAATATTAACCCGATTTCTAATAAGATGCAATAGCGCGATCGCTACTAGAAGTGGCATTGTAGCACTTTTCATACAAACCATGGCGCAATTGCAGTTGGTCGTTTGCCCGAAATCGATTACCTATGGAATTCGGACAAATGACTAAGTGTTAAAGAACGGGGTCAAGTACGTCCGTCTTCGGACAATCTTGTCCTGTTTCATGTTTGACTTGTTACAAACTACTCGTAGTGTAATAAATGCGCCGGGTGCTCGAATTCGAGTAGAGTCATTCGACCACACGAATACGGGCTGACGACCAAGTATAATTGTGCCATATGCCCTAGTGTCATCGTTTACTCGCAATTCGACACGATTAATTACGCATAGAAACTGACAGCGTTTAATGTTGAAGTTGAAAGAAGAATTCAATGTTTCTTCCAAAAAACCACTGATTATTCCGATCATTACGGAAAGGAAAGTTACGAATTTTCTTGGAAAAAAATATCATAATTTTGATATTAAATCAAGATAATGGTTAATGAAATAATTGGTAAATAATATGTTACCTACTTACGTGAAATATTGAGAAGGAAATGAATCTTAATGGATTTAAAAAGTAGCAAATTACTGTAGATATAATTTAATATTTTTTCCCTGTAAAAGAACATGTCTAGGAAAATACTACAACCATTATTTCTATTGTCTTTTAAAATCTTCGTCTCAGGGTAAGCCGCAATTACATGAGGCTATCGGTCAACATCAGGTGGACAACACGCCAGAAGCTAGCTTACTTGTATTGTTTTTAAGTTTAAAATTACATGTCGTAATCTGAACTTAATATAAATTCAAATCGCTGTTTATGTCTGTTTGTGTGACCGCGTTTTGTTCTTAACTACGAAACGGGTTTTTATACGTTTATTACAATTCTTAGAATTTATTTTGAAAAACATGCCCTTATTCCAATTTATTTGGGGATAAACATTATGTATAGTTCACGCACTTGCGTGGGGATAAGGTCTTGCAAATTAAATACTTAAATCAGTATTTAATTTGCCACTTGCCTGCGCGCGCCATCAGCGACCGGTCGACGAACGAACTGAATACGAGTGTAACGGGTCCGGAGACATACAGAATCTTGTACCTCATACTTTAATTGAATAATTATTAGTCAGTGATTGTAAATCAGTATTTTATTTGCAAAACCTAATCCCCACGACTTACTTACATTAATATTAAAATATATTTAAAAAATAAATGTTTAATCAAGTCATAAAAACTTTGCGAAGTAAAGCTAGTCGCTACCATTCCTCCGCGTCCACCTATTCATCTGAAAACAAAGTAACACACAAACTAAGTAAACAAAAGTAAGTTTTAATCACCAATCCTTTTGATTCCGTTTTGATCACTCTTCTAGAAGAGCCAATAGACACGTAGGTCCTGCTATTCGTTTTGATAAAAGACTTCACTACATAGTATAAAACAAAATCGCTTCCTGTCTGTCCCTATGTATGCTTAGATCTTTAAAACTATGCAACGGATTTTGATGCGGTTTTTTTTAATAGATAGAGTGATTCAAGAGAAAGGTTTATATGCATATATTGCACCCGTGCGAAGCCGGGGCAGGTCGCTAGTTATTAATAAATCTTTTCACAGGTACATAAATATTATTGTATTACCGTTCATGCTGAAAAGCGAATCCTAGGAGTCCTACAAGAGTTCCCGTTCTAAGAACTTTGTCTCTCATTAGTAGATCTGACAAAGCGATATTTGATTGATTCTGAAGCCATTTTAAAAAGAAAGCAAAACTCCTCAACATTTGTAAAACAAGGTAATGAAATAGAAAAACATCGAAGACACACTAGTTGCAATATTGTTCTTATTTATTTAGACGCAAGCATGTGTTTTCTTACAAACTTACAACTTTCAGTTCACCAAATGAAAAATACAACCTTTTCTTGTGGTAATAAGGTTGAATTTTCCGTAAGGGCTGTTCAAGTCAAGTGAAAATTTGGGTTGTCAGGTACCTATGACTCGGTAGGAAATAGGTAGTAGGTACGGAACCACGCACGGTCCCAAGGAAATTGCGATGTTTTATTCTATTTGCTGAACAGTTGTCGGTCGATAGGAAATATAGTGAAGGATTTCTGAGCAGATGTAATATCAGAACGGCTTAGGATTGCTGCCGGGAAACGTGAACGACTTCTCTGCGGAAAATTGTTTTAGGTTGACGTTACTTGAAGTAGAAAGTATGTTAGGAAATTTTATAATGCCTTGTTGCTGGATTGAAGTCGTTTTCTCTACCAATAGTAACACTTTTGTTACGTTATAACCACGTCAAGTGAATAAAAAAACGATCAAGTGCGATCCAAACTCGCGTATGAAAGGTTCCGTGCCATCGTAGTAGGTGAGCCCCCTTTAATTTATTTTTATTTTTTTTGTATTAGCAACAATAGAAATACACGTTCTGTAAATTTTCAACTGTCTACCTATTACGGATCATGAGATACAGCCCACTGACAGACAGACCGACGGGCGGACGGACGGATGGACAGTGGAGGCTTAGTAATAGGGTCCCGTCGGTTAACCTTCGGGTACAGAACCCTAATAAGCTACTTCCAAAAAAGTAGGTTGTATTAACAGGGGGCGAGCCTATTGCCATCAAACGGGCACAAATCCAGACTCCGTGGCTGCTACTGAGAAATTCCATATGGAAGCTATAGAACAGACCAGACTCTCCGTGACTCCCTACCAACGAGTCCTAAGGTCATAGATAATGAGATAACTTAGAAAATCTGGTTGTAGCAGCGAATGTAGACCGAATAAGACTACGCGAGGATTCACCCACTCGTTGAGTCGTTGGTCGAAGTCAGACCAGATCATAATGCTTACGGGACTCTTGCTCTGAGATCAGCTTAAGATAAAACAGGAACAGGACCTGGAAGCTGCGCGTCAGCGACTCCGTCAAAGCTTTTTAAGAATGGCACAACATTTAGTGAAAACTTGTGCTTCTACGGGCCAAAAATGTGTTTGGAGACCAAATCACGAATAAAAGTTTTTTGCCGAAAATCCAGAACTTCTTCTTCTTCTTATCGTATCGATGTTCCTTTCATATTACACGGTTTGGGCCCAGTAGGTGGCCACGTTTATTGCAGCGGTAGAGGCGCTATTCAGGTCGTCAAACGTGCAGGCAAACAGACACCTGGGACACTCCAGCAGGTGGGGAATAGTTTGATCCGGAGCGCCGCACTCGCACTCGGTGTTGGAGGAACCAATTTGCCAGATTATGTTTGCAGCAGCCTACTTGGGTACGCAATCGATTCAGAGCTTTCCAAATAGCCCACTGAAGTCCACTGCCGGGAGCCAGGTTTTCTTGTGGCTTTAAAAAGTCGTATGGTGGTGGACACTTCTCTTGTAACTGACATGATACATTTTCAAATTAAGATGCTCTTTATCAGTTAAATTTATTGACATCCAAAAAATCACAGTTTCGATCACACCAAATTCATTCTAGCTATCCTTTCTTATTACTGCCCAAGTGCCCACTTCTATACAAACACACAAGTGTGAAAACACAACAATTTCTCACAAAGAAGAACGCACACAATAAATATAGCTAGGAACAGCCGACAATACCGTAATGCCGTCAAATCCCTCATTTGTCAGTTGTATGGTAGCCCTACTAGGTGACATGACACACAAACGAGAAATAAAGAAGTTCCGAACACACAACTTTTGTCAAAATAACAAACGTTCCTTTGTTTCTTATCAGTGTCGTCTACACCAAACAGTAAACAAAACTACGCTATGCCACTCAAATTGGTCGTAAATCAAGTTATAATGAGTGCGGCCGCGTCGAGTGTTAAGTGTCAAATTTCAAGAGCAAAGTTCAACGGTTTTTTTGCAAACGAAAGCAATCGAGGGGATTGCCATTTCTCAAGTATGTTGTGGTCGGCTTCCAGTCTAACCGGATACAGCTGAATGCCAGTATTTTACATCGAGCGACTGCCTATCTGACCTCCACAATTCAGTGAGTACTGGGTAATACGATACATCTTGGTAAGACTAGTTGTCAGACTTTCGGGCCACTAACCAACTAAAACTACTGTCAAAGATCTACAAATGACAGCCGGGACCAGCAGCTTAACGTGCTTTCCGAGGCACACAACGAAAATACTGATTGCGATCTGTATATCTAAATGGTGTTCACGATGTCAGTGGCAACTTAATTTTTACTACAAGCAGGGAAGCATGCCCCAGATCTACTACAACTCTCGTCAACATAAACATATGGATATGACGCCTTTTTTTTTTTTTTTAGGATGGGAAATCATCAAATGACCCCCCCGCTCGGGGCGGAGTGGAAGGGAGTGTCAGACTTGTACTGACTAAAACCCATCCATGTTCCTTCTTTGCCTTTTATGTTCCAGGGCCGCGGTATCTCTTTCGAACAGTCCCGCAGCCCTGGCAGCTGGATATGACGCCTAAGGGCCATAAGCGGCTTCGATTGGTTGTCAACAATTAAAGCTAGGTCATGCCAATGCAGTCAGACTAAGCATGGCCGTATCTGGACTGAGTTACAGTAACAACGTCACATACAACAGGATCCCTAAAGTAAACCAGCTCTGAAACAAAAAAAGCTTTTTCTATATTCAAAATTGTACGTTTGTTAGAAGTAGATTTTCTGCTCATCCCCATTATGTGGTAGAGGGGAGGATTTGTGATGTTACGACATAGGTACTACTTACTTTATTTTCGGGGAGTATGGGTACGTGCGTATAGATTGCTGATATGTGACCTATTATTTCATGAGGGGGTTCTCTGTCTTCAGTAAATACCTTTGATTTCAATTGTTTAGTCATAGGAGTCTAATAGTTAGTAGCAGGATTAGATCAAGATGTTTGTAGTGTCTTCTACTAATTTATCTGGCTAGCCTTTTCCTCACTGTGTTGGGGTCAGCTTCCAATCTAACCAGTTCTAACTGAATACCAGTTTTTTACATGGAACGGCTGTCTGACCTTCACAACCCAGTTACTGGTTAAGCCTTTGGTAGGACCGTCTCTTACATATTCTAGTAGTTTTTTTTTATGGTGGTAAAATATTTTCACCTTTCACAGCTGTTTAGTGCAGTGGTTTTTAAGAAGAGCTGTGTCGGTTGTATGCTTTAGCAGTAACTAAATAAGTCTTTTAGATGGGGCTGCAGATCTACAACTGGTTCCAGTTTCAGTTTTTCACCCTGAAGTCCCTTTTAAATTACAAGATACCATCTATAGAACTTTACCATGGTTGATGGATGTAGAGGTAAAGGAAGACCAAGGACACGATGGATGGATTGTGTGAGGGATGACATGAAAGAAAAAGGAGTTAATTTAAACTTTAGCTTTATAAGGTGTTCGGAATCGCACCCAACTTACACGCAGACGGCACGCGCAGCTTGTTGGAAATCGCACCCAACATACATGCAGAGGGCACGTGTAGACGACGTGACCGACCTACGCGTCATCGTCATCAGCGAGCGAGCGGGGGTGCGGCGTGGGGAGCCAGGCGGGACTCTCGATTTCTCAGAGACCACCGTGACTGACGACACTCTCAAACGGTCACTAGATTTTATGTTTGCTCAGGACAGTTGCAATGTTGTAATTACAATTTTCGTGTGCGCCGCGTGCCGTCTGCGTGTATGTTGGGTGCGATTCCCAACAAAGGAGAATGGAAGAAAAATCTCGTTGTGACGACCCCAAGTTACATGGGACAAGGGCAAGAAGATGATGATAACGAGAGCATTATCATCTCTTGCACATTTGAAGTTCAGCCCAAAACAGAAATAAAACAACATGTTCACCGCTACCCCATTTGGAGCAGCAGTATACCAATAACTCATAACTAAATTACTTGACAATTAAGTCGGTCGCGCCAAAACCACTTGGCACCATGGTGGGGTAACAAAAGAGCGTCCAAATGCAAATGTTACGAGGGAACGTCACCGCCCATAATGTTATAAATAACTATGGAATGCATCTTGCGTTATTGTGCTGGCACGGACGGTAAACTTTAGGCTGGAATTTATGGATAGATACATGACGTGACTGTGGTGGATTTTATTGTGGTATTCTTTCTTTTTTCTCTTTATTTTTAAAAATACGTAACCCCACACTAGGAATTTCTCCTGTATCGTGGGTGCGTTTACAAACATTTAAACTCAAAGAGCCAGACCCGGAACAACTACCTGTAGATCATACAAATATTTGTTCCGTGCGGGCATCGAACCCGCCACACGCAGCGCAGCAGCCAATCGCTTCGCCACTGCGCCAACCGTGCGGTCAACGGTATTGTGGGTAGTACGAGGTTTTAAACGTGATACGGGAAGTTTTCTTCTTTTACAGATAATTTCGTGAAACGTGACTTAGTCAGGGTCTCTGTTGCAATACACGAAGTGAAGATGTGGCTACTGAATTGAGGGTTTTTAAGCTGTCATTAATTTCACTATAGTGAAGTATGGAAAAAGAAGACACATGGCGCCGACTTCAAATAAACTGGAATTAGGGCAGGAAGGCCAATAAATACTTGTATTCAGCTGCATCCTATCAGACAGGAAGCCGACCCCAACATAGTTGGGAAAAGGCAGGCAGGTGATGATGAGAGCAGGAGGGCCAAATCAGCCAAAAAGCCTCTACTTACTGGAACTGATGTACTGTTTGGAAAATAGCTTACTGCTTATTTCCAGTGGGTAAGTGAGCAGTAAACTGTCTGCTTTGTATTTTAATTCAGAATTCCTATCAATAACAAGTCACACTGGGTAATTTTTTATTACAAGTCGTAACATGTTGGATGAAAAGGAGTAAATAAATGTCTCAGTATTACATCAAGACCCTGTTTTTATACTTTACAGAATGTAGTAGACATTTCCTCATGCCGCTACCTACCTTTATTACCAAGCTACTTTATGCACCAAAAGATATCTTTATAAAGAGAAGGACTCTAATTCATCCAAATAGTATCTTCCATGCCTCGTAAAATTACACCCAGAGAGAAATATTCTTGAAAGCCTCAAATTAAAGCAATAGTCTGAGAACAGTTATTCCGTTTAGAGGCTCATTTTGAGAAATATAATTTTGTTTATGTACTAATTAAGGTGGAAGAGCTAAAGAAATTACTTCTCCTCTTCAACAATTGCTCAATTACTTTTAAGTTTGTGTCGTTGATGACTCTCATTATGACAAAGCTCTTAGACAATTTACTTTCCTAGTGTTTGACATTCGCGAATACGCAATCGTATTTACGTTTAGCAAACGCACCTACACGTCGTCGCGTATCAAATCAAATCATTTATTCGCATAGAATGTAGGTATTGTAGCGTAGCATCAGTGATTTATAGTATGTTTAGTCTTCGTTGCTTTCAGGTATTTTAACTTTGTTATCCTAATCTTGACTATAAATATTATTATTAAAGTGAGTTTGTTTTCACTCCTTAACGGCTGGACCATGGATAACACCATGACCTATGTGACATAGGATATTTCTTTCTTCTAAATAATTGTGGGATCGTATGGTGTATTAAGAGAGTCACTTTGGTGAAAACTTCTATATTTTAGCGAAATCATGAGAAAACTCGAAAAAAACTTAATTATAACATGTCTATTCGTGCATCGTTCGTTGCACGTATCGCCATATTTCTTTTTCCTCTCTCTCTTTCTCTTATTTATGCAAAGGTGCGAGTGAAAGGTGTGTAAGAGACCTTTCACTCGCACTTTTGCATACGATCCCTTTTACTCAAAATTCATTTCACATAATTAATATTCTCCTTACTAACTAGTTGATCGGGTGTCTTTGTTTTAACATTCAGAAGAAAAATAACAGCCGCGTCATTCAAATCTTTACCTACCCACTGCTGCGTACAAAGTCTCATTTAGCTTACCCCCGCATGAAATGCAAATATCACTAAAATATTCGATTTTTCGTCCAGTCTCGTAAAAACAGGAGATAGAAATTCATCCAATGGGGTTGTCGCATAAAATGTATTATCGAGAAACTGGACCTCTGATTTCATTTCATGATATTAAGTGGACCATTTTTATGGGCAATAAAACTTTCTTTTGAATACGTGGCCCAAGAGATATTATATGGAGTTTTGAGTTAGATGTATGGCTTCTTATATTCGTATATTTCTTTAGAGGCAGACGTTGAATTTCAATTTGGTTTTATTTCAATTTTTTTTGTTGGGTGATGGGTATAAATGTTGATGGATGGCGAGGGAGAGGAAGACCAAGGAAACGATGAATGGGTTTTGTGAGGAATGATATGAAAGAAAAAGGAGTAAATGATGCGTGACGGTTGAGAGAGGAGAATGGAAGAAAAAAACGTGTTGCACCGATCTCAAGTAACATGGGACAAGGACAGGAAGCTGATGATGAATGTTTTGCTGTGTCTGCATTTGTTTCTGCATTCATTTGGGTTGTGTGATGTATTTCATGGGGATTTATCTTTGTCTGAATCCTACTTTGGGTGATCTTTAAACCAGAATCATATTGTCTATATAAGATCATGGTACTTATATAATATTGTTACCGAGTTTGTCAGGTAATTACTTGCTTCATCATTTGCCTAGCGTTTCAGGGTCGACTTCCATTCTAACTGGATGCAGCTAAATACATTATACACGGAAATACTTCCTACCTGACCTCCACAACCCAGTCAGGACTTCGTAATACTGGTTGTCAGACTTTCGGCCGACTGACTACCTGTAAGGACTGTCAAAGATTTACAGATGACAGCCGGGACCAACGGCTTAACGTTATTTCTGACGCACGAAGAAAACGTGCTTCAAATCAGATATAACGTTATAATATAACATGACGCCTGTAATTCCCGAAGGGTTAGGCTATACCCATTGGTACACCCACATTTCGCCAGTTATGTTTAAGTAGGGGGCGACCTTATTGCCATCAACCGGACACAAATCCAGACTC
Source organism: Noctua fimbriata (assembly GCA_905163415.1). Taxonomy (NCBI): domain Eukaryota; kingdom Metazoa; phylum Arthropoda; class Insecta; order Lepidoptera; family Noctuidae; genus Noctua; species Noctua fimbriata. Next base: position 6,644,534 of record LR990945.1, read on the forward strand.
CGTGGCTAATCCTGAGAAATTCCTAATGGAAAAACCCAATAACACTTTGGCCGACCTGGGAATCGAACCCCAGACCTCATGCTCAGCAGTCACGCTTGCTACCACTAGACCGACGAGGCATCATAAAACGTTATGTCTCATGATAACCACGCAGTGACAAAGTCTTCGAATGTCGATCCAATTACATAAAGGTGCTATAACCAACAGCCATTTCCTTAAATGAGCTTCAGTGCTTTTCTACAATTTTCGCAAACACAAACACACAAACGATATTGAAGTTTTCTTACATCCCAGAATTTCATCGAATCAATTTATTTAATTTAACAGAAACGTTTACAGAACTTAAATAATCAAATATTTTTGGTGGAAACTTCTGGAACAATTCAAGTCGAACTGCGCAGTCTAACTCCTCGGCGTTTCTTGGTACGGACGTACGATAAATTTATTTCCAAAGTTTTAGTTTAGTGTATTCGATGCAGGTCAATACATTTGAGCTGGAGCTAAAGTATCTGTGTTCGTAGTTTTGAATTGAAGTGATTTAGGGATCGTGCGGACTTCGTATATTTTACAGATGAGTTTTTGGAATCTTTTGTCTGAACTGTCGCAGTGTTTTGTGATTCTATTTTAATGTAACTGCTATCAACTTTAACATATTCAATAGAATTCTAAATTTTCGTTAGGGAACAAAAACACCAATCGATTTTTAGGACAAGCAGTTATGAAGAAATTACCAGTTTATTTGTATTTGGAGACTTGATATTTTTAGATAGATAGCGCTGTAAGGTTACTCAAGTTCCAAGATCTAATGAGTAACGTACTTCATAGAAGTAGCTTTCTTCGCCCTTTGAGTATGAATGTGGGTATAAGAGTAGAGGAAGATCAAAGAAACGATGGAACGCCTGTGCGAAGGATGATATGGCACGAAAGAAGGTGTCTGATAAGATGACCAGTAATAGAGAAGTATGGAAGAAGAAGCTCACACATGCTGCGCCGACCTAAATGAATTGGGATAAGGGCAAGAGAATAATGATGATGATTTATAAAACTGCTGTTTCTTACTTAATGCTTTAATGTCTTGCTTTCTTTTCTTCTCTCTTTTTATAATTAAGTCTATCTTTTATTCATCATCATCATCATCATTATTCTCTTGCCCTTATCCCAATTCATTTAGGTCGGCGCAGCATGTTGTGCAGCTTCTTCTTCCATACTTCTCTATTACAGAGGCTCTATTATCCTTCACACAAGCGTTCCATCGTTTCTTTGGCACTCTTATACCCATCCACAGTCATATTCAAAACTTTCCTCACGAAATTTTCCTCATTCCACCGCATCACATAGCAGTTTTATAAATCATTTAATCAAAACCCAGCCCATTTCAAATAAAACTGCCAAATTAATAGACACAATTTCGCATCAACATTCAGTATCGCACAAGTTGCTAGTAAGAGTAAGTGAACGATTTCTTTTGTAGCCAACTTGTGCATTCCGGTTGGGTGCAGTAAAGGCTGTATTGCAAGACAAATTGTGAGTCCGCTGCTATACGTAGAGGAGCATTCGCTGTGAGGTCGGGCTTTTTGAAGTTGGTTTAGAATTTTGGGAAACTCTTGAGCGTTGTGTAGAAGTATTATAGGAATTTCTGGGTCAAGCTTGTTCTAACTAGCTTATTGATTGTTATTGGTTTCATTTATAGAATCAGGCGTTACTTTTCAGAAATAAATGACATTAAAATGTTATGCAAAATCATCATCTGCCTAGCTTTTTCCCAACTACGTTAGAGTCGGCTTCCAGTCTAACGGAATGCAACTGAATACCAGTATTTTACATGGAACGACTGCCTATCTGACCTCCACAACCCAGATAGTACTGGGTAATACGAAATCCCTTGGTAAGACTGGTTGTCAGACTCTTTGGGCAACTGGCCACCTAAAGACTGTCAAAGATCTACAAATGACAGCTGGTTGATGATGGCAACGGTTTAACGTGCTTTCCGAGGCACGGAAGAAAGTCGGTATGTATTGGGTGGTCGCCCATCCACAGACCAACCTAGGCAAGCATGGCTTTACCTAAGGATAGACCCGACCGGCTGTTATTATTTAGCCACGAGCTCCTGTAATAAAATCTTATGCAAAATATTTACTTTGAATTCCGCGAAAAAGATCCGTGAGATTCGAGTATATGTTTGGAAAGCATGCTAATTATTATTGCTTTTCCTGCATGTGCATTTTACGGGCACGAGGGCGGTGTTGCAACCTGCATCCTGACTGGTTGTTCGAAAGAGATACCGCGGCCTTGGAACACAAAGGGCAAAGAAGGAACATGGATGGGTTTTAGTCAGTAGAAGTCTGACACTCCCTTCCGCTCTGCCTAGAGCGGGGGAGGGGGGGGGGCATTTGGTGATTTCCCATACGACAATAAAAAGGCCTAGATCTTTTTGTAATTTTATTAGTTTGATTATGAATCTCGAGATCCTTCATAACTATCTTCCATTTGGATACAACCATCCAACCGATAAATATTATGTTTTTCTCATAAATTTGTTCGAACTGAGTTCGATTCCCAGGTCTTGCAAAGTGTTATGAATTTTTTCCAAGGAAATAGCAATAGGCTCTTCCCCTATTACATGGGACTTAAATATAACTGGCGAAATGAAGGTAGGTACACCTCTGCCGAATCCTTCACGGATTACATGCGTGATGTTATGTTTTCAATTTTAGTCTTTTCTAGTCCAACTTTGTCTGCAGCGTTTAATATATTGACACTCACGAGAGTGCCAAGTCCCTCATCTCGGACACTGAAATTTATGTGAGATCTTTTGTAAAGGTTTCTTGTTCATATTTGACGCTCCTTGGTTATGATTTCTCTTAATTCTTACTTTTGTTGGTCAGTGTATTAACATCATCATTACCATCGATACGGTCATCATTTCATCTTTTAAAGACATTCTTTTTTCGTGATGACTGCAAACAGTTTCTTGTTCATGTTTTAAAATGAATTGCGTTGCATTACAGTTTCTTGTTCATGTTTTAAAATGAATTGCGTTGCATTACAGTTTCTTGTTCATGTTTTAAAATGAATTGCGTTGCATTGCATTTTCTTTCTCTTTATACAGGGTATAAACGGACCCTTCACGAAGCCGTGAATCAAACATTATGTACATCAAACTTAGTAACTTTACGCAGAAATTATTGCTGGGAAACGACTTTTTTTTTTGGTGAAAAATCACGTTTTACGGCAGGACTCAGTGTAACGCACCCGAAAAAACTTTTCTGCATAATTGCGGTTTTACATTTCAATTGACATAGTTGGTTTTGCATATCGAGGTACGTATCGGATTTTTTCTGACTGCTGACAGTTTTTCAAATAATTGTGGATTATTTAGCAGTGAAAAAACCAAACTTGCAAGTCAACGCGATCAAAAGATAAGACCTTTTATGTCGCATATTTTGCGATTTCACAAGGGAATCAAAGCACATAGGGTACTTCCCATTGACCTAGAATCATGATTTTGGCAAAAAGTAATGTCTTACAGCACATGTATAGGAAAAAATCTGAAAACCGTAAATATTTAGTTTAATAACAGAATACCTACTAGTTTATACGGAACCCTCGGTGCGCGAATCAAACTCGCACTTTGCCGGCTTTTAATTATTGTCTCGATTTCAGGGATAAGTTCACTACGATTTTGAGAGAACAAAATACTCCACTAACAGTTTATACATATTTTTGTATAATCAGAAACAATTTCATAATGCTGCATAAATTCAATTCAATGATTATAATACTTTTAGTCGAATACATATTTATTAACATTAACTAAAGTGCAATAAAATTGAGTTCCATAACGAAATCAATTGTAGCAATATTTATTTGGAACAGATGAAAAATAAATTATAAATGTGAGAGGGATGAAATATTCGTTGAGTGTTATTAAAAGTTGATTTTCCTATTAACGTTAACAATTTAATACATATTTCTCTTTAAAACCTCATATTTAATACCACGAAAGATTAATATTTGTGTATGCAAAATGAGGTTCTCGTTTATAGAGAATTTTTAGAGGGAAAAATGAATGAGAGGAAAATGTTGTGAGGAAAGTTTTGAGTATGAATGTGGATGGGTATATGAGTAGAGGAAGACCAAAGAAACGATGGATGGACTGTGAAAATAATGATATGGCAAGAAAGGAGGTGTCTAATGAGATGACGAGTAATAGAGACGTATTTAAGAAGAAGACATGCTGCGCCGACCACAAATGTATTGGCATAAGGGCAAAAGAATGATGATTTGAGAGGGAAAAATGTGAATACGTGCTATGAGATATAACTACGAAAACTATATAATTAATGTTTTAATAATATTATATTTTTTTTTGACATTTATTAATATAATCTAAATCGATTGAGTATTTTTGATTTTTTAATTTAATTTAATACTGTTTCTAATATAATTTAATTCTGATTTAGGTTTTAGCTATAATATATGTGTTTGTATTTGTATATTTATCTATTTTTGTTTTTATATGGATCTCGGACTTGAAATAAATGGAATTTATTATTTATTTATATACCCAATAATAATGCAGCTACAACAATAAACAGATAACACATAATTACCATCAAGCTTGTGGATTACAAGCGTAATGTTAAGCAGTGGTGTAGCTATCTAAAGTACACCCACATTTCGCCAGTTATGTTTTAAGTACCATGTAATAAGGGGCGAGTCTATTGCCATCAATCGAGCACAAATCTATACTCCGTGGCTGCTACTGAAAAGTAGTGTAGTGTGTGTTTGTGTGTGTTGTGTGTGTGTGTAGTGTATAGTTATTAATTATAATCACTATATAATACTGGACCTCATCATTGGTTTTTACTTTTGACAACAATTCCCAGAAGATTGATATTATCTAATGGTCCCAACCATTAGATAATATCAATCTTCTGAAAAATACTTTGTACAATATGCTTTGTATATTTATGAAGTAAAAGTGGCATCCACCATGAATGGTAAAGCAGCAAAGAGTTTCAATATAAATAGGTACTTACAGTTCCAGAAAATCACGTGATGCGAAGAGACGACGAACATGTGAACGATGAACGAGTGAACAATGCATTGCAACTACTTGAATACAACATTATTTTTAGTATATGCGAAACCTGAATATAGTTTGTTCAGAATAAGTAACTGAATCGATTCCAATATTTTTTAAACCATGTTATATATTGTCCCAAAAATATTTAAAAAAGGTTACAAGTTGAACACCGAGCGATACAAAATACCTATCGCAATCATTTAGGTACCTACTGCCAAATCATTATTTTCAATGAGCTCAAGACGACGCTGGGAGCGCGCGCGCGACTGCGCCGCGTGGTGACCACGTTTTTGTGCGGACAATCAGGTAACAGAACAAGCTTATAACTTTGTGTTTTTTCAGTTTTGAGTTTTGAGCGAAAGGGAATGGGAAGCCGTCACCTCCTTCTGCGAAGCAGTCATGCTAGCAAAGGAGGTGGCGGGACGTCAGAGAGAAAGAGCCTCACGTCCCAGCCGCCGCGGGAGACGCCCCGGGCGATGGGGTTCACGTGCTCAACCCCGGCCACCGTGACACGGGCCTGTGGACGGTGAGTAATAGGCTAGCACGCCGTCCGGCCGTCTTATGACGACAGGCCGTGTCAACGGCGCGTTCGTGTTCCACGCGCGCCTTAAAGGAAGGGGTCCGCAAAGGCCGGTGCCTGGCAGGGCTGCGGGACTGTTCGAAAGAGATACCGCGGCTCTGGAACACAAAGGGCAAAGAAGGAACATGGATGGATTTTAGTCAGTAGAAGTACGACATTCCTTTCCGCTCCGCCCAGAGCGGGGGAGTTCATTCGATGATTTCCCATTAGAAAAAAAAAAATGTACCTCATACTTGCAACTTAATTCCAGGGTTGGTTTCATCGCAAGAGAAAACTACATCTCTGAACGATATTAGAACACAGCTTAAAAAGTAGCTAGTTAAAGTAATAGGGTAGGGTTGACACTATTCCTAAAATCATAGTAAACTTACAGTGAAACATACACCTTTTAGTACAAGAAAGACGTTGACAGAGGGCCGTCGTTGGTAAACGTTTGAGATTTTTTTTTTTTACATTAATATATTAGTAAAACAAAATGGCGGTATTAGTTTCCTAGTACAGCTAGAAAGCATTACATCAATTATCATCTCCTCATTCTCTCCTCATTATCATAGCCTTTTCCCAACTATTTTGGAGTCGGCTTCCAGTCTAACCGAATACAACTGAATAACAGTATTTTACATGAAACGACTGCCTTTCTAAAAAAAACGAATTAAAAAAAACTAAAAAAACCCAACTGAATGAACTGAAAAACAAAAAACAAGCAGCACCTTTAAAATCAAAAATAAAAGTTGAAAGGAGTCGTGAACCATCGCTTTTTATAATTTTATACATCCAATACATTATTTATAGCCATTGATTGACACTCGCGCCACTAAGACGAATCTAACGATATACAATTTATCCAAATCAGATTGTTGGTTTAGGAGTTACGAGGGAACAAAGAAACGGACATACGAGTACACACATGCATACAAGGTTTGGCCTGTATGTATCTGTGTTAGTATGTCCCTTTAAATACCCAGGAGGGGCGTTTGGGTGGCTTCACCGCAGTCGGATAAAAATAAAACTATTTCACTTTTTCCACGAAACAGTCTTCAAAATATAACTAGTTCGAACACAAAATGCTGTAACAGCACACTCCCAACATTGTATCTCGATGGATAAACACGACGACAGTAAGTCCTGTATGTTATTGTAAGCCAAAAGCCGGGCTAAATCCTCTTAAATTAAATTTTAAGCTAGATAAATCTGATGCCATTAAAATATTCAAATCTTGTTCATAATGTTCTAGAGCCTTTAAATGTAGATCGTTAAGAACAATGTCGGATTTACTTTTGCTATTTCGATGATTGGGGAGTGTTTTGGTGAAAGGTGGTAGCAATTGGTTTGGGGAAGAAGGTGATTATGAATAATTTTATAGGGTTATGGAGTTAACAGTTAAATTATGATGATGATGAATGAAAAACTGCAACCACCAGTCAAAACAAAACAACCAGTCTTACCAAAGGGTATCGTATTACCCAGTACTAACTGGGTTGTAGAGGTTGGCGACCAGTATTTCACATGGAGGCAGTCGCTCCATGTGAAATACTAATATTCAGCTGCATCTAGTTAGACTGGAAGCCGGCCCCAACATAGTTGGGAAAAGGCTAGGCAGATGATAATAGTGATTTTTTAAACGTTGGCAATACTTTAAGGGTGTGTAGTACTCATGAAAATTAACAACTTTTACTATGAGACCGACCATGAAATCGTGAAAAAAATATCAGCTGCTGCCTAGTATTCGAGTTACCCGACCAACAATGTATGGAGCAGCTGATGTTGTTTCTTCTCCACATCTCTAGCCGACTCAATAAAAAAAGTCTCGTGAAAATCTGACTACTATAAACTTGTATCTACTTTATTGAATGAATGATTCTCCTTTCTTCGTAACAAAATTTATATCCCATTTTCTTAACCAATTGTACAACTAGACTTAAGTTAGCAACTAAGCTATAATCTGGCGTTTTAATTATTATTATTTATTTGCATCAGACACAACAATCCATACTAGAGTTAGTAAGTACACTTAAAAATAATGTTAGTTTTAGAAGTTTAAAAATAATCAGAGAAAATAAATAATACACACCATACAATAATATTCTAAGTTGTACACAAAATAAAATTTAAATTAAATTAACACAATCATTTTTCGTGAAATAAAAATATACAATATAAAAAGTCCGTAGTCAAATTTAAAAATAAAATAAGTTAATGTCATTAAACAAACCATCATTATAAAATAAAATACATTAAAATTCAAACCATCAATTTTTGTTGTCAATGTTGTGTTTACCCGTAATTGGCTTATATATTAGAATATTACCGTATAATTTAGTATATGTATGTGTATGTATGTGCTGTGGGTGAACCTTAAGTAAATAAATAAACAAACTTCGTTCCACCTTTTGATTAGTTTTTGGCTAATTGCACTCGAAATGTGGGTGTACTATTAAGTACACCTTTGTCTAACCCTTTGGCTATAGTAATAAAGCTCGTAATATTTTCTGTGGTTTAAATTTCCTTCCACTTTATCACGTCTCAAAGAGAACTGTGTCAAGGAAGTTCAAGAAGACATTTTCAACAAAACATTTCCTACCCAAAAAATACAACAAACAGAAGTGAGCACCACCCTAACTTAAGTTAGGAAAGTCTCGTCCGGACGAACTACAATTAAAATGCTTAATTAATGGCTTGATCTCCTGAATATGTAAAACTAGGAGCTGAAGCGAACCTTATCTCACTTTTAGAACTCCAAAAAACATTTTTCATTAACAAAATGGCGTGGCTCAAACTGTATTAACGTGAGAGGATGGAGTGGAGGCAAAACTCACAATTAAAGACTTGTTCAACGCAATTTTGGAACAATGATGACTGTTTGACAATTCACAAAGTTTGTCCTTTACGGAAGGGCCGTTTTCGTCTGTAGATCTAGGCTAAGAGCTCTTCTAAATACTTGAGTGAGTGTTTGTTGATTCCCTTACACAAATATGTTGTGTAGTGTACAGACAATCCGACATATTATATTGTCTGGGGGAGCTTTAGTGCTCTAATGTCGAATGGGATGGCTTATGTATTGTTTGAAGGTAGGCACGAGGTTTCTAGTGTGATTATTCTATTATAAGTACTAGGAGCACAGACAGATTTAAGTGTTACGACAATTATTGAATTGTTAACTATTTTGTATGAATAGCAGCAACGACATTGTTGCCATCCCTGGACGAGGTTGACATAGAAGTGTCGTGATTCTGGATGGGTCTCGAACCTCATGCGTAGCAGTTGTCGTGGCTCAACCACCAAGGCGACAGTAGGCTCACCGCGGTGTTTTTTTAGTATGTGTAAGACCCACATAACCAAGCCGTCTCCCCGGACGGTGCGGAATATATGCGTCAGTTTCACCACTTCATAAAAAGGAGTGTGGAGATTGGCACAAACAAACAGACGGGACATGACGGACGTGAAGTCGGGCTGTGGCTGATGATGATGCACTGTTTTGCTTTCTCCGTGTTTATTGTTCTGGTCTTTGGTCCTTTTTAACCTCGTCATCATCAGGCATACTGCAGTCTAGTGCTATTAAGGCTCAATTCAGATCGATTTTCAGGAACTCTCATCCGGCTGCCACCAGCCACTCTGCAACAATCGTCCTTTTGAACTTTAGCCTGGCACAGCATCGCTGGAAACCATAACTACCATTGCTAGTAAAGCTTTTAATGCGTAACAATCCCAATCAATTGATTTAATTTAATCCATGACTGATTGTTGATGTCCAAATGATTGCTGGAATCAGTAATTGCATTTAAATCATTATGATGTTAACCCATTTTTGTTTTCATGCGAACACTCACACTATTTATTGTAATGGATTGATTTTCATAAATTGAATATTGATATTTTGTTTATGTAGCTTTGCGCTTTGTTATGCTTTTAGACATTTGCGACATTAGGTTTAGAATAAGCTAAGGTGTAACTTTGGATTCTAAATTGTATTACGAGTTTATTCTTCTTCTTAGCGTGTCGATGGCAAACTAAATGGTGTCAGCCCAGAACTGAGCTACTAGTTTGGCGCTTTCGGTAGCGTCCATCAGCTCCTGTAGTGAACAAACAACAGGACACGCAGGACACGATATTAAGTGCTCCATCGTTTGCAGAGCAGCACCACTTTTACACTCCAGGGCAGAGTCATAAGAGTGACGAATGACGTGTGTCACGAGTTTATTAAGAGACCATCATACCTGAGTTTCTTTTGGAATTTCTCCTCGTGGAGCAGTTGAAATAAATAATTGTTTAAAAAAAAAAAGTGTAAAAGTGTCTTAGAAGATCTACTTACAGATAAAATATAATCATCATGAATAAGAAGTTTTGTTATGAAACGTAAGCACCACTCAGTAACTAAGCTTGCACTATTGCTTCGTATCGCGGGTTCGATTCCCACACGGAACAAATATTTGTTTGGCATACAGGTAGTTCTTCCGGGTCTGGCTGTTTGTGTATGTGAGCTTAAATGTTTGTAAACGCACCCACGATACGGGAGAAATTCCTAGTGTGGGGTAACGTTTTTGTTTAAAAAAAAAAAAGTGCTATATGTATACAAAAGTAAATTCTACAAAAAATATTTACAAAATCCACGAACGTAGCAAAACGGCTTATAATACTGCTGTCAGAAAAACCAATGTCGAGTCAAAAGTATTTTGTGATGTAACGTTGTTACCAGAACACTCATTAAAATAACAGGCGAGCCAAACCAAAGTTAACATCACATTCGCAAAATAAATAAACTGAAACAAAATTTTAATCATCCAAATGAATTATATTTAAACAATGAAGCAAACAAACATTTTGCTGAAGTTTCTTAATGAAGAAAGCCAGGGTAAGGAAGTTTCTCAAACTTCAGGTAGAATTAATATGAGTATTTTGCTTAAAACCGCGTTTTCTTTGATATACGGCACGCTTTGGAATATAAATAGAATAAAAACTTCTTACAGACATATCAGTTGGTAGCATTGTTTGTTTAGGTCCGTAATGTTGGTAGTAATTTGTCATGGAAAGGTTGTCGTCATTGCGGTGATGCGTCAGCAGCGTTCGCAAGGTTTATTCTGTTGACATTGGCGACAATGTTCGACAGTGGTGTAATAAAGTGACAAACACAGCGTGTTTGACGTGTTTTTTGACGGCTGATGAATGTTGTCCTGATGCCAACACAACGTCAGGATATTTTTCCCTGACGGGTTGACAAAATATTTAGAGAAAGGTTATCTGTCCGCTATATTTGTGTTTGCCATAGCACGATACTAGAAAAAGGTGTTTCCGTATGTGCACAATTTATCAGCGTCGAAATTTTGTTCCGTAAACCGTATTCACACAGAGAAAACTCTAGCCTGATTTGTTTAGGAATGATTCCGGAATTAAAATAAATGTTTCGATATTTCAGTAGAGGAAGACCAAAGAAACATTGGATGGACTGTGTGAAGATGATATGGCAAGAAAGGAGGTGTCTGATGAGATGACGAGTAATAGAGAAGTATGGAAGAGGACATTCTGCGCCGACTGAAAATAAATTAGGATAAGAGCAAGAGAATGATGATAATGATATTTCAAATCATGGTATAATAATATACTTATCCTGGTATTCTTTTACCGTGACAGCTGGGTCACGTGATTGGCCCAAGAATACGTCCTCAGTTGCGATGCTGTCGATGTGTTGCCACGGTGTGTGATTGAATTACCCGAGCAACGTGTATTTTTTAACTCAACAAAGCAATTATGAACTAATAATTCAACATTTAAATTAATTTAAAACTAAATAGATGAATCAAACGAGTTACTAAATAGTTAAGCTAGTTAGTAATTTATTTTATTTTCATTCACTAAATGAGAGTCGAGTCAAAGGTTCTAACCTAAATGAAGCCACTCGTAAATCGTCCTGCATCGACCATATTTTAAGTAATATACCTGATGCTATCGCAAGAGTATTACCACTTCACCTCTCTGACCATGAAACGGCTCAAATGCTAAGCTTCCCTCTAAAGCTTCAGACATCAAAAGCAGCAATATATTATATCTATAAGAGAGATAACAATCTGCATAATACACGAAAGTTTAGAGAATGCTTACAAAAATTATCTTGGGCAAACATATACATGGAGAACGATGCAAATAGGGCATTCGACTGCTTCCATGAATTGATATGTCTGTTTCACAATCTCTGCTTCCCAAAGGTAAGGGTTAAAATAGACTTAAACAAAAAAACTAAACAATCGTGGATAAGTAAAGGTCTTAAACAGAGTTCTAAAACCAAGCGTGGTCTACGATACCAATATTATAAAAATAAAAATCAAGCTAACAAGACCAAATATAACACATACTCTAACCTGCTTCAAAAATGTATCTACAATGCCAAGCGTAATGCTAATATAAAGTATATTGACAAGAATGACAATAAGTGTAAGGCCACATGGGCTGTTATAAAAAAACGAATTACACAATAAGAACCCCAAAGATAATATTGAATACATTAAAACTAATAACACTGTCCTTACAAAACCAGAAGTAATAGCTTCCGCCTTTAATAGTCTCTATGTAAATAGTAACCTAACGCAAAACTGTAACACCAAATGCTTTAATAAAAATCTAATTGCTAATTCAATGTACCTCACGCCAATGTCCGAAAGTGAGGTAAGACAAAATATATTATCGTTAAACAATACTACTTCTGAGGGTTACGATGAGCTCAGCACCAAAATAATTAAGATATGTGTTAATGAAATAAGCGGGGTATTGACACATCTTATCAACCTATCCTTTTCACAGGGTGTGTTTCCTAATGCCTTAAAAATATCCCTTGTGAAGCCGATTTTCAAAAAAGGTGACAAAAGTAATATGGACAATTATCGTCCCATAACATTAATACCTATCCTTTCAAAAGTATATGAAAAATGCATGTACCAAAGATTAATTAGTTACTGTGAAAAATACAATATTTTGAATAAGCTACAATTTGGTTTTCAAAAACGAAAATCAACTACCTTAGCCATTTTTACTCTTTTAAAAACAGTATTGGCGAGTATTAATAAAAATCACCTAACAACAGGCTTATTTTTTGATTTGACAAAGGCGTTTGACCTAGTTTCACATGATATATTATTGAAAAAGCTAGAGTCCGTCGGAATTAGAGGATTGTCACTTCAGTGGCTATCATCGTACTTAACTGATAGACAACAGAGTGTAGTTATCTCCAAGCTTAATGAAAAGGGGGATATGACATTTTACTCGTCTGAATATAAAAATGTAAAATGTGGCGTACCCCAAGGTAGTATATTGGGCCCTATTCTATTTATTATTTACATAAATGACATAGTTGACATAACCAATCATAATTGGATCCTTTTTGCTGATGACATATCTATTATTATTACTAGTGACAAAAAATTTAAAACCATTACTGATCATGAAACGGACATAAATAAAACAATTGACAATTTAATCAGCTATTTAAATAATAATAATTTATCTATTAATCTCAATAAATCTGTATATATTCAATTCAATCAATCTCATAATCAAAAATTTAATTTTAAAATGAATGTACCCAAACTTACCCAAGTGACACAAACTAAGTTCTTAGGAGTAATTGTAGACCAACATTTAGATTGGAAAGCTCAGGTCGACCATGTGTGCAATAAAATTAATAAATTCGCGTACGCCCTTAGGCAAATTAAGAGGGTCACTAGCATAAAAACGGCTGTGATGTCTTATCAGGCATATGTTGAGTCCTCTTTACGGTATGGTCTAATTTTTTGGGGAAATAGTACCGACCAAGGTAGAGCGTTTGTTGCCCAAAAAAAGTGTATACGAGCTATTTATGGGATCCCATCGGATGAATCATGTCAACCCATCTTTAAAAAACTTGGTCTGCTACCATTGCCTTCATTGTATCTGTATGAAGTGTCTATGTTTGTACGAAAGCATATAGAGCTATTTAAAACAGTAGAAGAGGTAAGCTCACGCAGTCGGCGTGATCAGCACCAGCACAGACTTGTACTGGAAGAGATTCCTAGGATAGTGAAATACAATAAGAGCTGTCCAGCTATGTGTATTTGTGTATTCAATAAACTACCAAATATCTTGAAAACTTTGAATTGTAGACTGTTTAAGATTAAATTGTATAATTTGTTGACGCAATATAATTTCTATAGTATTAAGCAATTTTTGGAACATAGACCTTAGTTTTTCCTATTTGTAAAATTTTATAGCGTTTGACTAACACTTACAAGTTTGCATGCTTTAATTCTAAGCAAAACATGCTGGACCTTATATTTATTTTAACAACTTTGTATACCGTGTTTTTCGCAAATAAATATATTATTATTATTATTATTTCCTTTATTTATTTTCTTACTTACTAATTACATTTTTAAATATTTCTTAACAAAAACAATATAAAAAAAACATTTAAAAATATAAAAAATAGTAGCCCACCGGTATCGGGAACAGGGTCCAAGCTACCGGCGGTCAGGGCTCCAGAGAGAGGAACCTCCTAACAATACGAGCCGTGTCTAGGAGTACCGCTTTCTGAATCAAGCCCTTGATCCAGCTGCCTAACGAGAGCCTCCTCAGGTATTGGTCGAGGCTCTTGGCAATTAAGCCATGGGCTGATACGACTATCGGCACAATGATCGCTGAGTCCACATCCCACATGTCGACAACCTCGCGAGCCAAGTCAAGATACTTGATTTTCTTATCTTTCTCGGCTTTCACGAGGTTCTCATCATGCGGGACCGTTATGTCAACAATCATTGTGCGCCGCTCTGATCGATCCACCACCACTATATCAGGCTTATTGGCTACAATAGTCCTGTCAGTGATGATGGATTGATCCCAGTACAATGTGATACTGCCATTTTCGAGAACTGGGTCGGGCACATACTTATAGTACGGCACTTCCGATTCCACAAGGTTGTATTTTAGAGCAAGTTGCTGATGGATAATCCTGGCTACAAGGTTGTGTCTATGCAAGTACTCTCCATTAGCCAGACGAGAACACCCGGAGATAATGTGACGGATTGATTCGCCTGGACGGTGGCATGCCCGACATATGTCAACCGTACCGTCCTTCACAATAAATCTCCGGTAGTTATTCGTCATCATAACTTCATCCATAATTGCACAGACAAAACCTTCGGTTTCTCCGAAGAGGTCCCCGCAACGTAGCCAGGCTACGGACGCTGATAGGTCTACATCGGGCCCATGCAGGGCCCGGAAAAAGCGTCCGTGAAGCTCTTTACTCTGCCATACCTCCATGCGGTCGTTAGTGTCAGGCACTAAGGGTTTGCGCCAGTTCTCTTTAGCCAAGGAAAGCGGGGTGAGGCCCTTGTCCACTGCGACCACATCTCGATGCATCCCCACGTCGGTTTCAAGGAAATATTCCCTGAGACTGCATATCTCGCGATTGTGGAGAGTCTTAGCGTTTAAAAAGCCTCGACCCCCACACTTCCGCGGGATATACAGTCTCATAACAGAAGAACGCGGGTGATGCATTCGATATGCCGTCAACAATGTACGGACCCTCCTATCCAGGGCGTCTAGTTCTGTTTGAGTCCATTTGAGTATGCCGAAAGAGTACATCAGAACCGGCATGACCCAACCGTTGAAGGCACGTACCTTATTGCCGCCTGATAAAAGACTATTAAATACTTTTTTCAGGCGGCCAAAGAAGCGCTCCTTCAACGATTGCTTCATGTCAGCAACATTGATGCCCAGCGCTTCCGACATACCCAAATACTTATAGGTTTCGGTTGCTGAGAGGGATCTAAGATTTATGGAATCCGAGAGCTGGGTTCCCACAGATTCCACAATCTCCCCTCGCTTTACATGCATGACCGCACATTTGTCCACACCAAATTCCATCCTGATGGCGCTACTGAAAGTTTCAGTTACCTTCAGTAGCTCCATCAGTTGCAAATCGTTGGGGGCAAAGAGTTTCAGGTCATCCATGTAAAGGAGGTGAGATATAACTTGACCACCTCTCCTCAACCGATAGCCTAGACCTGAATCCTCCAGCAGCGTGCTAAGAGGATTCAAGGCTAAGCAGAACCAAAGTGGACTCAAACTATCGCCCTGAAATATACCTCGCTCTATCCTTATCGGCTCGCTATTCCTCTGGATTTGCCGACATCCTGGATAGCGAAGGACTGTCCTCCATTGCCCCATACATGACATCAGGAAGGTGCGCAGAGTTGCATCAACTTTATACAACTCTAGCACCCTCATGAGCCATGTATGTGGCACCGAGTCATAGGCCTTCTTATAGTCTATCCAACATGTCGACAGATCGCTTCGGGAACGGCGAACCTGTTGACTAATGGCCATATCAATGAGGAGTAGCTCCTTAGTACCGCGGGACCCGTTCCTACATCCATTTTGAGAAGCGGACATGATAGAATTGTCATCAATGTGTTTGTTAATTTTAGCTCTCAAAATGGATGTAAGAACTTTATAGACCGTCGGAAGACAGGTAATCGGTCTATAATTTTTGGGCTCCGCAGTACTACCCGATTTATGGAGCAGGTGGGTTATACCTGTTGTCAAAAACTCTGGCAGCGACCCTGACTCTAAGGCTGACTGGAACAGGATCGCCAGGCGAGCGTGTGACCTTGTGAACCATTTAATCCAAAAGTTGTGCAGTCCATCCGGCCCTGGAGATTTCCAGTTAGGCAACGGACGGACTGCACGAACTACGTCTTGGGGGCTGATAGTGATTGCCCCCATTTCTGGTACTAGATCGCACGCTCGCTCGACCCCCTGAGTCCATTCACCCTCGGTATGGCTAACAGGCACCGACCAGATGCTGCGCCAGAACGAACACATGGCATCATCATCCGGTAGGCGCGTGTCAGCCACACCTTGGTCCGGTCGCTCCCAAGCCCTGTATACCCACCTTTCATCTCTTTGAAAAGTGCGATTCTGAGTGTATCGGTCCACCCGCCGCTTATACCTACGAATACGGTTTGCCCATGCATACACTTTCTGCTTCAGGAAGTCGATGCGCTCTGTGATACGGGACATGTAGTCTCGAGGACTGATATCAGTCCCCGAGAACGCCCGCCTCACAAAACGCATCACTCTAGGACGAGTATTACCCTCCCTGAAGCAGATCAGTTTGCCGATGAGTGCTCTGGCCCCACCAATACGTCGTTCAATCCTGTACTGCCATGGCGGTACGGCTGGTTTAGGTCGTGTAGCTCTGTCATCAGAAAATTTGACATGAGCTACACGACATGCCGCTACAGCCGCACAATACAGGATTGAGTGAGCATCGGTGAGGTCTTCGCAGTTATCAAAATAGTTTGACAACTGCGAATCCAGAACAGCCACCAGCGCCCTATTTTTGTTATGCATGGGCAAACGAGGTATGCGTGGTCTAAGGTCTGGTTGCATGAACCGATATTCTCGAATCGCACCCTCCAAAGCACTCCTCATTTCCTCATTGCACTGGGTACTTACATTAGTAACTATGTCATTACTCACGTCGTTATCGCGATTTGGTATTATTGTAGACTGTGGTGGAACCACAGCCTGCGGCGGCGGCGTGGCAATGACATGGCTACTCTGCATTTCAGTCCGCAAGCGATCAAGTACGGTGTCATCCAACATACGATTACGCTGGATGACTCGCACCTGATCCGATAGTCGTTGTGCCGACACGTTGACAGCTGGCTCAAGCACCTGAAACAGAGAGAGCATCCGAACACGGTACGCGGTCAGGTTGTTTCCTCCCTCTGTAGCCCCATAGTATGCGCGCATGACATTTGCATTGATGGATTGCGTCCATCGCATGCGCTGCACACTCCCACCGGGAGCTGGGACCCTATCAGAGGCCGGTGGGCCTCGAGGTCCTAAACCGTCCGGCGGCCGGCGTCCTCCCCGTCGACGAACAGGTGGTGGCGTCGTGGGCGGAGAGAAATACTCGTCGCTCGAGCTCGACGCAACTGCCACGGCCGGTGTCACAGCACTCACGACGGGGCTGGATTCCGGCGGCGGCGAGGCGGAGCTGAGCGACGGGTCCGGAGGCGATAGGCGTGCGCGTCGTGCAGCTGATCTCGTCAACATTTATTTATCTTCATAGGTATGTATTCAATTCTTCCAAAATTTTTGACAGACACGTGAGATGTCATATTGTGTCACTTCCATGTATTGGTTTTTTTCTTTAATTTTCTGCTTAATTTCATTTTTATTTCGGTGTTTTGTAATAATATTGCTATAAAAAAAACGGTGGTATCCTTGAAATCTTGCAGTATAATATTTAACTATTTAAATTTTTTAAAATTTGGTAAATCTGTTATGAAGACGTTTCATTGACGTAAGTGTTAGCAACTTATTATTATTATTATTATTAACCTTTTTATTGTATTGCCTCTTTATAACAAAAGAAAGTGACAGAAGAAGAGCGACAAGGTTCCAAGCTTGAATGAGGATTGTAATCGTTTGTTGGATTCGATAGGTCCATCTGCTTCTGTCATACTTACGTCTTATGTGAAGAAATTGAAGTAAGATGATACTAATACCTTTACAGATAAGTTTTTCAATACAATTTGACTCTTTTTTTTTTTTTTCTTAGAATGGGAAATCAGCAAATCCCCCGCTCTGGGCGGAGCGGAAGAGAGTGTCAAACTTGTACTGACTAAAACCCATCCATGTTCCTTCTTTGCCCTTTGTATTCCAGGGCCGCGGTATCTCTTTCGAACAGTCCCGCAGCCCTGGACATTTTGACTCTTAAAGTTTGCTTTTATGTAAGGCAGATGATTTTTTTTTAAATTACTGACGAAACTTATATCTAGGATTCTGTGAAGAATTTATGGGAACAGTTTGCGCTTCAATGTCGTTAATGCTCTGTAGTACTATTATCACCATCCACAGGCTGATTTCATTCACTGGTATGGGCCTCTCTTTTTTTGTGACAATTCCTGCGCTCCTCGCCCGACTCATTCTAGTTTTTCCCCCGATGGCAACTATGTCGTATGCCCATCTCACCGCCGGACGACCCACATTTCTTTTCCCAGTTCTTCGTCGCCATTCGATGACAGCCTTAGTCCACCTGTCATCACAGCTCCTTGCTAAGTGTCCCGCCCAACTCTGAGTTCCATGACGCGTTTCCAATATCGAACACCTTTGTAAATTTTCGGATTTCGACGTTAGGAACTGGATCTACCAGCTTTATGCCGAGCATAGAACGCTCCATGGCTCTCTGTGCAACTCTCAGTCTGTACACTGCCTCCTGCTTGAGCGTCCGTAATTCAGCACCGTACGTCGTTGTGAACAGAGCACGCTGGTTACGTGTATAGTCATAGTTTCAATATGGTTTTTAAAATATTTTATTTATTTATTTATTAAAACTTTATGCACAAGTAAAAAAACTGCACAAAGGCGGACTTAATGCCATAGGCATTTTCTACCAGTCTACCTTAGGGTGATGCAGAGACAATATACAGTAGGTGCAATAACAGAAAAAAAGACTAGAAAATATTTATAACTGAAAAATTTAAGAATAAATACTTATATCCATACATATATTAAACTTTATAAAGTTAAGAGAGATAAACAAGAAAAACTCCAACAATTTAGTTCTGAGACGAATCTGCCAACTTCTTGTGTATATGTTCACGAGCTTTCACTTTGAAAGTGAACTGACTGGTCACCATCCTGATACACTGAGCCGCACAAAAAAAAAAACCGCCTGGACCAATAAAGAAGATTTTATATAACCAGAGCGGTGAGAAGGACATCGTAATATGTATTAGTTTATTATTGTTTAAGATTATCTTGTGTATTTTATTTATGAGTCTCAGTTACCTGACAATAAAATGATTGATATATAAAGGCTGTTCTTTAGACACAGCGGAATTTTGGCTGATTTCAAAATGACGTCCAATTTGCTAAACGCGGCCCATCCAAGCTGTATCTTCGGAATATCTCCCTTTGTTGATGCTCTTTGGCAAATGTAAGCATATTATGGTTAACATAAACATACTGGTCAACCATCTCTAACTCTTCATTTCCAACTTGGACTGAATATTACTATAGAAAAGAATATTCTTTGTTACTTTCAATAAAGTATCTCAAAAGCTGACAGAACTAAAACCTACGTAGTCATTTCTAAGCACACAAAATGGCCACTATTCTGCTTCAAATTCCATAGACAAACAGCGAGTCGTTTTCTAATTACCTGTGAAGTACTAGCATACTTCCAAAACCAACCGACTGACCGCACGATGTTAAGCATTCACGTAAATTGAACCAGTAATTACCACTTTCGCAAACAGGACGGAACCGGTTCAATCCGGTTTCTGTAAACGTTAGTCTAATAGACGAACCGGTTTTTGTTGGTGTTCGCCGTTTAATTTTAGAGAACGTTTGGTCATTGGAGTTAATTAGTCGAGTTGTTTAATTGGATATTGTTTTATGGGTGTTTTGTAATGGAATTCGAAGTTATTTTTCATCATCTGCCTAGCCTTTTCTATGTTGGAGTCGGCTTCCCGGAATCAGTTGAATACCAGTACTTTACATGGAGCGACTGCTTATCTGACGTCCACAACCCAGTTAATGGGTAATATGATACCCCTGGATAAGACTGGTTGTCAGATTTTCGGGCCACTGACTAGCTGTAACGACTGACAAAGATCTACTATTGATAGCTGGGACCAACGGTTTAACGTGCTTTCATGTTTAAACTCGGTATGTAATGGGTGGTTACCTATCCACGGACCAACCGAGGCATGCGCGGCTTAACCTGAAGATCGACCCGTGTGGCTGTTACTATTTAGCCACGTGCTCCTCAGAAATAAAAGAATCCCAAGCGCTAAAAATTTACAGGCAAACGGTTACAATTTCAATATAAAGTACATCTACGAACAATGACTGACAAGTGCTGTACAATCGCGCGCAAAAGTGACAAGCCGCGACCGGTACAGTCGAGCACGAAATCGCTTTTGTAGCCGACGCGCTGACATATTGGTACTATTGGCACTATCGACCGTTAGCTTCAAAGGTACCGTTTTCAACGTTAAAAAATGTTATCCGGTAAATGGTATGAGTATTTATTTTCGTACTGGCTTTGGTGAAGCCATATTGTACGGCACCCACACAAATTTTCGTATTGATATGATATAAAAATTCATGAAAGCTTAGTGTCTATTTTTTTTCTTTTTACAGTAAATACTTAAGGTGGGCAGGGCACATTGCTCGCAGAACGGATGGCCGATGGGGCCGAAAAGTTCTGGAGTGGCGACCGCGAACCGGAAGACGCTGCGTTGGAAGGCCTCCCACTAGGTGGACCGATGACCTGGTGAAGGTTGCAGGGATCCGCTGGATGCGAGTCGCACGGGACCGGTCAATGTGGGGACACTTGGGGGAGGCCTATATCCAGCAGTGGACGTCCTTCGGCTGAAATGATGAATGATGACTTAAGGTTTCTAAGAATATTCATGAATAGTATTCTGAAATTTCCAAGTAGGAGCTTTAGAACGATGACAGATATTTAATTTGATTTATTGAAGGTTGAATTTCTGGAATTGGATCTCGGATGCTTTCCATCTCCCCTTGGTCCCCTTGGTTAGCCCTCACAAGAGAGACAATCGCTTCGATAGCGTTTCGTGTATCTACAACGCTATACATTTCTGACTGTTCCATCATCCTTGGGCTTGATTCATAAAGCAGTATTTCTGGACACGGCGCCTATCGTTAGGAGGTTCCTTTCTCAAGAGCCCTGACCACCGGTAGCTCGGACCCTGTTCCCGATGCTGGTGAGCTACTATTTTTTATATTTTTAAATGTTTTTTTATATTACTTTGTATAGAAATATTTAAAAATGTAAATTATATGTAAATAAAATAAATAAAGGAATAAAAAAGTGTACTCCTAATGTCACAGTACACAACTTTTTTGTAACTTATAGTTAGTATAAGTATACGGCAATGATATGGAAGCGCGGAGTCTTCTAATACAGGCACTGTTTTGCTTAAAAGGATGCTCCAAACACGTTTAAAAGTACAGATTATGCTAATTGTGACAATAAATTATTTTGTGTCTCGAGTCTTTTTTGTTTTTTGACAATCATCATCTGCCTAGCCTTTTCCTAACTGTGTTGGGGACGACTTGCAGTCTAACCGAATGCAGCTGAATATTCGTATTTACATGGAGCGACTGCATATCTGACCACCACAACCCAAATATTACTGGGTAATACTATACCTCTTGGTAAGACTGGTTGTCAGACTTTCGGGCCACTGACTACTAAATCGGGAGCTAAAGCTAGTTAATCAACTCAATATATCTCTATATAACACTGCATTTAACCCAGAAAAAAACTCACAAACATTCCATAGATCATTCTCCACATTAACCGGGGACCACGCACATTCGCTGGCAACGTCCCGGTAAACGCTAGTAAGTAGTAATGGCATTATTGATGGGCTCGCTTGTTTACGGCAGGGAGACTTATGTATTGCATTATTGCTGACGCTACCCTGTCGAGCACTATACTGTATTAACTATAGACGTGGATACAGGGTGTTTGGGAAAAATGTTTGGGTACTTTGTTTAAAGCCGTGCGATCTCGGAAAATACTGACACGTACTGCTTTGTTGTTAAGCGGTCAGCTAAGAAGTAATGAATCGTAAACGAATCTTTCGGTCAAATGATATCAAAATATTATAGAATTCCCAATAAAGAAAAACAATTGCGTGTCGTACTCACACGCACACAGGCTTCCGCAGCACCAAATAATCTGAGAAACACAGAAATTTTACAACGGTTATAAATAAAAATACAGCTGTTTCCTACTAAACGGCAATACCTACAAGGTCAAAATGTATGAAAGAGCTGATATTTAAAAAAAAAATATCGATTATAAATTTCTATGTGGGCGGGACCACATTCTGAACTACTATAATTAATATTTTACTAGTTCAGTATGATGTACTGAATACGTGGTAACCGTTTTCGCGTCGGTGTCCCTTCCACATCGTATATTGATGATGAATTTAAAATGATTGAATGTTGATTTTTTATACAATATACAATAATTGAGTTTAAAAAACTCAATTTAAAAAACATTCTTTAAGGTTAAAATACTCGCTTATTGTGTACACAATAGTTTTACTGTACTAACCTAACCTAACATATGTATATGATTGTTTTTTTTTGTGTAAAATCCCTACATAATAATATAAATATTTTAATAGGTACTTATTTTTTTTTTTTAAATTTGTAACTGTTACTTTTCTAAACTTTAATTGTTAACTTAGTTTTTATTTTACAATATTTGCATGCTGAATTTTAGTAAGCAGAATATCTAGAACCTGTTTATCTTTAACACCTCAATGTACCATATTTTACGCAAATAAAGATTATTCTATTCTAAAATATTTTTCATATATATTTTTATTAGTTTATATATCTTAGCATTATGTATTTATATAAGTATATATTAATATTTACTTTTATGTATATTTATATAGTATTATAGGTTAATCTATTTAAGGCACATATACACACTATTCTCTTCCTTTTTACACACTATCGTCTACCTTTTTTTTTCATTTCTCCTTTTTGCGGGTCTGCTGGCAGAAATTTCATATGAAATAAGCTGTACCCTTGTACTCATATACATATTATAATGTTATTTTCATGTATTTGTCTTCTGTGTGTACATAAATAGTTACTTAAAAATAAATAAAAATGTATGTACTGTTGGCGTACCCATTTTAAATAAATAAATAGTATTGCGTAAAACCGCATACCTTTACTCAAGTAGTCTGCCACGGAATAGAAAATTTCGCAGGTCATTGACACGACCATGTTATTCTTTGTGAAGTAAACAGAATCGTAAATACGTGTAGATTGAATTGCTCGTAGGGAGACGAACCATTGTGTTCGTGTATTATGCGTCAGGATTGAAATTCTTTTTATAGAGTTTGTGGTTTCCGTGAATGTGTGAATATGCGTTGTCATCACAAAAACCGTGGTTAAAATATATATTGAGCTGAATAAGCAAAGAGATATTTTTCGTTTTCCTTTGTGCAGTTTTATTGTGTACAAAGTTTTGCCACCGGCTTTGCCCACGTGGTCGTCGGAAATTATTCATAAAAAGAATGGTCATAACCCTCATTATATAGTCTACCTGCGTGCCAAATTTCATTGTAATCCGATTAGCATTTAAGGCGGGAAAGGTAACAGACAAACAAACAGAATTAATTTCGAGTTAATAATAGTATGTTTTTTTGATTATCCGGGTTTTCGAGGAATTTGGTTAGGAGTTTCTCACTTCAGTCGCCACTTTTAGGTATTTTTTGGTTCTCGCAACCTAAACGGCAATATTACTATACATGGTTTATTTCATTATGCATGCAAAACCGTAAAACACATTCTTCACGAAAGAGACTTCAGTTACAAACGACTTCCATAAAGGAGGCTGTTCAAAAAAGGGCCCTATCTTTACAAATATTAGGTCTTATCTTGTCACATATTAATCTGCAGCAATCAATCACTATTCCGAATATAATTTTCGAACATTTTCTTCAGAAATTACTAAATTCGGAAATATCAAGTTATCAAACACCCTGTATAAGGAATTATAACAAATGGCGTATACTCAGTGATGTATGTTGGTATGATGCGGCATCAATCTACAGGATGTTCGATTCTGACGTATAACTATTAGTTCGAAGGGATATAAGTTATTTCGGCGCAGCTATTTGATGAAGTAGTCAACTTTTGTTGAAAGTTGAGGGATGATATGTTACTTAGGGATTTATTGGCAAGTATTATTAATGTTTGTTAGAGGGTAAATAGAGTGAAATGACAAGCCTTAGGTCAAAGGGACCGGAGTAGCAATTTGACAACTGCGGCAGTCTGTTGTTAAATAAATCTGAAATCGAATTTGAAGATTGCTTCTTCATCATCATCATCATCATCATTTCAGCCGAAAGACGTCCACTACTGGACATAGGCCTCCTCCAAGTGTCGCCACATTGACCGGTCCCGTGCGACTCGCATCCAGCGGATCCCTCCAATGCAGCGTCTTCCGGTTCGCGGTCGCCACTCCAGAACTTTTCGGCCCCTTCGACCATCCGTTCTGCGAGCAATGTGCCCTGCCCACTGCCACTTAAGTTTGGCTATTCTTTGGGCTACGTCGGTAACCTTGGTTCTCTTGCGGATGTCCTCTATTCTGATTTGATCACGCAAAGGAAAGATTTAGAAGAGTGCTTCGCCACTGACCAACTGGATGACACAACTAGTTGTGCAGGTGGCCCTTAATTTTTTTTTGAACTACCTATCGTTATTTTTCAATAGTAACGTGTACCTCTCTAAATGTGATCACGTTTATTGTGTGCGCTGGATGGACTACCTCCTAATCGAGTAGGTAGTTGGTCGAAGAGGACTCAATAAAACATTATTTTTATAAAAATATTAAAGTACACAACTGATTGTACCAGGGTGAACGCGTGATGATTTAGTAATGAGTTTCAAAACAAATAGTCGAAATCAGTACGCAACATAACGTAACATCACGCCTATAATCCCCGAAGGGTTAGGCAGAGGCGCACCTAACGGTGAACACACATTTCGCCAGTTATTTTTAAGTCCCACGTAATGCTACTACTGAGAAATTCCTGATGGAAAAATCCAATAACACTGCCCGACCTGGGCATCGAACCCAGGACCTCATGCTCAGCAGTCGCGCTTGCGACCACTAGATCAACAAGGCAGTCATCTTACTTATAGTTAAAAATACTTGTCTACCTCATTGAAGAAGTCGTGAGTCTTCACGTACATAATAAATAACCACTAAAAACCAATCCAATTAATACAAGTACATTTAATTACTTCCCCAGAACACAAATGTTGCCAAAACTTTAGTTTTTCCTGATAAATCAAGCGAATTTGCAATGTTCCTAACAAAATATAGGCAAACGTGACGTGGAAATCCGCTGGCCGTGTGAGCTGCATTCAGTATGCAAATTTTATTATACCAGATGAAAATATATGGCGGCGGTTGGCTTAATAAGTTTCGTATATAGTATGTGGATTATGGTACTTTGTAAGATGAAGTGGAGAGTAGTTTAACTGTGCATTGATTATCTGCATACTTATACTACTACTGCTACTACTACTGCTACTGCTACTGCTACTGCTACTGCTACTGCTACTGCTACTGCTACCGCTAACGCTGCCGCTACCGCTACCGCTACCGCTAACGCTACACCTACAGCTACCGCTACACCTACAGTTACCGCTACCGCTACCGCTACCGCTTCCGCTACCGCTACCGATACCGCTACTGCTACTGCTACCGCTACTGCTACCGCTACTGCTACTGCTACCGCTACCGCTACTGCGTATGCTACCGCTACTGCTACTGCTACTGCTACCACGACTGCTTCTGCTACTGCTACCGCTACCGCTACTGCTACTGCTACCGCTACCGCTACTGCTACTGCTACCGCTACTGCTACTGCTACTGCTACTGCTTTCTTAAAATCACGCCTATTTTCTTATGGGGTTAGGTAGAAACTACAATACGCACCTACTACCATCCTTGTTATGAAGGACCGGATGCCTTAGAAGGACCGACTGACCTTATTATTATTATTTCGTTTATTAATTTTCATTACTTACTTTTTACATTTTTTTAAAATATTCCTGTATAAAATCAATTTAAAAAATAAGACATAATAGGCCAACGGTATCGGGAACAGGGTCCATGCTATCGGCGATCAGGGCTCCAGAGCAAGGAACCGCTCAACAATAAGAGCCGTGTCCAGGAATACTGCTTTCTGAATCAAGCCATAGATCCAGCTGCATAACGCATCTTGGCGATTAAAGCTCTTGGCGATTAAGCCATTGGCTGAAACGACTATCGGCACAATAATCGCTGGGTTATTATTATTATTTAACACTTAAAGCACAGAATACAGAGATGGACTTAATACCATAAGCATTTTCTACCAGTCAGTCGTTGGGTGATGCATAATGGTGATGTTCTTTTCGTAAGACAATTTGTTTTGTCATTCGTTCTGTAATCCCATTATTTTTTGCATTGGGTTTCGTGTTTGATTTTGGACTTTGGCAGATTTTTCCTGCGTCTGGGCTAGTTTCCTTTATGATTGGCCGCTGTGACCAAAATTTGGTTGGGTGAATCTATCTAGTAAATAAAGCTGTTATGTTATAATATCTTTATTAAAAAAATTTTCATTGAGAAAAATCAAAGTATTATTTATTTAATAAAAAACAATTGGAGAGGGGCTAGAATTTCCATTAAAACTCACTAGTATTTAACAAAAAACAATAACGGAAAATAAAAAATAACCATTAATACTTTTTTCAGTATGAACCATTCATCAAAACTTGCCAAGAAGCCTTTTGTACTGTAACTATGTATCATACTAAATACTTCGATGTTCACTACCGAAATTTCGGGCCGTACCACACATGTCGTTTCCATTCATACCTGCCTTTGAAGCTTTCAACTTTGACGAATTGATTTTGCGCTTTTAAAAAAGGTCAGTGTTTTTTTTTTATTTCAACACAAAGCATTTTTGCCGAAATATTTTTACGGTGATTGACATTTACACCTGATTTTTCCAATAGTTTATTGTGTGAGCTTCGGTATTATTTTTCATCAGGTTTTTGTGCGTGAAGTGTGTGACGGACGTTATTAAGCTCGCTTAAAAAAAAAAAGAATTTAGAGATTCGTATTTTTTATTATTTGTAGGAATTTTAGAGAATTGAGTATTTTGTAATATATTATTGCGAACTTAGCTGCAGTATATTTTAATATTATTTCAAACAGTTTTCTTTTAATAAAAGTAGCAAGTTTCATGAAAGCTGAAGTTAATTTTTATTATTTACATATTTGTAAAATATTAGTTTATATTGGATGTCGCACCTCGCCAGCCCAAGATAATATTTGACATCATAATTGCATCTTTGAGATTTGATTAAAGGGCACTGATACTGATACAGTTAGCCTGCGTCATCCCACTGCTGGGCAAAGGCCTCTCCCCATGACTTCCAGTTGCTACGATCCAGGGCTAATGTGGACCACTGGTCGTTTGTTTTGTCCAGCTCGTCCCGCCATCTTCTACGAGGTCTGCCGCGACGCCTTCTGGCTGTGTCAGGGCTCCAGAAAGTGGTTATTTTGGCACAGCTCATTGGGAATACGGCAGACGTGGCCAGTGCAGTCCCTCTTCAGCTTAGCGGCTTTTTAAACAACGTCAGTAATTTGTGTTTTGGAGCGCAGTGTGATGTTGCGTACATGGTCGGTTAGTTTCACGCTAGAATGCTGCGCTCCATTGCACGTTGTCAAAGGGTACGAATCATATTTTTTTTACTGGGTGTAACTTTATTGTTTTTTTTTTAATTTTATAGAGGATAACTCATAATTTATAAAGGCAACGTTTATAAAATGTATATGGGACCACCGCGCGACCTTCCTGTACCAAATGAAATAATAATCATTTAAATCGTGCCAGAAATCACGTAGAAACCGGTGAACATACTTAAAAAAGATGCTAGTGGAAAACATAACCTCCTCCTTTTTTAAAAGTCGGTTAAAAAAAATACTAAAATCCTTTCGAGCATCCGAAAACGGATTGCCATAAAAATATTAACGAACATGAAACGCGATCCTCTCCTATATTATTTCTGTTTTATTTATTTTCACTTGAATAACATTTTGTTAAAATTGTTGATACCCTCCTTTACAACCGTGACATGTGGAACAGGAATTAAAGTTTTATTTGTATTGTTGAAATAAATTGAAAATTGTAACCCACGATACATTTTGTTTTGGTTTTTTATTAATTTTTTCGTTGGAGTATGTGCTATATACTGATGAGTTGTAAAGGAACATGCTGCGTCAGAGTAAATGCTGTAGAAATTATATTCGTTTTGTGTGTGAATTCTTTTCAAAAGTAATTTCAATTGTAATGATAAAATTTTAAAGCGAAAAAAACCTCCCAATTAAAAAAAAGAAAGTGTGTTTATTGGCATAAAAGCAAAAAAAAAAAAAAATTGTTGTTCATTCATTTTATTTTGTAATTTTTTTTTGCTAGCTTTTAATGTCAAAAGCCTCAGGTCATCCTAATGCCAGATGGCAACACAAGGTTTATCTATACCAGTTGCTATGACAGAAATCACTGGGCGCACGGTCTACGGTCGTTTTAAGAATATCAGAATTTTACCAAACAGAGTTCTAAAAACAGTTTCAATTATTTTATTAGCCCCTCCAAAGTATTTCTTTACGCCGTCAAATTGCCTCCATTATAAACAAACGTTTTGAATTCACAGTAATCATTATTTTTGATATAACAGAAGCATATTAATAAATTTAACAAAAAAACATGGCGTATTTTGTTGTTATTTCCTGGAAATAATTAACCTTCTATACCGCTTAGCTTCTGTTACAGATGTATTGAATAAGTTGATACAGAAGGTCTTCTCCAAACAGTGGGTGAAAACAGCCCCTTCCACATATATACAACATTATTTTTAGTATATTTTAGTATATGCGAAACCTGAATATAGTTTGTTCAGAATAAGTAACTGAATCGATTCCAATAATTTTTAAACCATGTTATATTTTTTCCTACTTTAGTTAAAAGTTGGACACCGAGCGACTTTAAGTACCTATCGCAATAATTTAGGTACCTACTGCCAAATTATTATTATCAATGAGCTCAAGACGACGCTGGACGCGCGCACTACGTGGTGACCACGATTTTGTGCAGACAGTTATAACTTTGTGATTTTTCATGTTACGGTTTTGAAATTTTGTACATAGATTCTTTATATAAAAATACTAGACACGTGTTTCAGGTTTCGCATATACTAAAATTAATGTTGTATACGGTGTAAGGAGACCTTAAACAAATGGCAGTCATCAGTGCGATTGCACTTGCTGTAGAGTAAAACCAGACAAGGTATGCTCTGCCATGCTAATCGGAAAGCACGAAGATAACTTCGGGCTTTCCGATTAGCATGGACGTCGGGCAACAGAGTATACCCCCAAAGATTAAAACTTTGAACTGCCACACTTTATAGACTAATACATTTATAACGTGCATTTGTAAGTTGTCTCACTGCACTGGTTCGATTTTGGAATTGAATAGAGTTGCAAATCTATAATTTTCTAACCATAGTAATACAAAACAGGCAAGTATTTTTATGGATGTTCTAATAGCTTTACATGAGTTCTAATCATCGCGCATTTGTCCGACGCTAGACGATAATTGCCGAAGCGCATACTCATTCTGGGAGATCTGTAGGTACTACCTCATACAACGGTGCTTAACTAGCTTTCGCCTTTATGTTCTGAGTAATTAGGTTAAAAAATAGTCTGTTATAGGCCGTAAATCATGTCTATGTGTGCGTTCGTTTTCACTCGTTGTAAGAAGTTGGCCTTCTGTAATGTGCTATTCCGTAACAGATATTCCTCATCTCCGATTCTCGAAGCCCCCCTTTGACTTACAACGAAATTGTTACTTCTGGGAAATCTAAACAAATCTATTACAAAGTTGGAAGGAAAAACGTACAATTTGTGTACAAAATGTTACCGGTCCATGAAATAAATAATTCACTTTCTGCAAAACATTTTGTCAAGTA
Source organism: Noctua fimbriata (assembly GCA_905163415.1). Classification (NCBI taxonomy): domain Eukaryota; kingdom Metazoa; phylum Arthropoda; class Insecta; order Lepidoptera; family Noctuidae; genus Noctua; species Noctua fimbriata. Next base: position 6,674,842 of record LR990945.1, read on the forward strand.
CCAATATATCTCCCAAGGTGGGTACATGACCTCAAATTGAAAGCAGTGCTTGACTCCTTAAAGGGATCCCTAAAGGAGCTCCATAAGGGCCATAAATCAAAAGAAATCTCGGAGCAATGTAGGGGACTGTATATCAAAAGAAAGGGTGAAACAATCTACCGGGACGTTGCAGATGAACTGACAGAAATTTAGGGGAGGCTTATCGTTTAGTGGGTAGTTATGGATGGTATTACGATAGGCGTTAAGGTTGTTATGTGGAAATTACTTTTTGCACTAAATACATATGTTACGGCTAATAGCCGAAGTGCGGCTACACCTAGTTTTAGCCGGCTAAACCTAGGTGCGGCCGGTAAAACTTAGATGTATCCTACTTATATTCGGTTAGAACATGCAACCAATATGCACGTTTGATCACAGTTCAAACCTAACCTAACCTAATCCATTTTATCGGTGTGTCCAAGTAAAATTATACACAATTGTTACCGGCCGCACCTAGGTATAGCCGGCTAGAACTAGGTGTAGCCGCACTTCGTTTTTTAGCTGTAACGCATACATGAACGTGGACGAGGCAAAAGAAGTTTGTAAGGATCGTTGCAGGTGGCGCTTTCTTATTTCTGGCAACCCCTGGATTATAGCGTGAATTAATGTTTATGTTACTTGTAGCACTCACTGACTTGTAGGTCTAGTGATCGCAAGCGTTACTCATCATCTGCCAAGCGTTTTCCCAACTATACATATTAGGGTCGGCTTCCAATCTAACCGTTTGTAACTGAGTACCAGTATTTTACGTAGAGCGACTACCTGTCTGACCTCCACAACCCAGTTAGTACTGGGTAATACGATACCCCTTAGTAGGACTGGTTGTCAGACTTTTGGGCCACTAACTACCAGTAACGACTGTCAAAGATCTGCAAATGACAACCGGGACCAACGGCTTAACGTGTTTTCCGAGGCACGGAGGAAACTCGGTATGTTATGAAACCCATCCATGGACCAACCTAGGTAATCGCGGCTTAACTTAAAGATCGATCCGAGCGGCTGTTATCGGAAGCGATAACAAGCTTTACTGCACAGCAGAACGTCCTGGTTTCTGTTCTTAGGTCAGGCAAAGTGTTATTGTATTTTTCTATCAGGAATATCTGTGTAGCTTCACGTAGTCAGAATTTTTGCCCAGTTGATGGCAATAGAGTAGCCCCCTTAAACATAGGACTTATACATAACTGAAAAAATGTGGAAGTACAGGGAAATACCAGTATGTTGTTATGTATGTTACTTTTAGGACCAAAAATAGACGTCTGTAACAAAATGATGGTCTTCTGATACAGTTTTAGGTAAGCAATAAATTGCTATAGACCAATTATATGTTGGATCCGGTCGTTATTACAGACATAAAATGAATTGGAAAGCACGCCTGTGTGCAGTAGTGACATCACGCGAATCAACTTACCAGACACAACACAGCGTGCTTCTACAGAGCCCTGATGTACAGCTCGAGGCAAGGGCTACAGTCAATGTCTGATCACGGTGGAGTTGAGACGTTTTGAAACTGTACCCGATTAATTGTGCCCCGTGTTATTGTGTTAAGTTGTAATTTCAAGTAATTTGTTAGTTTAGTGCTAGAAGCAGCGTATCGCACACAATGTGTTTTCATAGCACGAAACCCATGGTCTGCCCACATGATGTACGAGCTTTACGGAATAAATCCTGAAATATCTGATATAATTATAGATATTGTTGATATTAAAACTAAAAAAGCTAATATATCTACTGCATGACCCTCAGATGTGCATAAAATTCTTGACATTAAAAGAAACTATACCCTACTCATATAGTTTTAAAACGTTACTCCCAAGAATATTTATGAGAATGCTTAACGTTCATGCAACTGCAGTAATATTGTAGAAATGCTAGTATTACAAAGAAGGTAGAAGTTATGGCCGTAAGTGATATTATTTGATATTACATTTTTGTTCTTTTTAGTATTTTGCTAGTAGTCTATGAGTTTATTGAAATATTCTTTGAGAAATAGGATTCCTCTTTGTAAAAACCAAATCCAATTTTCAAAATAGCGTAAATCGTTTCTGAGTCATAGTTGGTTATATTCTTTAGCTGTTCATGGTAAACGTGGTGCTGTTCTACAAACGATGGGACACTTAATATCGTGTCCCGCGTGTCCTGTTGTTTGTTCACTACAGGAACTGAAAAACGCTACCGAAAGCGCCAAGCTAGTAGCTCAGTTTTATGCTGACACTATTTAGATTGTCATCGATACGCTAAGAACAAGATTCGGCTGATAAAATCAATTAACGGGGTAGGTAACTATCTTGTCATTATTTTCATCTTCTTCATATCGATGTTCTCCACTGTATTTAGTTATTATAATTAGTGACAACACTTAAAGAGTATGCTTAAATGGTTTGGTCATGTGGAGAAGATTAGTGAGAGGCGACTAACAAAAGGTATTCACAAGGCAGATATGAGTGGCAACGCCGGGAGGAGACGCCCTAGAAGAACATACACTGACCTTATTGGTGAGGTTCTTCAGAAAGGTCAGATGTGTAGTACTCGTAACCGGCGTGCGTGTATGACCAGATGTATGAACGTGGACGAGGCAAAAGGAGTATGTAAGGATCGTAGCAGGTGGCGTTCTGTGGTTTCTGCCTACCCCCATGGGAAAAAGGCGTGAGATTGTGTATGTATGTAATTAGGATAGCATACTTATATAAGATTTAGTAGTAAAAAAGACGAAGTTTAAGTCGATTTAAAGTCCAAGCAACGAAAGCAAACGGAAAACCGAAAGCATTATGACAAAGTCCAAAAACGGTCTTAGTCTACAAGCCAAATGACATAAACAATAAACCGTTCAAATTTTTCAAAACCAACTTCAAAAGCATAATAAAAATTAAAACAACAATAATAGTCGCCTCTCCACAAAACATTCTGAAATATTATCCTAATATACAGTTTTATTTAGACGCACAATGCAAAGAAAGAAAAAACACAGCAATGCAACAGCTAGATTCCACAAACGTAGTATTATTTCAAAGCGAAAATGAAGCAAAATAAAATAGAGTTTTCAACACGAATGTTGGTTATCTTGCCAAATTAAATTCAGAGCCAGATAAATAATGATAACATTAAAATATTCATGGCGAATGAAAAGAGCATTTTTCGGGGTTCTTCAGTGAAATGCGGTTGAGGGTTTGTGATTCTGTCATGTCCGACGACGGACGTGTAGTGTTTTAGGGTTGAATTTAAATTTTCAGTAAAATTAAAATGCAGTTCAGTGAATGTATTTTTTTTTACATAACATAGCATCACGCCTGAAATCCCCGTAGTTTTAGGCAGAGGTGTACCTAATAGTACACCCACATTTCGCCGGTTATGTTTAAGTCTCATGTAATAGGGGGCGGTAGGTTGCAGGGATCCGCTGGATCCGAGTCGCACGGGACAGGTCAATGTGGCGACACTTGTGGGAGGCCTATGTCCAGCAGTGGACGTCTTTCGGCTGAAATGAGTGTGAGTGTGAGTGAATAGGGGGCGATCCTATTGTTATCAACCGGTCATGAAACCAGGCTCCGTGGGTGCTACTGAGATGATGAAAAACCCAATAACACTTTTCCCGTTACAGAAATCGAACCCAGTACATCTTGCTTAGCGGTCGCGCTTGTAACCATTCGATCAGCCTCAGTGCCCAGGTCATCACTGGCAACACACACTGGTCGAAGACTTTCATTATGAGACACTGCGGTATTTTGGGCGAGAAGATGCTCCCAGCCGAGTCGGATTCGACGATTGACCTCTTTTTCGAAGTTGGACCTACCTAACTGAACAGTTTGTCCCAGATATACATATACCATCTCAAACGTAGTTTTCGATCTTCACGGAAGTCGGTGGTTGAAATTCGACATGATCTTTGTTTAGTCCATGTTCTTTGTAAAGCCAGAGAAATATTAAAAACCTATTTATAACCTTCACAGCAATAACTATTACACAATAGGCCAAAGGAAAGAGCTATCCAGGTCGCTATGGTCGGACAAAACCTGGGTCACCGATTCGAGAAGAAGAATAACTATTACGTGGCCTATTGGTGTGTACCGTCGGAATGCCACGTCAAAGGTCTCGAGTTCGAACCTAAGACACGCACCCCTGATTTTTCGGATTCATGTGCGTATCGTATAATTATCACTTGCTTCAGTGTAGGAAAACATGAGGAAACCAGCATGCCTGAGAGATATTTCTTGACGGCATGTAAAGCCAAGTCAGAGGCCGATGGGCGGCATAAAAACTCTGACACACCAGAGTTAGGCACTAACCACACGATAACGAAAGAAGACTATTACGTAATACGTTAAGCCGTTGGTCCCGGCTCTCATTTGTAGATCTTTGACAGTCGTGACAGGTAGTCAGTGGCCCAAAAAGTCTGACAACCAGTTTTACCAAGGGGTATCGTATTACCTAGTACTAACTGGGTTGTGTAGGTCAGATAGGCAGTCGCTCCATGTAAAATACTGGTATTCAGCTGCATCCGGTTAGACTGGAAGCCGGCCCTAACATAGTTGGGAAAAGTCTAGGCAGATGATGATTATTACGTAACTACGGAACCCAATCCCTTAACAAGCTTTTATTTCAGATTCTACTTTAATTTCGGCAAGACTCAATTAGATTACCATAATTAAGTAGAATTTTTTATTATGAATGAGAATTCTAGAATTTTCCACGAGTATTACAACTGAAATGTAAGCAAGACGATATTAATTAAATTGTTCACTATTTTGAGACCTTCAAACTGTAGTCGGATGCTTATTCAAATACTTTGTTTACTTATGAAAGAGGAATTGAGGATCTATTAAATTCTGTTAGGCATAAACTGAAGTAAAATAACTAGCTTTCCCTTATAGATGACACGAGAAATAGGTTGGAGAAAATACAACCAAAAGTCCCCAAATTAAAACAAGTGCTATAAAGAATTACATCATCAGCTGCCTAGCCTTTTGCTGCGGATGCAGTTAAATACCAGTATTTTACATGGAGCGAATGCCTATCTGACCTTCATAACCCAGTTAGTACTGGGTAATACGATACCCCTTGGTAAGACTGGTTGTCAGACTTTCGGGCCACTGGCTACCTGTAACGACTGTCAAAGATCTATAAATGACAGCCCGGATCAACGGCTTAACGTGCTTTCCGAGGCACGGAGGAAACTCGCTATGTAATGGGCGGTCACCCATCCGCGGACCAACCTACCTTACCCTAACCTACTTAACCTTAAGATCGACCCGAGCGGCTGTTATTATTTAGCCACGAGCTAACGAACGAAACATAATACCACAATAAGCATGCACTCCTATAGTTTTCAAACTCCGGAATGCTAAGGAGAAATTCCTGATGAAAAAACCCAATAACACATTTGCTCAATTTGGAAATCGAATCAAAGACCACAGCGCTCCACAGTCGCACCTCTGTGCTCTTCAATATTTCTTGCTTCTCAAAGGCTTCACTGTGATTGTTCGTCATGACCGAAAACGAACATGTAACTGAATAGCTACAAAAACCAAAACCATCTTCTCATTTTGTCGACAAATTTAGCTTTCAGACGTCAAGACCCATAATTCATCTGGACAGACAAAAGGGCTGCAAGTCTTGCTTTACATTTGAATGGAAGGTTTATTGCATTAAAATAATAATCTCGCCTCTCTTCGCATTAGGGGAGTTCTCGCCGTGACCTATATACGATAAAAACCGGCCAAGTGCGAGCCAGATTCGAACATGAAAAGTTCAGTAACACCGCGTAAAAAAACGTTTTTTTTTAAATTTGTTGTTAGAGTGACCACAGTCGTGTTACAGACGGACAGACTGAAGGATAGATAGATACGTTGACTGATAAACAAGTAGAGTAGGACAGACTGACGGACGGACGGACAGACAGATGGACATACAGGCTGATAGACGGGCAGACAGACAGACGAACAGACAGACATGCGGACAGACAGAAAGACGGACACACGTACGGAAAGACAGATGGACAGACGTACGGACAGACAGAAAGGCAGACGTACAACAGACGTACCGATAGACGGACAGTCAGACTGACAGACAGACGGACATACAGTTCGACAAACAGTGACGCCTAAGTAATAGGGTCCCGTTAGCACCGTTTTGGTACGGACCCCTAAAAATGGTGGATGAAGTCGTTAAAAGTGCGGCCTTTTGTACTGCAGCTATGTTGCGTTTGAAGTTTCGAGTAAAAAGGTGGGACTTTATAGGCAGAGTTTGAGTGTTCTTGCCGACTTGACGTAATCTTTCGGTACTCGAGGTGTGTGGTGCGACCTTAGTGCGGTTAAGGTGTTAGGTGTGTGTTAGAGGATGGTTTTGGTTATACTGTACGGAAGCTGGTGTAGACTTAGTGGTGAATCGTTGTCTTAAGAGGCGAATAGATAAATATACAGTGTGTAAACGGACCCTTCACGAAGCCGTCAACCAAGCAAATTGTTGCTGAGAAAAGATTTTTTTTTGGGGTGAAAAATCACGTTTTAAGGATAATTTCCACCAATGCTCGCATCGCATCGGATACGAACGGATGCGGTGACAGCCGATCGCATCTGGCAGGATGTCGACGCATACTATCGGTTCCGTACCCTCGCTTGCAAACGTATCCGTTTCTAGTCAAAAAGTTTCATTCTTACCGTGTTGACAGCCGAAACGATCCGATCGGATACGACGCCAGGCGAACGCAGAGCCGGTCGGGCGTAGCAGCATACGTTCGGCTACGATCGCGTGTCGCGGAAGACGCCTGCGGTCAAACTGCTGTGCGCAACTTGGTAAAATAGACTTTAAATACTGTATATACGATTTAATATCATTTAAAAATTGTAAAATCCGTTCCGATCCGATGCGATGCGAGCCGTTTGGTACTCAACGTAACGCACTCAAAACATTATGCTGATGGATGCTTTGAATAGTACGGGGGTCGTGGAGGTATTTAAATTGGGACACCGTAGTAACACATGGCTGCATCGGAATACATCACCGGAGCAGGTTGTATCTGTACCGGCCCACCAGGCTTCGCAATCGGTTTAGGGTCTTCCAGGTGGGCCATGGCAGCACGTGTCTAGGTGGGAGCATTTCTGCAACTTCGACGTAATAAACTTGTGAAAAAGTTGGAACTTTGACCAATAATATCTCTGTAACTAGAAGGATCCCAGGTATGGTCTAGAACAAAAAAAAAATCGCAATGACGGGGAGAACAAGTACCATTCGGCTTCGTTGGGGTACCTTTACACCCATTATAGAGGTAGTCTATGAGTATGACTAGAGAATAAACACCAAGTCATAATACGGTACATTATATTGCAAGCACCGGTGTTTTTTGTGAAATGTAATAATTTAAGTAGACGAATTTTAGGACACATTACAACGGTTATAGGCAATTAGGAACGGCTAATGTTCATGAATGATTAGGGAATGTAACAAGTTAAGTACGTAACCAGTTATGATAATATTTCTCCAAAAGTGAGGAGTCTGAACAAACTTGCATGCCTTGACTCAAACTCAAAGCATTTATTTCATTCAGACACTTTTGAATGTCAAATAAAACAAAAAAAAAAGCGAAACTACAGTCACAGTCACAAGGCATAATAACTTGAGAAAGTACTGTAGTTGCACATTCCAAGGCGTAGATCTCTATGGAGAAGAATGGGCAAGAAACTCCATGGGCACTCTTTTAAATTAAATTATTCTTACAAAATCTTGGTTACATCGTTCATGTTGAGAATATACATATATGTGAGAACGATGTAGAAAGACTTGCACATTAAGAGCGTCCGGAGTAAAAGATAAAAACAACAATGAAAAAATAAAGTAATTAGAATAAACCGTGGCAGCTAAGAGATGACCAGTCCCAACTGACAGCGCCCGTTCACGAACATGACGCATGGATCAGCGCCATTCAACTCAACCATATTGAATGGAACTAAATGACCCGACACTCCCGCCACCATCAGCGAGACATTTGAGTGCGCATGACATTCTCTCAGCCACCAAGGCACATTCAAGTCAATGAAAAATAGCAAAACGCAAATTGTAGCCTTACAGTACATAGTACTCACACATGTGATATGCAATTATATAATACTAACATATGGAATCTATACTAAGCAAGGATATTTTACAATCTTCTGCAACTTCCACAATAATTTATCATGGTAATCAATTAGTTTGCCTATGGTTGTGGAGTAGCAAATTGTTGTTTTTTGAGATTATATACTTGTATCCATAACTTTATATCTTCAGTACGTCATGGTCTGTAGTAGTCTGTATGTGGTTGTGTGAGAGTGTGTGGAATGCTGGATAGGCCGAAAATTGGTAAGTTTGTCAAGCTATATGTCATGCATGGGGCTTGATAAACTTACCAAAGAAAATAACGTCTAATATTATAATTATAAATCGTGTTTACTAACATAGTTTTAAGCAATTGTTTGTACTATCACTATATGGGCCATGTTGTCTGAAAATAAAGGATTTAATAATAGTTCTAATGCTTTGCCAATAATAAATAAGCATCAATAAGCCAGCTAAATTATAACCATAAAAATATGATGGTATCTCCACCACAGTAAGGGTATGGTAATGTACCAACGATGACCGAAACTTGGAGCGATATTCATATAAAGTTACAGCAACTAGTAATCTAATATGCATCAGTACTTCTCCAAGATGGAAACTTGTTCAATATGCGTCAGTTCGGCTTGACGACAAAAACTTTACTTGGCGAAGATGGCAATGCAAACGTGGCGATGTAAGTACTTTTGCAGTAATTACAATATTTTATTTAACTTGCACTGTTCGTATGTATGGAAGTTGTCAGATTCAAAATTTGCAAACCATTTTTCGGCCACTTGTTGGTATCAGATTGAGGTGAAATTTTGCACTTATCTTTGGTTCTGGTGACAATACGTTATTATGATAAACATGACTTGATCTTGCAACTAGGATTGCGTCCTGACCACAGAACTCCTCAGCGGTCAATAGCACGGACACGAAACTTTGTATACAACATTAGTTTTTGTATATGCGAAACCTGAATATAGTTTGTTTAGAATAAGTAACTGAATCGATTCCAATATTTTTTAAACCATGTTATATTTTTTCCCAAACATATTTAAAACAGTTAAAAGTTGGATACTGAGCGACTTTGAGTACCTATCGCAATAATTTAGGTACCTACTGCCAAATTATTATTATCAATGAGCTCAAGACGACGCTGGAGGCACGCGCTGCGTGGTGATCACGTTTTTGTGCGGACAACTAGGTAACAGAACAAGCTTATAACTTTGTAATTTTTCATGATACAGTTTAGAAATTTTGTACATAGATTCTTTACGTAAAAATACTAGACACGTGTATCAGGTTTCGCATATACTAAAACTAATGTTGTAAATACGCGTTCAATGTTGATAGATAAACCTAATTTTATTCATTTCGTTTCAAGTCAACTAACTAGCTTTAGTCCAAAACTTCGCTCGCGTGGAGATTGAAAAGTATACACGTATGTATATGTTTGTCGGATCCGGTCGTTAGCTAGTATGGACATAAAATGAATTTTAAAGCTCGCCTGTGTGCAGTGGTGACATCACGTGACCTACTTACCAGTCACAACACAGCGTGCTTCTATAGAACCCTGAGGTCCAGCTCGAGGCGAGGGCGACAGTCAAGGGCTGATCGCGGCGGAGTTGAGACGTCTTGGAACTGTATCCGATTTATTGTGCCCCGTGTTATTGTGTTCAGTTGTAATTTTAAGTAATTTGTAAGTTTATTAGAAACAGTGTATTTTCATTTCACGAAACCCATCGTCTGCCCACATGATGTACGAGGCTAACGGAATAAATCCTGACATATCAGACATGTATATAAAAGTACAACCTAAAGCTAAGGATAATAATTTTATTATCATAAACAAGTCAAGAATCGATCAAACCGGACACCACTCCGGACATGACGCCTCCACACAAATACTCACTGATTTATCAATTACTGACCAGCCGCCCGTGCCCGGAACTGCGTCCACAATTTATTCGAACCGGTATGACCAATCCTCTACTGATCAAAATTCGCCATCCCTACTCAATAATATTTCTGAACGGCACACCAACAAATCAACGTTCCAAGTTCAAACCGTCGTGTGTTTGTGATGTATCGCGTCAGTCAGTTCCGCTGGCCGGAACTTCCGGCGAGCCAATAGAGCCACCGAGTAGTAGCGAACATCGGCGGAATATGTAAGTAGTGAGATTCTTCAATAGCAACATGTGGTTAGTTTGTAATCAAGGAGTTCGTGTGTTATAGTGGGAATATAATGGTGAACGAAATAGCTGGCTTTTTATTTATTTATCAACGGTTACTGATTTTCTGGTCTTTGGTCTAGTGGTAGCAAGCACGACTGCTGAGCATGAGGTCCTGGGTTCGATTCCCGGGTCGGGTTATTTGTAAATAAAACCGAAAAGCAGGTATTTGCTGAAATCGGCAGTCGTGTTATAAGCGATTTCCTAGGATTCAAAGTCCATGTTAGTAACATTTTTTTAACACGCTTTTATTAGATTAACGTGTGACAATGTTATAAAATCTCAGAACTTAAATTTGACCCACTTTCCGGTTTCCGATTGACCTGAAATTTTGAATACGTATTTAGTATAAATGACAATGCATAGTAAGCTAAGTGACTTCATATTAAATCTAATGTAGCGGACTCCCAAAGATGGCGGACTAGTAATTTTTTATGCATTCCCATAATGTGGGTATCAAATGAAACGGTTTGCTGAAAAAAATACGAGAAAGCGTGTTTGTCAGTTTTTTTAAACAGTTACATTTATTCCTACGTTACACTACTCATCAGCTTTATACTAAACTTCCATATGCGTTTTTATTTTAATAAACAAAAACCAAACGATTTTTCCCAAGACTTCATCTCAGTCCTTTACGCTAACTCAAGAATCCCTTTGTAACATTTCTGTTCGTCAAGTAAGCAAGCACGTTTATTATTTACCTGACGAAAAGATGGTACATCGCTTAAGGAAGAATGGGAATGCATACTTTGTTTGAGTCCAATCAGGTGGACGGAATTTCGGAACGATATTTCACTAATGTGGTATTCATGTTCGGATGTTTAAAGAATGATTGTAGTTTTGGGCTCATATTTTTTCCCCTATCAGGTATGTTGATTGTGGAGGAGCTCGTGGCTAAATAATAATAGCCACTTGAGTCGCTTTTCAGGTTCCCACTTGCCTTGGTTGGTCCGTGGATGGGTGACCACCCATTACATAGCGAGTACATACAAACATTACACTTACAAACAGGCTTAATTTACAGCAATGTAATTTTTAGGTCTGGAAAACAATTTTGACGGCACAGTTGCTCCGGGTCTGGCTGTTTGTGTATGTGAGCTTAAATGTTTGTAAACGCACCCACGATACAGGAGAAATTCCTAGTGTGGGGCAAAATTTTTTATAAAAAAAATTAGTAATAAATTGACCAATCCATTATTATTTAAAAAATATTCTAGTTTCCAAAGAATTTTAATTGACTAGTTAATTTAATAAGCTGTCACTGAACAACGAACCGTTAATTAGAAATTCCTTCAACACTAAAATGTCGCCGATATTTAACTCCAAGAATAGCTTAAATCGCTCTTTGAACGGTTTCCGTTGAAATATGACAAAGTTCTGAGTTAGGTAAAATTCGCGGCACCTTGCGCCCTTGTCCAAATAAGGGTAAGGCCACAACGATTGAGAGCAGCGGGAAGCAGACGCGACTTATGGCGCGGGCAGCTAAAAACGTCAAATACAACGAAGAAATGAAAGACAGACAAAATATTTGAAAATGAAGTGCGAGACGAACTCACACACAAAGGGATCTGTAATTATATTCCGGTTTTTCCATACGGAAATTCTCAGCAACCACGATGGATTAATTTGTGCCCGTTTGTCTTCAACAGGCCCTACCCATATTACATGGGAATCAAACCTAACTGCAGGTTAGGTAGGTTGCAGGGATCCGCTGGATGCGAGACGCACTGGACTGGCCAATGTGGCGACACTTGGGGGAGGCCTATGTCCAGCAGTGGACGACTTTCGGCTGAAATGATGATGATTATGATTGAAACCTAACTTGCGAAATGGGGGCATACTATTAGTTAGGTATGGTTCTGCCTTATCCTTTGAGGCTTTCAGGCATTATGTTACTTAGATAGATAGAATATACTCTTAACCAAAATTATTACACAGGTCTTTTACAATATTGCTTCCATTCTGTGGGTACGACGGTTTATGTTATGTTGTTTTTCAACTATCCCCAGAAGGTAGGTAACACTGTCCTCTCCTACAGTTTAAATCCCCGCTCCCGCGTCCTCGTCTCCATTGTTCTTACCAAGAGTACTTCCCGTCTAAAGTGAGTAACTTTGACGCGTGGTAACTGTTGGAACATTAGCCGAGCTCGCTCAAAACTTGAGGAACTCGAGACCTTGACAAGTTGGGCTTCAGTAATTACTGTTGCGTATTTAGTTCCATTTTTGAGAAGACGCGACGTTACAATGTTGTGGCCTATGGGTGATTGTATTTATGTGATTGTGTTTTGTTTTGACGTAAATTGTTGTTGTGTATTGGACTGCCTCGTTGGTCTACTACTCGCAATCGCGACTGCTGAGAATGGTCTTGGGTTCGATTCCCGGGTCGAGCAAATTGTTCTTGGGTTTTTCCATCAGGAATTTCTCAGTAGCAGCCAGGGAGTCTTGATCTGTGCCCGGTTGATGGCAATAGGCTTACAAAATGTGGGTGTACTATTAGGTACACCTCTGCCTAGCCCTTCGGGGTTCACAGGCGTGACGTTATGTAAATTGTAAACTAACATGTGACTGTTCTTCATCTCAGCGTGTCGATGGCTAAAATGTTTAAATATGTTTGGCCCAAAATTTAGCTATTCGGCAGTTGTCAGGGCATGCAGCGCAAGATGGAGGTGGGCCATTGTCCGTGGAGAAGCGCCACATATATACAGTTTAGATCTGAGCCGTCCATGAACCCCCATCTGTAAGGATTGTCTTTGCTACGGCGAATTGTTTACGTTTTGTGTTCTTTACCGTGTGGTTAGTGCCTAACCTGGTGTCCGAGTTTCTATGCCACCCATGACTTGGCTTTATATCTCTCAAGCATGCTGGTTTCCTCACGATGTTTTCATTTACCGAATTAAGTGAACATTATGCAATACGCAAATAAATCCGAAAATTCAGAGGTGCGTGTCTAACTCGAGTCAAAGTCTCGAACTCACTCGAGACCTATGACTAAGCAGTCCGACGGTAACACCATTAGGCTATCGCTGCTGAATTGTTTACTGAAAGATTGTGACATTCATCAGCGACTAGCGACCCGCCCCGGCTTCGCACGGGTGCAATGTAGATAATATACATATACATATAAATTTTCCTCTTGAATCACTCTATCTACTGCTGAAAACTGCATTAAAATCCGTTGCGTAGTTTAAAAGATATAAGCGTACAAACAGCGGGAGCGACTTCGTTTTATAATGTAAAGATAACGATGAAAAATTAATGTCAAAAATGTATTAAAATGACGTTATTGAATAGCTTATACAGTAAATCGTATTGGAAGTATCCTAGGCCCCATGAGGATAGACAACTGATCGATTATGTGTACTAGGAATTGAACTGTCGATCCGTAGTGCAAAGCTAATCACTCAGATTCAACGCTAACCGTATCAATACCAAAATCAAAGCACAAAATGTTGTGGCAAGTTTTGCTTGTCAAGTGCTCCCAGTTCCATCTTACTTATATTAGTGACGCTCTCAAGGGACGTTAAAAATCATGATAATTTATTTAAGTTTGAATAACAAACGTGTAACGTGTGTTTGTTTGTTTTAGTTGTTTGTTTGCTTGTTTGTTTGATTGTTTAATTGTTTGTTTGTTTGTATGTTTGTTTTAGTTTGTTTGTTTGTTTGTTAGCTTATGGTCGCAGCTCCGCCCGCGTGGTGTTCGGTCATGGTTCCACAGGGTTGTACTACCGGGATAAAAAAGTATCCTATGTGTAAATCTCCATTTCCAAACTCAAGGTTTGCCAAAGAGCGATAGAGCGTAGTATTTTGATCACACATCACACCACATCACATCAACATCACCGATCGAATTAATACGCAACACCACAATACGCTCCAAGACAGGCATCGCTGATGTTGGCGATAAGTCTGCGAGGTAAAAATGGGACTGGGCGGGTCACATTTCCAGGATGGGTCAGGACAGATGGGCCAGAATCGTCACACAGTGGGTGTTTGAAGACGGTCGTCGTCACCGAGGCAGGCCCAAGAAAAGCTGGCGTCACGATTTGGACTCGTTCCTGATTGATTGGCCAGAGAAGGCAGGACACCGGGAGAGTTGGAAAGGAATGGGGGATGGCTTTGCCCAGCAGTGGGACAGAATAGGCTAATTAAAAAAAAATGTGTAAAACAAGGTTAATTTGCAGTTTCCCAACAATGGCAATATTTCACTACTAGCTTGACGATACCCGGCCTACTCTCTTAGTAACACATACATTGATCATTTACGATTGACATTTACTGCGGCAGTTCATGATCAGGTCTCTTACTTGTAGAAAACATGGTTATAAAGTGATTAATTATTTTAGCATTGATGAATAGGTAATAAATTCATTCTAAACTCTCTAGTATCTTAATCCAAAGTCTAAATTCCCTTAAGGGACTGAAGCTTTCAAACTTTATGTTCCACTATAATTGCGGTCTAAATATCAACAGGGTTTACGCCAGTCTAAACAGGACAGAATTCAAGTTATTCGGATTTAATAATGTTACCCAGAATAAAATTAATTTATTTTATTTAATTCAATGTCCTCTAGCAGTTTCCTTCATGTGAAGATTGCCAATGAAGCTACGAAAGTCATAGACGTGACATTTATTTTAATTAATTTTCAATTACGACTTTTCGGATAGTCGGTAGTGCTAATCGGATTCTGTTGAGAGACTGTGCGATGCAAAGGATGAGAAATCTATTTATCAGCCTATGTACTCGTATGTATATATGTTTGTTTTTAAATTTTTAAAATTCATATTTAATTTTAAAAATGAAAGTCGAGAACTGTATTTAGTGGGAAAACATTGAATAGGTATCTGAAAATCATTTATGGGTTTGACTTTGACGGTTGGACACTGATTGCTCAAGGTATTGTAACTGACAGCAGAAGTTATTAGAAATAAGCATTGCAAAAAAAAAGGTTAAGGGATGTAAAATAACTTAAAGTGGTGCCAAAATATAACGGACTATTTAGTAACGGAATGAGCGCCATTCATTTTAGAGCGGATTTCACTAATAATGTTGAATGCGATCAGCATAAATCTAAACCGCGTTAAAGAGCTGTTAGTTATATTCTGTAATGATCACGCTTTCAGATCTTGAACGCGGTTTAGTTTTGTATTGTTCAAGTTCAGCTTCAATGGTGAAGCCAGCCATTAGTTTAAAGACCATCTTTCAATTGAAACAGGAGCACTTAGAATAAAATAAGAAATGAGTACATAAGAAGAAGTCTGAAAGTGGCGCCGGTAACTGAAGAGTTGTGTGGTAATCGGTTATGGTGGAATCCAACATGTGATGCGGAGGAATGAGGAAAATGTTGAGTATGAATGTAGTTGGCTATAAGAGTAGAGGAAGACTAAGGAAACGATGGATGGATTGGGTGAATGATGATATGGCTAAAAAGGATGTGACTGCTGATATTACTAGCAATAGAGAAGTATATGCTCCGCCGACCCCAAATAAATTGGGATAAGGGCAGCAGAATGTTGAAGATTTAAACGCCAAAACACAACTGAAATGATGAGAGTCTATCTACTATCTTCGTAGCTCTGCAGCCACTCCTGTAGTAATAACTCGAGGATGGGTCGCTCCGCCGCTTTCAGACACATTTTGAGGAAATCCCTCCATATGCAATGAGAGACTCATTCCGGGTGCACGAAAAACTTCCTCTTTTTAACCATTGCAAAACTGATTTAGTGTATGTAATATATTTTGCATATTTCCTGTGGATCCGACCGCCAGCACTTTTAACTTTGCCCGTTGAAATAACTTTATTTTCGGGTTAACGTTCATTTTAATGGTTATTTTTTATAAAAAGTTGGCTATATTAACTCGTGGGGTAATGCATCACGGTGACTTTTTTATTGCGTAGACCTAGTGATCTGGAATAGGCTTTGTATATGTAGGATAGGATTTAAAAGGAACGCATAATAGTGTGTGGAATGGAACGTTGTGGTGTGAGTGAGAGAAACATAGTATGAAAGGGAGGGGAGAGCGATGAACGACGAGTAAAGAATGGAAGTTGCTGAAGGGACGAAAATTAATTTCAAGAAGAAATTTATAGATTTTTAGTGTAAAGAATCAAGCAGAATAAACTTCGTGTCAAATAAAAGGATTTTATTTCCACGGTCCTGAATCTACATGACGATGATTAACTTCTTTGAACGGAGTCCCGTGTGTGTTTGTTTTTTGCGGGTTCAGTTTTTTTCTGGTGTCAACAGCATCCTGAAAACCATAGCGGACAGGTGGGACAGTCCCATACTGGGGCATTGGATACGCCTTCATGCCAATGTGGTGTATAATTGTTTTTGGTGCGCTTTTATAGTTTGTTGATAGTTTATTTATTTTAGGTTATTTTTATTAGTTTTAATTAATAATGTATTTAGTTAGTTTCCTCTACTTAATTAAATTTTGAAAAAAATTGATTAATTGTTTTGTTTTTGTTTTTCTAGTAGATGTAAGTACTAACACTACTTTTTATGTTGTGTGTTGTGTTTTACTGACAAAAAAGATAGTCTAAAAAAAACTTTTAGTTTTTGGACACGATGGCTATCATTTCGTCTATATCATATCAGTTAGTCTTCCCAATGGGTATTGAATAACCCAGTACTAACTGGGTTGTGGAGACCAGATAGGCAGTCGATCCATTCGTCCAAAAGTATTCAGCGGTTACTGGAACCCGACTGCAACATAGTTTAGTAAAGGTCTGGGCAGATGATGATGACTTTTTGTCTCTTTCCTTTTAAGGAGATAAGAAAGAGATAGAGTTAGTTCAGTTCAGTTGGTGCGGTACAGAAACAAAGCTTGTGAAGAATTTAATACTAATAATCATATTTTTTAGGATGAACACAACCTTACCAATTGGTTAAGCTTAAATACAATGTATTAGTAATTACTAGCGACCCGCCCCGGCTTCGCACGGGTGCAATATATACATATAAACCTTCCTCTTGAATCACTCTATCTATTAACCGCACCAAAATCCGTTGCGTAGTTTTAAAGATCTAAGCATACACAGGGACAGACAGACAGCGGGAAGCGACTTTTGTTTAAACTATGTAGTGATAGTGATGTCCGCCTTTAAAATTAAAACCAATGAAATTTTAAACAAAATCCGATCCAAATAGGAAAGTAACATTTTTATAATAATCTCATGCGGAAGAACGTCGCGGGGCACAGATAGTTAGAAATAAAAATAACATAGTGGAAACATATGGGGGTTAAAAACAGGACTTTAAAATAATTAAGAGCATCAGAACAAAACCACTGTTGTCCCTGTCCTTTAAAAGTACAATCACTCGCACTTAAAGGACATCCCCTAATTAAGCAATGTTGATAATCTTTAAGTGGGTCCTAATAGATACTTGCCCAAAATAATGTATGCCCGCCCCGGACGAATCCATCCATCCGGGTCAGAGATGAGCGAACAGCATTCGATTCCATTCACTCTAATTTCCCATTCGAATAAACAATCGCGATGTTATTCGAATTATTCGATTTGGCTGAGTCTGAGCTGTCGGATTTAATTGCACACGAGTTAGTTGGCCATGTCGCGCTCGATTTGTTTAGAATCGATTTGAAAATTCAAACAATATTTTTTAGTGAAAACTGTAGTGAGACCGTGTGTGAATTAATGCTATAAAGCTTTAGGAAAAACACTTTGTTTTTTTTTTTTTTAGGATGGCAAATCATCAAATGACCCCCCCCGCTCTGGGCGGAGCGGAAGGGAGTGTCAGACTTGTACTGACTAAAACCCATCCATGTTCCTTCTTTGCCCTTTGTGTTCCAGGGCCGCGGTATCTCTTTCGAACAGTCCCGCAGCCCTGGCAGGCATCGGCCCGTGCGGACCCCTACGTGGTTGCTGACATCTCTTTGAGGCGCGCGTGGAACACGAACGCGCCGTCGACACGGCCTGTCGTCATAAGACGGCCGGACGGCGAGCTAGCCCATAACTCGCCGTCCACAGGCCCGCGACTAGCTGCTGCCTACGACCTTCGTCGCGAAATTGTTATAAAAATATTACTTCCCTATTTGAATCGAATTATGTTAACCATTTCTACTTATAATAAAAGTAACCTAATTTACTCCTTATAACATCAGCTATCTTCCATTAAAAGAAATCGGTCCAGCTGTTTCGGAGATTAGCCAGAACAAACAGACAGACAGAAATACAGACAAAAGATTTAAAAAAAATGTTCTAAATACCGTATACAGGGTGTAAGTTACAGCCCTTTACAAACTGACAGAGTGCATTCATCTCCTTATTTAGAATCATATTATACCGGAACTTTTCGCTGGAAAATTTCTTCTCTTAATTTTTTCAGTTACTGTTCCTTTATTTCAATGTAAAATTAAATTCCCTGTACGCAACACTCCATTTATGTAAATAATACTAAAATATAAAATCCAACAATGGATGTTGAAATACTCTAATGAAAGACCCGTGAAATCAGCTGTTCACTTCCTGCCTATCTACAGAGTTCATCAAACTCGTCGTCGCGCTTGTCGTTCGCTACGTGCGTTTTGCCACGGTAAAGATACATTGCGTATGAGGTAATAAAAAAAAAACTAATTTATTGGATTCCCATTATATTACTGAAATAATTTCTATATGCTATAAAATATTATTAGTTTCACTAATCCAATAATTCGAATAAGCACATCACTACACAACACAGGGTTACTTGCACTAAAATATTTATTAGTTTGACCAATCGAATAATTCGAATAGGCACATCACTACATAGGGTTACTTGCTATAAAATATTTAAGCAAATCGGGTGCCATTACTGATTCATTAGTCAAGCTCCGTAGGGACAGGACTTAATTCATTTTAAATCGAGGTTAGAGTTTTACAAGCTGTAAAGTTTTGGGACTCTGAGAGTTCGACGGTAAGAGGATGACAGCTATGAATCCGTTTTTCATTTCGGAAATGTTTTCCAACGATGTGGAATTTACTGGGTCTTGAGAGGAATTTTGTCATGAATTTTACTGAAATTGCCATCATCGCTGCCTCGTTGGTGTAGTGTATTTTAACCGCTGTCAAAATAAATATCTGTAAATGACAGCCGGAACCAACGGCTTAACGTGTTTTCCGAGGCACGGATGAAACTCTTTATTTAATGGGTGGTCACCCATCCACAGACCAACCTAGGCAAGCGCGGCTTAACTTAAAGATTTTTTTGAGCGGCTGTTATTAAATAATAACAGCCGCTCAAAAAATTCTTTAAGTGGTTTTGGCTAAATAGCCAAGAGCTCCTCATTTAAAAAACGTAGACTATAATTTATGAGTACCATATGATTTAGCATTTAGCAAAAGAAAAGCGTCAAGAATAAGCTCACTTCATTACGTATTAATGCACTATCCCTTGAAGACATAACTCACAACAATAACAACACGAAACAGCCTTTAACAACTCTCTTTAAAACCCATAAAAAGCTTTAATACAACTCCATAAACTTCAACTTCGAACGACAAAACAAAAGAACACGACCTTTAATGACTAATTGCTTATTTAAGTCACCGCCGTAAGGAGTAATAAAGTAGTATTTTCAACAACAAACAGTACTGTATCTTGTTTAGTAACTTTTAAAGTTTTCCATCGTACGGGAAGCCACCAGACTTCTTTTAAGTTATTGACTTATTGACTTTTAAAACTAGTGCGGTGGTAGCGGGGTCAATGCTTAAAGGATGATTTCCACCAAACGGCTCGCATCGCATCGGATCGGAACGGATTTTACAATCTTTAAACGATATTAAATCGTGTACACAGTATTTAAAGTCTATATTACCAAGCCGCACACAGCAGCTTCACTGCGGGCATCTACCGCGACACGCGATCGTAGCCGAAAGTATGCTGCGACGCGATCGGCTTCGTTCGCTTGTCGTCGCATCCGATTAGATGCTTTCGGCTGGAACACGGTAGGTATGAAACTATTTGACTAGGCGCAGTTCGCAATCGATGGTATGGAGCCGATCGTATGCGTCGACATCCTACCTTACGCGATCGGCTGTCGCCGCATCCGTTCGCATCCTTTCCGATCCGATACGATGCGAGCCGTTTGGTGGAAATCATCCTTTAGATACGAAACAATTTATTTTTGAGGGCGAAATGTCTTTGTTGGTGCTGTGCTGTTTTGTGAGGTTAGAATTATGGGTACTGAGTTTTTCTATTTTTTTAAGGAACGAATGATGAATATGAATGTTGATGGAAGGAGAGGGAGACGAAGGCCAAAGAAACGATGGATGTGGATTGTGTGAGGAATGATATGAAAAAAAGGAGTAGTATGAAAGCGTGACGGTTGAAAGAGGAGAGTGGAAGAAAAAAACGTGTTGTGACGATCCAGAGTAACATGTGATAGGGGCAGGAAGATGATGAATGATTATATCGATAGTCAGTTCCGTGTTATAAAAATAATGCGTTTATGATTCCTCAACTTTACGAGAACAATGACAGTTCTAACTAAGAGATTTGGGCATCAATCAACAAAATGTATTTTCGAAATACTCATCCATCATCATTCTTCTTCCATTATCCATACTTTTCTGTAGGTCGTCATTACAGACCCTGGTCTCTCCTGCCCCCTCTCCCCCCCGACCCTGGCCTTCCTAGCCATATCACCTTTCAAACAGCCCATCCTTGCATTGGTCTTTCTCTATTTTAACACTTGTATCGACAGTCAAGTTAAAGTAATAACTTGAGTTTAAGCAATGACTTATGCAACCATTTATAAGCAATAGACAAGAATTTGAACCAAGTAAGAACCGTCAAAGAAAGCAAAGCTAAGAATTCTAATTTTTGAGTATAACTTTGAGTACTACTTTTTTAGTTGTATAACTTCAAGCAATTACTACAGAATAAAAATCGTATCTTAAGTAATTACTTTTAATTAAATATCACTTTGATTTGTTCATCCATCCACATTAATACTCAAAACTTTCCTCACGCCATTTCCATCCCATTGCAATTGTTTGAAATACTCTTAAAGAAATGAGATTCAAATAAATTAAAAAACAACTTGTAACGGGTAGGTCCTCAATTTCATTTACATATAATAATAAAAAGGGCTTGGCTGGCCACATCTGTCGCATGCCAGAGGAGCTATGGACTAAAGTAATCACACGATGGGTCCCAAACAGCAGCAAACGGCAACGCGGCAGGCCCAGAAGGAGATGGCGTCGGGGGTCACGTGGTGGCCCCCGGCCACCGTAGGCGCGGGCCTGTGGACGGCGAGTTATGGGCTAGCTCGCCGTCCAGCCGTCTTATGACGACAGGCCGTGTTGACGGCGCGTTCGTGTTCCACGTGCGCCTCAAAGAGACGTCAGCAACCACGTAGGGGTCCGCACGGGCCGATGCCTGCCAGGGCTGCGGGACTGTTCGAAAGAGATACCGCGGCCCTGGAACACAAAGGGCAAAGAAGGAACATGGATGGGTTGTAGTCAGTACAAGTCTGACACTCCCTTCCGCTCCGCCCAGAGTGGGGGGGGGCTCATTTGATGATATCCCACCCTAAAAAAAGAAAAGGGCCCACAAGGAGATTAGACGGGACGAACTCGACTCTTTTCAAAAAGATTGGCAAACAACAGCACTGGATAGGGATAAGTGGAAAGAGGGAAGGGAGGCCTTTGCCCTGCAGTGGGACACAAATGGCTGATCACTGACAGAACTAAGTCCACACAAACATGACTAAAGCCAGTCAGATTAAAGACCAAATGAACCTCAAACGAGCCGCCAATAACAACAACATATACAAGTTAAACCAGCACTAAACCAAACTCGGGGCTCTTGCATCGAAGTTACAACTGTAACTACTTTAACCGCACGTGGGCGGAATGTATAAATCTGTCAAATGTTTGTACTAAGCATATTGGAACTTTGTATCGACTGAGTTCTTAGTATGACGACATCACGCTTGTAATTCACGAAGGGTTATGTAGAGGCGTTTTTCAGGGTTCCATATCTCAGTCGGCAAAAACGGAACCCTTATAGGATTACTTTGTTGTCCGTCTGTCTGTCTGTGCGTCTGTCAAGACCCTTTTTCTCAGGAACCCGTGAAGGAATCAAGCTGAAATTAATATCAAATATTCAAGTCTGCTAACCCCTTTTTTTTTTTTTTTTGGGTCGGAAATTATCAAATGACCCCCCCGCTCTGGGCGGAGCGGAAGGGAGTGTCAGACTTGTACTGACTAAAACCCATCCATGTTCCTTCTTTGCCCTTTGTGTTCCAGGGCCGCGGTATCTCTTTCGAACAGTCCCGCAGCCCAAGTCTGCTACCCCTTGGAGCAGAGAAAAAATCAAACTTGTAAGTCAACGCGATCAAAAGATATGACCGTTTATGTCGCATATTTTGCGATTTCACACGGGAATCAAAACCTTTAGGGTACCTGTTGACCTAGAATCATGAAATTTGGCAAGAAGCAATGTCTTTCAGCACATGTAACGGAAAAAATCTGAAAACTGTAAATAAACCTACAAGTTTATACGGAACCCTCGGTGTGCGAGTCCAAATCGCACTTGGTTGATTTTTTTAACACTAAATAGGCTTGCGTATGGCCGCAATTCGCCTGAACTGAAGCGATGATGCGGCCTAGACTGGAGCACGCTTGCCTAGAAGACACCGATTCACTCGAACTTTGAAGACATCCAGATTATAATGATCGGGAAACAGAGAAGCCATGAGTTGCCATGGCTGACCTAGAAGTCTTTAAATAGACTCCGGACCCAGGTTGGTCAGAGCAAGGAAAACCTGCTCAGGTGGAGAATCATTAATGACTCTGCCCTGTAGTGTAAATGTGGTGCTGTTCTACAAACGATGGGGCACTTAATATCGTGTCCTGCGTGTCCTGTTGTTTATTCACTACAGGAACTGATGGACGCTACCGAAAGCGCCAAACTAGTAGCTCAGTTCTGGGCTGACACAATTTAAATTGCCATCGACACGCTAAGAAGAAGAGAAGCCGGCAGTGAATTCCACAGATTGGTGTTTCGCACAATTTTTTTTAAATACAAATTTTTAATGTACATAATAACTTTATTTTAACTACCACCATGTCCCGTTTACTATTCAAAGCATCCACCAGCTCAATGTTTTGAGTGTGCTACATTGAGTTTTATCTTAAAACGTGAATTTTTACCCCAAATAAAAAAGTCGTTTCTCAGCAATAATTTTTGCGTACGGTTACTTAGTTTGATGTATATAATGCCATATAAACCATGTATATCATGCATGATACACACATTCCCTAGAACTTTATAACTGTATTTAAAACATGCAACTAATTAACTTAGAAGCTTCCTACATCTGAACCGCAATAGATGCCTTTTAACTTTGCCGTTGGCTAAAAATTCTCAGTATTACGAAGTTGTATACTCAGTAAGACCGGCAATCCTTTTAGTTCTCCAGTAATGTTGCTAGCAAGTGTTTTTATGTTGAGTTTGCTTTCAATTAAACGTGCTTGAAAAGATGGTCGGATTCTCTCTTGTGAATCGGAAATTCTGTTATTTTTTCAAAGGTTTTACATAGTTTTAAAATTATTACTCGCCCTCTTAAGTGTATTACGCGGGTCTTAAACATAACTGGCAGAATTTGGGTGTACTTATTAGGTCCCAAATTTTTCCATTTTGTAGTCCAGTGAATAAGAGGCATAAAGTTTCTGTACGTTAAAAACAACTATTAAAAACTTTTACATAATATAAGTTTTTTATAGTTGGCAAATTATGTACATACGCATGGTAAATAAAATAATTTTTATAAAACTAAATATTTATAATGTTATTTCAGTTCTTTAAGTTGTTTTTATTTATTCTGTATCGGTTGTGTATTTTATTTTTGACGTTATAATTTAATTCAATAATGTTTCTAATTTAATGTAATGTAATTCTGATATTTAGGTTTTAGCTATAGTTTTTGTTTTTGTTTTTTCGTCTAATTTTGTTTTTTATATGGGTCTCGAACCTGAAATAAATGAAATTTATTTATTTATTTTTTAAATCGTTAGGTAATTGTCAGTATTGATAAAATAATTCATGTAGAGGTGCTGCGTGTTGATTAAAGCCGCGTTGACACGATCAGAGTATGCTCGGACCGAGTGAATTCGGATACCTACTTGGACGCAACTCGTATTGTGGCTACGCATAATCCGAGCGCACTCGGAAGGGTTGGTTATGGGCTGCCACAATACCAGTGGCGTCCTAGTAGGTATCCGAGTCCACTCGGTCCGAGCATACTCTAATTGTTGTATTTATAATCTTTAGTCCCTTCTTACCGATTAATGGACATCACTATACATGTGTAATATTGACTGTCTATGATTCTTTTGTTTTTACTCCATGGTTTTTTTCACTAATTAAAACCACGCCTTGTTGTTATTAATTAATATAATCTAACACTGATCGTGTCAACGCGGCTTAATATTTAAATTACTTATATTATTCAATTGCAGCTTTAATTAAATTAAACAAGTAAGTAAAACAAGCATATAAATCATTATTAAATTCTAAAATTGACGTATAGTATAATTCAACAGTGTAATAAAAATATTCAAGTCAATTCAAAGAAATACGAGTCTGCTGTTAATTATTTATTTATTAACAGACCGTACCTACAATCACTTAAAATTTACGAATTGAATAAAGAACATATTTTTAACCCTCGACGCAAAAAGAGGGTTAAAAAGATTTTGACCGCAATGTGTGTGTGTGTGTCTGTCTCTGGCACCGTAGCTCTTAAATGAGTGAACCTATTTGGATGCAATTTTTTTTATTTGAAAGCTAGTTTCTTGGTGATGGTTATTAAATAAGTTTTATCAAAATCGGTGCAGCCATTTACTTGTTATGGGGGATGAAAGTAGGTATGAAAAATCGAATATTTTCAAATATACCCAAATTGGGTATCAAATGAAAGTGCATGATGTGAATATTAGACTTGTATTACACAATTAGACTTGTATTATCAAAATCAGTTCAGCCATTTTATTGACTTTTCAAGTGTTTTTTCGCTTTTCTTTGTTGCGATGGGGGTTTTTTAATTTTAAATTTAATTTTAGCAAACCCCAAGGCGGAACTTTTAAATACTATACATATTATCATAACTCATTTATTACATTTACAAATAGCTAGTGATATCACAATCAAACCCATTCGACAGCCGAGATCCATCATTACTCACGAACACGAACCAAACACTAGTGACGCGCCATCAAAACATCGACCAATCATTGACAACTGAAGCCCCGCTCATTTCACCGATACATCCTATAATCTGCTGATCTCAG
This sequence comes from Noctua fimbriata, assembly GCA_905163415.1. Classification (NCBI taxonomy): domain Eukaryota; kingdom Metazoa; phylum Arthropoda; class Insecta; order Lepidoptera; family Noctuidae; genus Noctua; species Noctua fimbriata. The sequence continues at coordinate 6,700,477 of LR990945.1, forward strand.
CATTGGCCTCAAGCAGGCTTGCGTAAACCGTTGTCATTAGTCAAAGTGACCACCGCATAAATTATATGCCCAATTAGTTACATTGATGGCCGTCGGCGATTAGAGATATCTGGATCAAGTGTGGATTTGAGACAGGGGTGGGAAGTATGAGTGTGAACGCTGCGTTTTTCTTCTTCTTCTTTATCGTGTGGTTAGTGCCTGCCCCCGTAGCATGACCACCGTAGACAAGGATTTCTTTGACGGAAGAATCGACAAAATTACAGATTGTGTCGACACAATGAGAGATTTCTTTGCACTATCTGTCATTTTGTCGATTCTTCCGTCAAAGAAATCATTGTCTACGGTGGTCATGCTACGTTGGCTGGTGTCAGAGTTTTTGATTCGGCGGCATTTGAGTTTAAATGGGCCCCTGACTTGGCTTTACATTCCGTCAAGAAATATCTCTCAGGCTTGCTGGTTTCCTCACGATGTTTTTCTTCACCGAAGCAAGTGATAATTATACAATACGCACAAGAATCCAAAAAGTCAGAGGTGCGTCGAGACCTATGACTTCGAAGTCCGGACGGTTACACCACGAAGCTATCACTGCTATACGTTTTCCTTGAGAGGCAGATTCTACAAGCATAGCATTAAGCAACCTGTAAAAATAAAACCGACTTCAAAAACACAAAAAGTAAAAAATAACTTCACCAAAAATAGCTTCAGAAGTCGGTGACAAAAAAAACTATATCAAACAAACAAAAGTCACCGACTCGTGAAGCTATTTTTTGCAAAAAAGTTTTTCAACTAATGTTACACGTAAGATGTGCAATATGCAATATATGCAATATGGAATTTGGGCACAGATCTTATAATATTACTTATGTATTGACAATCAAAATCGATGCTTGCAATTTGACATTATTTTGTAAATAATTTTGAAATGCGATTCAAGCTTTACAAATAGAGCTGAAACAAAAAATACGCAGCTGTATGTTATTCCCAAAAAAACAATAATATGCTGTGTAAAGTTGTGATGTCTTCTGAAAAAAATCAGTCACACAGACAAAATAATCATCTACTGAACCACGTCGTCTACTCTTCAAATATTAAACCGTACGTTTACAAAAACCGCGCCATATCTTAACTTACTGCGTCATCAGCCTACTTACATTGTGATGTATGGCCGTGTAGATTATTGTTTCACACATACAATACATACTGCTTCTGAATTATTTACTATTCATATTTATGGCTTAAGCGTTGAAGATGATTGGGCAACACGTTGATGTCTTCAATATGAATACAATATGAACGTTCAGCAGAAAATGGTTTGAGCATTTTTTTTATTTTTTAATTTAAGCTTTTCTAAAATTGAAACGTTAAAAGACTAGCATAATGTATGAATTTTAAAAGTGACAGCGAAAGCGGACTGCACCTCTGCTTTGTCTTTCATACTAAAATGCAGTAAGGCATCATTAAGAAGAGAGACAGTAGCAATAGTATCCTCAAGATGATTGCTTCCCGCACAGACCAACATAAATGGATGTGTATACATACCAGACCATACTGACATATTATTTTATTTAGCTGTATATATAAATCATGTATTATGTATGTGCTATTTCTAATTTAATTGATTGATTGAAAAAAAAAAAAAAAAACAATAAAAAAATCAAATATAAAAAAACAAATAAACAATATAAAAAATATATATATTTAAAATATATATTTTTTAATATAAATAATCATTATAATATCTAATATTGACATTCAATAATAATGGTTATTTATCTGTTCTAATACCTATTAATACTAAATTTATTATGTACATTATATACAGACTATAAAGAACTAAAGTAATGATAAAAATAAGACTAAAAGTTAGAAAATATAAACAACTAAACAACGACGACAATAGGACACTAATAATAATTAATTTAATCTAATACAATTGTTTTGCGTCTTCATTTATATTGTATTTGCTATTAATTATTGAACTATTTAATTTTGTTAATTTTTATATTTGTACCCTGACTATTTTATTACTATTATGCTTTATGGATTATATCTGAAATAAACGTTTTATTATTATCAAGGTACGAAGTAGAAGAACATTTAATATAACATCACACCTGTGATACTCAATGGTTAGGCAGATATGAGCCTCAGTAGCTACAGCTATACAGCCGTTTCAGTCGAAATGTGTGACCGATAACACTCCTGGACAAAATGTAAATTGTTAAAAAAAAATATTAAAAAATTAAAATCATTTATTTCAGGTCTTTAACCCATAAAAAATTAAAAAAGGATTATAAAATTGCCATGCTTGCTCTATAAATTTTACATATTATAACAGATTATTCAAACACATAAAAAATATACATATTACAGAAAATGAACTTGAATTTAGAAATATAAGTCAAATACAAAATATTAATAATGTCAAAAAATAAATTAAAAAATGACACAAAATATCAAAATAAAATGACAAAAAAGCTAGCAGCTTCCTCTCTCTGGAGTTTAGCCCGCTTTTGACATAGTCATCATCTGCCTAGCCTTTTCCCAACTATGTTGGGGTTGCTTCCAGTCTAACCGAATGGAGCTGAATACCAGTATTTTACATGGAGCGACTGCCTATCGGACCCCCACAACGCTGTTACTGGGTAATACGATACCCCTTAGTAAGACTGGTTCTCAGAGTTTCGGGCCACTGACTACCTGAAACGACAGCTGTCAAATATCTACAAATAACAGCTTCAACCGACGGGTTAACGTGCTTTCCGAAGCACGGAAGAAACTCGGTACGTAATCAATCAATCATTTTATTATCAGGCAACTGAGGCCCATAGATAAAAATACACAAAATAATCTTATAAAATAATAAACTAATACATATAAAAAAAACCTTATTTAACTAAAACTAGACACGAATCGTTGACGGCGTCGTGTTCTGCTGCGTGGTGTCGCGTAACCGTCCTCGGAATCGTCGGTATACGACACCTTTCCGCCAAAAGTCCTCTTTCAAGAAGGTCTGCAGATGGTGAGTTGGAGCTCGAACCACGAACGACTTGAAGTTGATGTTGTGACGCGATTCCAACCTTACGACCCTCAGAGTCCAGTTGGTCTTCACTCTTAAATACTCCACGACTTCCTCAACCTTCGTGGAGTAATGCAGGCGCGAAATGTACAGCTGCGTCGTAGGCACAGCAGGACGCAGCAGCATGTTGGGTCTACTCGGTGCGGTACCGCACTGGTTACGGGAACAGGGCTTCCTCTTCTTCTTTTCCACCTTAGTGAAACCCTCTTCATCAACTTGGCCCGCTCTCGGCAAAGAACTATGGACCGCAGTCAGGGCAGTTTGAGCACCCTTTTTGTCCCCTATTTTGAGTCGTCGCTTAGGCTGCGACGCATCAGATTTGCCGGTGGTGACAATAGCAGCGTAGCCACGTAGGGTCGTCGTACATACGCGTGACGTTTCCGCAGCCGGTGAGGTGCGGGCAAAGACGGCGGCGGGCGGCGCTAGGTCAGCATTATCAGCAGCTGGTGACGTACTTGTGTACTAATGGGTGGTACCCGTCCACGGCCCAACCTAAGCAAGCGCGGCTTAACCTGAAGATGGACCCAAGCGGCTGTTGTTATTTGGCCACGAGTTCTTTTTTTAATTGAAGATTTGAAATAAATTCAATTAACTTTCATGTTATGGCAAAGATTGTTCAGAAATCATAATCAAATGAGTTTTTTGTGCCGTTAAATAACGAACTCCAGTGAAAATACGAGAATTGAATGCTAACGTCGTTTTTATTAAATGAATTATGTTTTTCTTTCAACTACACGGAAGTACTTACAGCCTTCAATTTTGTTACTGTGTTGCATAATTACCTAATTCCATTTTTTTTTCTTACAAGTTTGTTTGTTTACATTATATTTATGTTGTAATTAAGATTCCTCGCTGAATATAATTTATCCATTAAAGTCTTTTTTAATCAAAAAAACATCGTTAAGAAGTACTAGTACCAGTTTTTTTTAGAAATATGATTTTCCTTCGTTTACCAAAAACTCATTGAAATGTGACATCTACCAATTCGCTCTGGGCCCTTGTGCTGCATCTCACACACTCTCTCTCTCTCTCATTCCGGCTTACACAGAAAAAAGAGCCAGTTACGCCCTTTAAATGATAAACTGATTTGGCGTGTCGATGGCAATCTAAATTGTGTCAGCCCAGAACTGAGTTACTAATTTGGCGCTTTTGGTAGCATCCATCAGCTCCTATACTGAACAAACCACAGGACACGCAGGACAGGATATTAAATGCCCCATCGTTTGTAGAGCAGCACCACATTTACACTCCAGGGTTGAGTCATTAATCAATCTACACCTGAGCAGGTTTTCCGTGCTGCGACCAACCTGGGTCTAGAGTCTATTTAAAGGCTTTCAGGTCAGCCATGGCAACTCATGTCCAGGTGGGAGATTTTCAGCAGGTGGAACGAATGGGTTAGGTAAGGATGCACTACCTCGCCACAGCTTTAGTCATTCCGTAGACCGCTCGCCAGTGAGTGGGGTGACACTCTTCAGAAAGATGTTTCTGCTTCGCTTTTGAGGCAATTAAACTTTGTATGATATTTTAAGACATTACATTTTATTATGCTTCAAGCCGAGACTCATGGGATTTTTCATCGACAAAAATGGCGAGACGATCTGGACTGGGTGACAGGTTGGTTCGACGTGGCACGGGAAAAGAGCACATGGAAGGAATTGGGGAGGCCTTTGCCTAGCAGTGGGACAGTACAGGTTAATCAAAAAATAAAAAAAAGGCGATCAAAAAATAGACCTCTTTAGTATTTTTATCGTTCTTTAGTGAACGGAATCTTGTCTTGAAATCTGTAAGTTTTTACCTGGCGTCTCACCAGGTAAAAAGGTGTCGATTATCGCAAACAACCGCAGCTAAAGGTAATCAATGCTAAGCCTCACTGGACCCGAGTGGTACTCAACTCATTATAGCCTTCTCTTTCAGGGAGGGGAGTCCTGTTTCTCAGATTGGGAATATAATTGGCTGATTGTGAAAGTACACCTAACCTTGCTTGCAAGCCATCCAAAAGTTGCCGATTAAATGAAACTAATTAACATAACATAACATCACGCCTAAAACCCACGAAGGGTTAGGCAGAGGTGCACCTAATAGTACACCCAAATTTCGCCAGTTATGTCGTAAGTTCCATGTAATAGGGGGCGAGACAGGTTGCGTCGACCCCAAAGGAATTGGGATACGGGGAAGACGATGATGATGATGTAATATGGGGCGAGCCTATTGCCGTCATCCGGGCACAACTCCAGGCTCCGTGGCTCCAACTGAGAAATTCCTAATGGGAAAACCCAATAACACTTTGCCCGACCCGGGGCTTGAACCCAGGACCTCGTGATCAGCAGTCACGCTTGCGACCATTCGGCCAAGGAGGTAGTATACAACATGTAAATATGCTATAATTGTTTCCAATTTAATTAAAATTATAAATAGCAAGCAACATATACGGCAGATGCAATTCAGGTCATTGCATAAGAGAAAACTGTACCAAAAGACAACAACACACATACGTACTTCATGGTTGAATAAAATTCTAAATGCTGACCACGAGATTTTTTGGCACCATTTCAAGTCATACTTCGGACATGTTGTGAATTCTTTAGGAGTCTTTAGAGCCTGGTTTGATTCTACTTACGAGCACATAATAAATACAAAAGCTGTTCTATTATATTATGAGGGAGGAAGCAATGATATTATAAATAAAAAGAGCTAGATATCGCACTAGCGCGCGCAAATTGTTGCAGACAAATTCAGACAATTGTCGTATTTCAAGTGCAATAGCTCTTTTTGTATCATACTTTCATAGCGTGTCTTTCTTTATAATATCATTGGGAGGAAGTGCAATATATCTTGTTTCGTCGGCGTGAAATTATTATAAAAATATTACTTCGTTATTTGAACCGGGTTTTATTAATAATTTCGTGGTTTTAATTTATTTGAACGGAACCCTATTCCTTTTTCTAAAATTAGCCTAAGTTACTCCTTATAACATCAACTATCTGCCAGTAAAAGCCCCGTAAAATCAGCCCAGTCGTTTCGGAGATTAGCTGGAATAAACAAAGGCAGACAGACAGACAAAAATTTAAATTGTTGCTTGTCAACGATACATTGCGTTTGAGAAAAAAAACAAATTAAATTTATCGGATTCCCATAACGTTCCTGAAATAATTTCTTGTACCGGTCATTTTAGTCTGATAATATATTGAATTCACCCCATCAGTCTGCGGAGGGCTACACCCTGTATGAAAAAAAATTCTACAAAGACTAACTAACCTAACAAAAACTAGAATTCACAGACCATAAATACAATTGTTTAGTATCACACTTACCTTTACTACCACTTTACCTAGACCTCCAAAAAAGTCCATAATTTTCACGTAATGTGCCATCATTACAAAAACGTCGACCAGTCTCAGCTTGCACGCCCAAGCAACAAGCTTGTTGCGACAGCGACTAAGGGCGGTTTCAGCTCGTATTTAGAAGCGCGTGTAGGCGCATATACGCGCGCCTTTTACCACACGCGCAACAAGTACGCGCGCGCCGTGAGAGTCACCTTTTCGCGCATACAATCACCCCGCGCGAATACGTTGGAATAAGCGCATGTACGCGTGTTCAATTTTTTTAGCCCCAAAATGGTGTGCGCATGAACGCGCGTAAACCAATACGAGATTATTCGTGGAAAAAATACGCTGGTCTGAAACCGCTCTAAGGAGAAAAGAAATTGCTGCTTAAGTGACAAAAATTGGGGCCTAAGGGCCTTTGCACATCACGTTTTTTTAAGCGCTGACGACGCGCGTTTTTGATTAGCGCGCCCTCAGCGCGTTATCAACATGTTTTAGCAGATTTTTGCATCGATAAAAACCCAAATTTAATGTGCTTTCGTATCGATTCAAACGTGTGCTTTCAGCGCGTTTCAATCGTAAGCAGAGTTGGCTTTCAGCGCGGTGCATATCAGTGCGTTTATACCGATACAAACGCAAAGTTTTCGTCTAAAGGTAACAACGTGACTGCAGTTATGCGTTTTCTGAGCGTCCTGATTGCGATCGACGCGCGTCGTCAGCGCCAAAAAAAAACGTGGTGTGTCGAGTCATCGCGACTTGATTTGAGATACTTGACCGCGATGCTCAGACAAACAAACAAATGACGCACGCCTGATTCGCTTGACGCAAGTCGAATCGCCTGATGCTGTAAACTGGACGTAAATAGTTTCCCGAACCACAAACTAACAATGCTCAAGTCTTCCCCAGCCTCTAAGGAAACGGTAAATAAAAACGACCGTAATTCTGTGACTGTCTCAAGTTTTCTCACTGTTTTGCAGTTAAAATAATAGCAATGCTACTAGGTTCCACTTTTGTGCGTCAAGTTTCTGAGAAAAGAAAGGGATGATTTATTTAATTGTGTAATTCTTCCGGAGTCGTCTTGGAGTCAAGAAAAATGTCTGTTTGTTGTCCTAGGTAAGTTTCATGCGAGTGCTCTAGTGAAGAATTCTTGCAATTTCTGGCTGTTTCATTATGCGACATTGTAACGTTGCAGCTGTAAAATACTTGAATAAAATACTTCGTGAAAGCAGGTTTTAATTATAATAATGCTTTAATCAAAATAACATAAAATCACGCCAATTTTTTCAACATTCTTCGATGGGCTTGGGAATTGTGTACCCTATAAAGTACACCCTGTTATATTTAGGGGCGAGCCTGTTGCCATCAATTGGGCAAAAATCCATACTCCGTGGCTGAAAAACCCAATAACTCTTTGCCCGACCCGGGAATCCAACCCAAGACTTCTTCCTTAGCAGTTAACCAACCACTTGACCAACAAAGCAGTGAAAGTGTGCTTTAAATACAACCGGTTGTACCTGGTACAACATAATCGAATGAGTTTATCAACGGGGTAAGTATGTAACACATTTACAATTGTAATGTCTTTCATTTCGACAATTCAGCATCATTCAATGCGTTTTTTACGTTGTCGTGCAGACAAAGACGATTTTCATACGACATCGTTCGTCCGCGGGGTCGGGCGGAGGTGGTGAAGGATTTAGAGCCTCGACTAACACCTTAGGAGGCTCTCATTGCGCGGCTGGGTCAAGGGCTTGATTCCGCAGAAAGCAGTACTTCTGGACATGGCACGCATAGTGAGGAGGTTCCTCTCTCTGGAGCCCTGGCCACCGGCCGCCTGGACCTTGTTCCTGATGCCGATGGGCTACTTGTTTTTTTTTAATTTTTTTTATTTGTTTTTTTTTTTTAATACAGACAGAAAATAAATGAATGATTCAATGGTTTGTCTGATTAAAATGTATAAGCATAAGCATAATCAGCCTATAATGTTCCCACTGCTGGGACACACGGCCTCCTCTCTATGAGAGGGAATGGGCTATAATCCACTTTATCAATATCCAATTAATTAAAAATATAACTTAGACAAAAATATATAACTTCACCAACAACGTTGCAAATCCGAAAAAAAACCAAACAATAATTATCTACTAATCTCAGCACTGCTTGCAATAAAATAACGAAAAATAATTTATAAAAGCTCACCGTCTAAGTGAAATGCACGGCACACTAGGATTTACTGCGCTTCGTAATCCGAATTAATTCAGCACCTAGTTTACTCAGCAAATACTTTAGAAAGTAAAAAGTTGAGTGTGTTTCACAGAATTTTAGTTTTAATTTTCTAGGATGTATTAGCTTTGAAGAGCTCCTTAATATAAAGTGCTTAATAATGTATTTATATAAAGGACATTGAGTAAGTGAGTGTAGAATTTGCAATTATTCTCTCTCTTTGAAAGTGATGAAGGAAGAAGCAAGCAAGGAAATAACTCGACCAATCAAGGGTTTATGCAAGAATTTAATTTGAAGTTGCATTATTAACGACAGTTCTATTTATTTTATGATATTGCAATGCATAACATTTTTGAAGCTTTTATTTAATTAGCAATTTGTGTTTGTTTGTTTGACTTCCTCTCATTCTACGTTAATTTGATTAAAATTTTTATATGTTGGTTAAGATTTAATTACAATGCATTTTATGATAAGCAGGACCTGATTCTTCAGGCTCCAGATAAGCGAGCTGAACGCGAGCATGCGAGCTGAACGGTCAACAGCACAGACACGAAATTTCAATAATTATAGTTCGTTCTGAAGTCTACCATCGCCTGGGTGATGGCTCATGATTGGATCCACGCAATATCTTATCGTTAAAAGAGTTTTTACATATCATCTTTTTACTGAAAAACGTTTGATCACTTCAGTTACGTCTTGCTTGTGCAATAGCGCATCGGTGTAACGAGTAGTTGATATACTCATGGTATCTTGTAAAAGTGCTCGTATGCTTTAGTTTGAAATCATGACCAAAACCTCGCAAGCCCTTACCGATGACCCATGATGTTTGTTATCATGAGTACAATCACGTGTTTAAGTATCGGTCACTAATAACAAGTCATCCTGTATAGCTCATCTACATTTCGCCGTACGTCAAAGTAATCCCATGTAATAGAGGCGAAGCTGCTGCGATCAACTGGACCCAAGTTCATACTCCGGTCTACTACTGGGAATTTTCTGATGGAAAACCCCATAACACTTTAATTACACACGAAACGTATTTATTATTGTATACTTGATTTTGTAACAACAATTAAATTAACACTTCATACCAAAATGTCTAAAAGACACAATTTGAGGTCCACAAAGATTTGTGACGCATTTAGGTTAAATTTTAGTGTCAGTAAAATAGACCTGTGGGTCTAAATTTAGGGGGTGCTCATTAATTGTTCCGTGGGACCGCGAGGACAGAGGATGGTTGTTACGTTTCAACGTTACAATGTAAGTAAGACATAGTTCTGGGTGTGGGAGAAGATTGAGAGCTTCTCGTAAATTAGGAACAAGCCTCGTAGGTCGAGTGGTTGCAAGCTTGCTGAACTTGTGGTTCTGGGTTCCATTCCCGGGTCGGGAAAATTGTTTTTGGGTTTTCCGTTCTGCGAGCAATGTGCCCTGCCCACTGCCACTTAAGTTTGGTTGTTCTTCGCTCACTCCTTATTTAGTCTTAATTTTGACTAAGAATTTTCTTTGCAACTTCAACACCTAAGTATTATTTGTCTCCAAAAACCCGTCCACTTAACACATATTCCGCCATTTGCATAAAACTCCTCCAAAGAATACAACTTAAATAGAGGTTTGCATTTTAAATTTTAACAAAAAAAAAAAGAGAGAAACTGTTTTAAACCCGCGTCTCGCTATAAAGCGCTTTTGTTCAGCGCCACAAATGGCTGAAACTGCCAACTCGTGATTATTTTCAAGAAAAACATTATTCAAATTCGCTAACAGTCTCAGAAGGTATTAAATTCTTTTTAAAACGAAATGATACGGTGAAGTATCTGCCTTGCAGTTGAAGCTTGAATAATACGCTATTTAGCTGTTCCATTTGGATAAAGGGTGTTTCCAAGTTTGTTTTCTCTTTTATGTTTTTGCCAGCGTCTTCTTTGTTTGTGCTTTGTCCTTTGTTTTACTGTGGCTGTACAATTTAGGAATCTCAATATTACTGTCTGTGAGAGAGCAGCGGTGGCCCAGTGGTGGCGGCCCCGACTTACGAACAGTAAGTCTTGGGTGCGAACCCAGGCAGGCGGCATTACTTTGTGTAATTTATTTCATCAGCACTGCTCTCTAAAACGGTGAACGAAAACATCGTGAGGAAACCGGCACATCTACCAACACCCACTGGGCCCGCGTGGTGGATTTATAGCTCATTCCCTCTCATAGAGAGGAGGTCGTGTGTTCCAGCAGTGAGAACATTATAGGCTGATTGTGCTAATATTACCATCTGAGGCCGTGCTGTGAACACCCATCTTCTTGCAAGCTCGGAAGATTTAGGATCTGATCCCGTAGTTGATTGATTGATTATTGGACTCTTCCCAGCCCAGCATTGTGTGTTGAGACACGTTTGACATGTTTTCTTTTTTAATTATAATATTTATCTATTACTCAAATTGCAGATGTTGAAGAAAAAACAGCCAAGCTTAAGTGGGAGTGGACTGGTCACGTAGCACGAATGCGCCCGGAGAGATGGGCAACGATCGTCACTCACTGGACGCCTGTCAGAGGAAATCGCCATCGAGGTAGACCCCAGCAAAGGTGGTGTGACGATCTGATCTTGTTTGCGGGTCGAACATGTCCATAGATCGCACAAAATAGAGAGGTTTGGAAGGAGAAAGGGGAGGGCTTACCCAAGCAGTGGGTGAGTGGAGAGGTGAGTATTTGTGATATTTCACAAATCACTAATCACTCTAGCCGATATACTTAGTTGTGCCAGTAAGCTCTAGTCATTATCTTGAAAAAGCTCTTAGCTATCATGTGTTATATTTTATTTGTTTTATATTTAGTATCAGTTGCTCAATTGATTAAAAATGTTATATTTTATCTGTGTCAGTTTTATATAAGTTGATCAATTGAAGTGTTGGTAGAATGACTGATTTCAGAAGGTACGCTTTTAAATAAATAAAATAGAAATGGCGGTAAAGCAATGGCGGCAAAGAATGGCGGGAATAGTTTAGGTGGCAGCCATTTTAACCTGAGCGCGTCTCATTCTTTCTCCAGCCGTTGCAACTTCTAGATTATTTTGTAATAATCCGTGCAATTATATTTGTTGAGAAAAATACAACGAAGAAATAAGAAAAATAATACTGTGTTTTATTGCGTCTCCTATTGTGCCTCTTTCATATTTTTTTTTATACATGGATAATGTAGTAACTATGAAAAACTCTATAAGACTGAACATTATAACGTGCTACTAGAACCCTACTAAACTTACGAAAACGATGATTCAGGAAAAAGGTTCCAGAAATCTATGTCATCAAAACATACCCTTTCTTCCCACTTCCCCTTCACCACCACATCCAATTAAAGGTTATTTTCCTTTGAACACCGAACAGAAAAAACACGAAATAATAAGACGATTAAATATCCCTCGTCCTAAATAAACATAAGGCTACTCGCCGAGATTTTCGCTTAGGCAGCGTCTAGGGACAATTGTCTCTAATTAAATTTCGTTTTCTATAGAATTTTTTGTTTAAAAAAGAAGAATGAAATGGAATACGAAATGCCTGGTTTTTGAGTGGTTTATTTTGTGTGGAGACCTTGGTAGGAATTTAGCACGATCAGCGTGTCACATTACGACTGCTGGGACTTAGGCCCCCTGAGAGTGGGCCTCTGTGAGTGGGGAGGACTGTAATCCGCCACGCGGGTCTAATGCTGGTAGTTGGACGTCACATATCTTCGCCTTTTGGTTCTCGGATATGGATTTGATTTTAACAACGTTTTCCTTCACCGTTTCAGACACAGCGGTGATAAATAATGTGCATATAGTAAAGTTGGGTTCAAACCCATGACCTAATCGTAAGTCGTGGCTGTAATGGGTGGTCACCCATCCACGGACCAACCTAGGCAAACCCGGCTTAACCTGAAGATCGACCCGAGCGGCTGTTATTACTTACCCACGAGTTCCTCATTACAGTCATAAGCCTATGCTAGATTAAACACAGGTAGAACATTCAGCCGGAAAGAATCATCTTTCCGATTGGAGTCCAATTCGCCGAAAAACATTTTTTTCAGTGGCTACAGCCATGGCCCCGATTGCGGTAGCCTGTATTCTGTCATTTTTATTTAAAATACGCATACGGCTATACAAGCCCCCCCGCCCCCCGCACCTTTGGTGGTAGTTATTAAAACAGATAGTCGAGGTTTGTGTGATTGTTCTGGGTACGAGGTTTTGTTGTGAACGCGTTATTAAATGTAAAGAAAGATCGACTGAATGCATCGTTGGTCTAGTGGTCGCAAGTACGATTGCTGTGCATGAGGTCCTAGGTTCGAGTTTCAGGTCGCACAAAATGCTATTGGGTTTTTTCATCAGTCTGGATTTATGTCCGGTTGATGGCAATAGGCTTGCCCCTATTACATGGGACTTACAACAATTTTATACAAATGCCCTTATCATGCCACGCGTAGCGGCGAATCTGCGCATAGTTTCTAGTGAAGTGTCAACGTTTTACTGTTATAACCCGGCAAAACATGTCGATCAATATTGATCGAAAAAGTCACTAATCTAAACGAACGATGCGAACTCGTTCGCGGTTTAACATGAATACAGTTTATCGATATTGTCGGTTATGGAACTAATCCTGTAATGGAAATGGACATCACTATTTATTTTTTGGAATGTATTTTCGATATTTCGTGGTTAGACAAAATATATTTCACATTTTGTTTTTGAGTCTCGATATTTAAAGGATTAAAGGATTTTAAAGGATTTTTAAGGGAGATTTGCAGTAGGTAGGTAGTAGGTAGGTAGCAGGTAGGTAGCAGGTAGGTAGCAGGTAGGTAGCAGGTAGGTAGCAGGTATGGCAACGCATGCCGGGCACAGCTAGTTAATTGTACAAACTGACATGTTTTTGAGATAAAAACGAATTAATATTTTATTTTTTCAGGTAATCTTGCAATTATGGGGAGACGTGCGGTCGTGTGATCGGCCGCACTTGGTACTGAGGCTCGCTAGTCATGACCCGGTTGCTATCAGTCAACAGTGTAAGTGTCTCTCCCGCACCCCCGACTCATGGTATTTGTAGGACGTGTTGATACCGTGGAGTTTTAGGGTTGAACCAACCTGTTCAACCCTTAGTTGGTCTTCTTCTTCGTCAGGACGATGATTCCTTTAAAGTTTATTAAACTTTGAGCTCTGAGCTTCAACCAGAACTTTCCCACCTTGATAGCGTTGGGTGTGGCCTCAGACAGAACCCAGTGTTGCACAAAGAACAGGACAGAAGGTGGACCATCGTCTGCGGTGAGGCTCCACAGTAACCTTTCTGTCATCGTACATCATAGACCGATGGGTATACCCATCAGACTATGTTAATGTACGATGAAATATGGCGAAATGGCTTCATCTGACATAACCCTCTGTGCTCCCTTGACGAAGAGTTTCTGAGAGGATTTTCCAAAAGAAAGAGAAGGTTTGTCCCACTATCTTTGAGCAAGAAAGTCGAGGGATTAAAAAAAAAATTGCATCATTAAATTACATTTTTTTAGGAATCCCTCGACTTGTACTAATTTGACTTGTAGTAGTTTAGTACAAGTTCTGGGAGAACGTACTTATGATAAAAGTACTAGGCTTGCATATATTCAAGATGGTATACCTCATGAAGTACTACTGAGTTCACTAACCGGCTGCCACTTTTCACCCTTATGCCAAAAGTGATCGACCGTCGGTGAACGGTAGTACTGACACCGGTATATCAAGCTACTACAATGTGTCAAATTTATTTAATAGATTTTCAACTTTATCGCTAAAGCTTTAGGTTCAAGGTTGATTGGGAAAATTTGTTAGTTTCGGGTAGCTTTATATGCTGGCGTCTGTACATAGCACCAAGGTCACATTGACCTCTAAAGTAATTGAACTTTGTTTCCTTACCCAACTAAACCCCAAATAAATGAATTACCAGCCAATACATCACTTATTGATCCCTCTTGCGGTAATCCAATTATCTGTAATTCAATCCAGAGTCTTGATTCCTCGACTTACGTTACAGGGCTTAGATAAGCCACGAAGACTAATGTTTTGAACCAACAGCTTACAGTTTGTTTTTGGTAAAAACTACTGATCGTTATTTAACATTAGTGTAAAGCTCAACTTCATCACTCTGCTTCCCTTGTCCCAATCCATTTGGAATCGGTGCAGCATGTCTTCTTCTTCCATATGGTTTCTTTGGTCTTCTCTTACTCTTATAGCCATCCACATTCATACTCAAAACTTTTCTCTCGACATTTTCCCCATTCCTCTGCAGCATATGCTCATAGCATAACAATCAATTCATCATCATCATCATCCACAGCCTGACTTCTCCCACTGCTGGGTATAGGCTTCTCTTTGATTGAGCCAAGCTCCACGCTCTAGTGCCAGCCACATCCTGGGTATTCCGGCAATGGCAACAATTTCAACTGCCCATCTCGCCACCGGACGACCAATACTTCTCTTTCCATTCCTTGGTCGCCACTCGGTCACAGCTTTACTCCACCTGTCATCACCGCGTCTTGCTTGGTGTCCTGCCCAACTCCATTTGAGTTCCATAACGCGATTTCCAATATCGAAGACCTTTTTACGCCTCCGGATCTCGACGTTTGGAACTCGATCTATTATTTTTATGCCGAACATGGAACGCTCCCTGGCCCTCTGTGCTACTCTGAGGCTGTACACAGCCTCCTGTGTGAGCGTCCACGTCTCAGCACTGTACGTCATGGTGGGCAGAACACACTGATTATAAAGACTGGTCTACAGGCAGTGTGGAATTTTATCTGATTTGAGAATGACGTCCAATTTGCCAAAAGCAGCCCACCCTAGCTGGATTCCTCTCAATTTCTCGGTTGTTTGAGGCTCCTTGCCAAAGGAAAGAATATGGCCAACAATCAATTACCACACATTAATTATAAATAAAAATCGAATTTGTTAAAAAAAAATGAGAACGGCTTTTACGCAAGAAATTAATAACAGTCTTAATTTTCCTGGCTGTAATTTTGTATTATGTATTAAAATATTGCATTTATAATACACATACACATAAAGCTATATACAACATAAGTTTTAGTATATGCGAAACCTGAAACACGTGTCTAGTATTTTTATGTAAAGAATCTATGTACAAAGTTTCAAAACTGTTTCATGAAAAATCACAAAGTTTTAAGCTTGTTTTGTTACCTGGTTGTCCGCACAAAAACGTGGTCACCGCGGCGCCTCCGCGCGTGCGCCTCCAGCGTCGTCTTGATAATAATAATTTGGCAGTAGGTACCTAAATGATTGCGATACGTACTTAGTGTCGCTCGGTGTCCAACTTGTAACCCTTTGAAATATTTTTGGGACAAAATATAACATGGTTTAAAAATTATTGGAATCGATTCACTTACTTATTCTGAACAAACTATATTCAGGTTTCGCATATACTAAAAATAATGTTGAATACTAAGAAAAACTACTTATTTTGATATATTACATACGACGCGATACGGGGAACCGGGGATTAAGGACTCGTTATTTTATACAGGCACCGAGGATTAAGGATTACTGGTTTCCATGAAATTGGAGTTGGTATTGATTTCTTATTGAGTTTTAAATCCAGTTCTTTTGGAAACTAATGATACATAATACAAGGGGAACAGTTGTATGTCTTCGATATACCAGTTCTTGGTGCTCAATTGGTGGCAATGGGCTCGCCCCCTAATACCCCATGTATTAGGGGGCGAGTAAATGTGTAATTCGCGCCTTAGGGACTACAGGAATCATGTTATTGTAATGTCTTCGATAGAGTATGTAAGGAAAATTATTTTCACTCAAAATAAAGGGGTTGTAGATAAATCCCATCCATTCACGCATAAAATGATATTCACATACAGATTGCTTGATGAAACAACTTTGTAATATCTGAAAGGAAAAATAAAATAAAGCAAAATAAAACAGCGAACCGAGATATATCCTTCCACAACACTACACACCTTGTTGTGAAACTCCGAAAACATAGTCTTTAGAAAACGCATCTTTCACGTTTTGTTCCAAAAACAAATTTATTTTTATCACTGAAGTTGGACGCCATCTTTTATCCGATGCACCTTGTTTGACGCACTCAAGGACAGTCATGCATGAATGTTCGCAAGATTTTTGGCAAAACAACAGAGGACGCGCGACATAAATATTCCGAGTCAGCGTGTTGTTAAAGTTTTTGAATAATTCCAAACTGAGTTTGTCATAAATCATGAATTTGAAGATTTTAATATTGGGAACTTAAAAATGTTTGTAGTGTTTTATTCTGAAGTAAAATGGAAGAGAGTGAGAAACAGATTTCATCAAACGAAACACTTACGAGTTTGTTATCGGTTATGAAAAAATGAAATGAAATCTTTTATTTTAGATATAAATCCACATACGACATTCAGAAACATACACTACCATTAATAAAACACAATGACATGTGATTGTGATTTGTGATTGACATTTGACTGTGTGTGATTGACATTTGATTGTGTGTGTGTGTTATGGTGCTTACTGAATGGAAAAGAGGGGTAGCTGTGATTTTCATTGTCCGAAAGAATTCTGAAATAGGATATTAATAAATTAAAATAAGCTATATTAACTAACTAACTTAAAAATAAACTTAAAAAATAATGTCAAAAAACTCCTCCTCAACGCTGTCAACTGGTAATGTACTCAAAAGACTGGCGTTGCTATGTTGTATGGCAACGCTAAGCCTTTAATATATTAATTGGAATATTTCTAAACAAAGCTAATTAATAGCAGTAATATTTTAAACTTAGAAGAAGATGATTGTGAACACACATTAAGACATTATCAGTCTGACTAAGATGTCTTAAAGCTATATTAATGCTCTGTCAAAACTGTGATTTTGACCAAAACTGGTGCCACTAAATACCAAACAGACTTCTAAGCAGCGATAGAAAAAGGTACACCAATAAATAACCACAAAATTCAATTATCGACAAAATCACCAATCGCTGAACATAAGATATATTGTAATTACCCAAGTTTCGACTGGATATTTATCAACGTAAAACATTTTAACTACGCATGCCGGCTGAAGTTGGCCCAAATATTCCAGTAACATAGATAAAACTCTAAACTTCACATCTTAATCCTTTCTCCGTCGAAATGGAAAATTTCGCCCCCGAAGTTGGGGCGAGTGGCGAGTTTCGGAAATGTTCGGGAAATTTCGGAAATGTTCGTTTCCACGTTTGGCTAAATTCAGACACAAGTTTAAGGTCATAAATTTATTGGAATAAGATCCGAATACACTCTATAGGTACGTAATTATAACTGATACGTCTTGTTAATCTGATTTCTGAGCAAAAGGGGAGGGACATGATGTATGAGCATGATCAAGCTTTAATATTCCCACTGCTGGGACACAAACTCCCTCTCTGTGAGAGGAAGAAGACTGCAATCCACCATGCACCCGTTAACTCACAGCCTGTGCCGAATTAAATGACACTCAGACAATGTCTTATGGAATCGAACTTCTAGTAATTTTTGCTAAAATCTGTGCTCCTGCGCTCTAAGTTAGCTGCCTAGCTTTTTTGCTAACTATGTTGGGGCCGGCTGTCAGTTTAACCAAATGAAACTAGAATTTTATATGAAGCGAGTTACTGAATTGTGCAATTCAGTAACTGTGTCTTTCAACGCGGATTCGACTTGAGCTGATCACGTTTCTCCTCGCAGTGTCGAGTCGCCTGAAACTAAACGAATGTCGACTTTTTCGCTTTTATTGTACGAACTTGAAGCTCTTTGTGGCAATCCAGTTCCCCAGTGATAAGTATGGTCACTCCGTAACAAGCTCCTAAATCTGACACTATCTTATCTAGGACTATCTTGTTAAGCTGCGATTGAAAAAAAGCTGTCAAGAAGGACTGTCAATATTTCTCAAATTGAAAGGCACCGAAAATGTTGAATGAATTCACTTGATTGTTGCACGCTTCCCTAACAACCCGACGTTCGAGTTAATCTCCGAATAATTGGTTTTCGAATACGATTTTCCGAATCGCTCACGGCAATTTTCGAGGGAATTCTTGGCCCCTTTAATTTACATGAACAAAAACGTTGTTGAGCTCCCATTATTATTTTAATTTTGTAATGATGAAGAAAAATATATAAAGGCCTCGTGGCTAAGCAATAACAGCCACATCCGCTGGTCGATATTCAAGGTTAAGCTGCGCTTGCCAAGACCGGTCCGTAGATGGGCCGTTCACACAATACGAGACCCCTTCCAGCAAGTTCTCAGTAAGCACGTTGCAACGTTTGTCTCGGCTGTCATTTGTCAATATTTGCCACACGTTACGAGTAGGCAGAGGCCTGAAAGTCTTCATCGTCATCATCACCACTGCTGGGTATAGGCCTCTCTTTGCTTGTGCCAAGCTCCACGTTCTTGTGCCAGCCTGATCCAGGATATTCCCACGATGGTAAAAATGTCGGCTGCTCATCTCGCCGCCGGACGACCAACACGTCTCATTCCAGTCCTTGGACGCCACTCGCACTAGTGTTACCAAAGGTTATTGTGTTACCGAGTAGTTGCTCAACTGCATAATGCATAATATAATGTTCCCACTGCTGATACACAAAGCCTTCTCTCTCTATGAGGGAATGGGCTATAATCCACCACGCGGGCCCAGTGGAGGTTGGTAAAAGTCACATGTCGTCGAATTTTTTTGGTTCTAGGACATGCCGGTTTCCTCACGATGTTTTCCTTTACCGTTTTTGAGAGCAGTGGTGATGAAATAAATTACACAAACTAATGCGCCTGCCTGGGTTCGAACCCACGACTTACTGTTCGTAAGTCGGGGTCGCCAGCACTGGGCCACCGCTGCTCTCATTGTTGCTCGACTACTTCGGTTCTTTTAAGATACTGGTACTCAACTACATTCGGTTACACTGGAACAGGACCCTAACGTAGGAAAAAGCTAGGCAGAAGTCTTAAGTAAAGAAAAATAAAGCTGCCTACTTTCAAGTGGACAGCCTCCCTAACCAGTCTCCTAAGCAATGTGTCTAAAAAGTTTTTCAATAAGACCTTTCGAAAGGTAAATAGAAAGGTTGGCATTTAAACAAGCCCCCCTTTAAGGGGTAGGCATGTAATTATTTCTGTAAATGTGGAAACTTTGCTGCGTTGAGAGTTAACCCTTACCGATTAGCAGTTAAGGGGAAGTTTCCGAGATAATTGCCGATTCTCTAAGGCTTTCTTTATCGTTTCTCGAAATTTCGGATGTTTGTTTTTCGTTGGTTACTTTAGGGAGCGGGTAGCACCTTTATAAATTTAATTAAGGGTAAATTAATGGAATCATTCTTCACCGCCTCTTCTTTTGGTATCGTTTATGACTGCCTCGTAGGTCTAGTGGTCGCAAACGCGACTGCTGAGCATGAGGTCCTGGGATCGATTCTCAGGTCGGGCAAAGTGTTATTGGGTTTTTCCACCAGGAATTTCTCAGTAGCAGCCCCGGAGTCTGGAATTGTGACCGGTTGATAGCAATAGGCTCGCCCCCTATTACATAGGACTTAAACATAACTGGCAAAATGTGGTTGTACTATTAGGTACACCTCTGTCTAACCCTTCGGGGATTACAGGCGTGATGTTATGTGCATTCTTCAATCGTTACGAGCTGCTTTCGGAGAATGACGTTAAATTACTCGAGATGAAGCAGTAAACTGCAGTCCTGGTAGTTTCGTTTACGATTGCAGGTTGATGTACGGATGCTGTTGTGAAATTCTCTGCCACTTTTTCTTTACGTAAATACATTTCATACGGGGAGACCATTTGACCATTTTGTCTGAAAGTGGCGCCGGTAAGTGAAGTTGTATGGTAATCGGTTGTCGTGGTATGGGAATATGATGCGGAGGAATGAGGAAAATGTTGTGAGGAAAGTTTTGAGTATGAACGTGGATGGGTATATGAGTAGAGGAAGACCAAAGATACGATAGATGGACTGTGTAAAGAATGATATGGCAAAGAAGGATGTGTTTGATGAGATGACGAGTAATAGAGAAGTATGGAAGAAGAAGACATGCTGCGCCGACCCCAAATGAATTGGGATAAGGGCAAGAGAATGATGATGATGATGACGGGGAGACCATTTCAATCTTAAGATTACATCTATAAAAGGATCTTTCAGGTCAGTAACGCCCCTTGACAGTCGAACGCCAAATGATATCCTAGTAGCACTTTATATGAATGGATACAAAATGGCCACAAAAAAAAAATCAAGACCAATGACGTAAACTTTTTTATTTTCTTCTTCAATGATATACTCCAACATAAATAAATAGTATTTGTGAATGAAGGTGATAGTGCTATTCCATTTATTAAAAAGTCATTGAATCCCATGGTTTAAAACTATGGGTTTTAACTTTTAATTTGTTTTTAAAATCACAAGTACAAAAAGTTTATTTATTGTGTTTTTTTGTTTATTTTATAAAATACATAACGCCTGTAATCCTCGAAGGGGTTAGGCAGATGTGTACTTAAGAGTGTAGTATATACCCACCCACATTTCGCGAGTTATGTTTTAAGCCCCATCTAATAGGGGGCGAGGCTATTGCCACAAATCCAGGCTCCGTGGCTGCTACAGAGAAATTCCTGATTGAAAAACTCAAAAACACTTTGACCGACCCGGGAATCAAACCCAGAACCTGATGCTCGCTCAGGAGTCGCGCTTGCGACCACTCGACCCACGAGACAGTCAAAAGAATACAAAAGAACAAGCATATTTTAGCAATTTCTTAGAAAACCAACTCGTTCAGTAACATACGATATGAAATAAAGCACACCACTCATCCGTAATGTGTCGTTCACGTGATACCGGGCGATTTAGTTGCGAAAACCCATAATGATTATGTGGATGAGTAGGAAGAGGCGTGGTTCCAGTGTTACCGAGGAACATGGGCAACGAATGGCACAAATATTTTGGTATTTTTTCCAAGTTCCGACAAAACAGTACCTAAGGAGAGATTGCGTGCCGGCGTCGGACACCAGGCTCTGGATACTCGACCGCACTCTGGAGACTGTTTTTGACGTCTTAAAAATGAATCTCTGAATCTCAGAATCATAGTATTTTCTCAACTGTGTTCCTCATCTCTGTCTTCAGGACAAGATTGAGGTCAAAAGTATAGACATATTTAATATAAAAAAAATTTTTCTAGCCCACTTCCAATTTCATATTTCCTATCGAACCTTCACAACCCAGTAACTGGGGTGGGAATTGCTATAGGTAAATGATTTTTAAACTTTTTTTTTTTTCATTTTATATCGCTGCAAATCGAGGTTGCGGCAGACCGAAGATAATATGACAGGACGCCTTCAATGACCTTTATGAATTGGTGAGAATAAGCACAACATCAGGAGAAATAGAAGGAGGCCTTTAATCAGAAGTGGGCCAAGAAGGGCTAACAAAAAGAACTAAACTATCATGGTCACTAACATTATCATTAACACTAGAAACGAGAAAATTTACCATGTTTACTGATTGCTTTGAGTTCCCGATATCAATCAAAACAAACAAACAGTAAACATGGTAAATTTCCCGTTTCTAGTGTTAATGAAAAGTCCTTTCATTGTCGCTGTCACTGAGACCACACCCTAATCCCGCGCCCGCGGAACTTAAGTTGGACATTAAACTATTATTACAATGTTCTATTATGAAAATCATTAGTATAGATAATACCTTTTAGGTTGTTAGTAACATTCGTGCCTGCTGTTTACTTTGGTAAGCCGTTTAAGTGCAAAATGGATTTAGAATATAACATAACGCTTTTATTTCAAAATGGTGGGCAGTACGTACCACAACATTTCGCCATTTTTTAAATAAGTCTCATGCTATTTTGGAGGAGTAGGCTGCTACTTACCCGATACGAATTCTGACTTCAAGAACGCTATTGAAACTTGGTGTGAGAAAGTCAATGTCAGGATCGAACCCAAATTCTCTTTATTTCAGGGCTGCGGGACTGTTCGAAAGACATACCGCGGCGCTGAAACACAAAGGACAAAGAAGGACTTCAAAGGGTCTTTATTTTGTTTTTACGTGCGGAAATCCTCAATGGATGTCCTCTGCCCTGGGGCCGGCGGAAGGTCTCCGACTCCTACTGTCTAAAATCACACGGTGTTCCTCTTCATCACTTCTGCTTTTCGGTTGCTCTTATCCAATATGTTTTTATTCAAGTTGATCGTTATCGCACCGACGACTCGGTGGAGGTGTTGGTGGAAGTTTCATCATCATCATCATCCACAGCCCGAACTCGCCCACTGCTGGGTATAGGCCTTTCTTTTCTCGTGCCAACCCCCACGGTCCTGTGCCAGCCTCATCCAGGTTTTTCCCCCGATGGCAACTATGTCGTCTGCCCATCTCGCTGCCGGACGACCCACGTTTCTTTTGCCAGTTCTTGGACGCCATTCGGTGACAACCTTAGCCCACCTGTTATCACTGCGCCTTGCTAGGTGTCCTGCCCAACTCCATTTGAGTTCCGTAACGCGATTTCCAATATCGAAAACCTTTGTGCGTTTTCGGATTTCGACGTTAGGAACTCGATCTATCAGCTTTATGCCGAGCATGGAACGCTCCATGGCTCTCTGTGCAACTCTCAGTCTATACACAGCCTCCTGCGTGAGCGTCCATGTTTCAGCACCGTACGTCATTGTGGGCAGAACACACTGGTTATAGAGGCGGGACTTTAGACATAACGGAATTTTGGCTGATTTCAAAATGTCGTCCAATTTACTAAACGCGGCCCTACCAAGCTGTATTCTTCGGGATACTCCTTTTGTTGATGCTCTTAGCCAAATGAAAGCATATGACCAAGATAGACATACTAGTCAACCATCTCTAACTCTTCATTTCCAACGTTGACTGAAGGTTCGAATAGCTGTCGATGTTTGTTATAATCTTCGTCTTGGCCATATTCATCCTAAGTCCTACGGTGGAAGTTTAGGGCTAGCAAAATACAACATTTATCGTGCCAGCGATACGAAGAAGAAGAAGCTATCGCAGATGTCGTATTGTCACAGGACCAGCAGTCTCAATTTCAACTATAAGACCAATTTACTTAGCGCAGTGGCTGAGGGATTGGCTGCTGCGTTGCGTGTTGCAAGTTCGAATCCCGTGCGGAACTGGTCTGGATCTTTGTGTTTGTGAGTTTAAATGTTTGTAAACGCGCCCACGATGCAGGAAAAATAATGTGGCACACATGTTAAATAAAAAACTAAAATTTGAAAGTTTCAAGAATATGTAAGGTTATAAAAACGTAACAAAATTAGAAAGCCATTAGTAAAAATCATGAACTAAGCCATTCTAATCATTCACCAATTTCCAAAAAATCGTTGCAATCGCAAGTAATACGAGTATAATCCTCACAATTTACAATATTACCACAGACCTAATCATGCAAATACCACATTAATCAAACAATTCACACCTAATATTCCGGTAACAACGTGTTGAAACGAACACCCAACACTATTAATAGTACCCATTATTAATAATACCACATGTTATCTGAGCATCGAGTTCCGGAATCGTAGATAACTTTGTTTGCTTTGATCGTATTTGAATTCATTTAATAGAACAGTGACACAGTATGAAGATAATCAGTAAACCGAGCCGTTTTATGGAATAATACGAAGGTTTATTTGGATTTGTCAAAAAAACTTTTTGTTTTATGTTGGTTACATACTTCGGACTACTGAGGAGCTCGTCACTAAATATTAACAGCCGCTTGGATTCATCTTCAGGTTATGCCGCGCTTGCGTAGGTTGGTCCGTGGATGGGTGACAACCCATTACATAGAGAGTTTCCTCCGACACTCGGAAAGCACGTTCAGCTGTTGGTCCCGGCTGTCATTTGTAGATCTTTGGCAGTCGGTTCAGGAAGTCAGTGGCTCGAAAGACTGAGAACCAGTCTTACCAATAGGTTTTAAGGAGTAAGGTCCGCCCTACCCCTTGGTATCCCATCGCTCCATGTACATTCTGGTATTCAGCTGCTTCTGGTTAGTTACCGCTCGGGAGCCCGAGCTGTCGTATGCCTGTGCATATATTTGCGGGCGGGGCTGCTGTATATAGCATCCAGGCCTCTATCTCTTATCGGCCTTGGAACACAAAGGGCAAAGAAGGAACATGGATGGGTTTTAGTCAGTACAAGTCTGACACTCCCTTCCGCTCCGCGGGGGGGGGGGTCATTTGATGATTTCCCATCCTAAAAAAAAAAGGCCTCTATCTCTTTCGCGGAATTAAAACTAAATATTTTACATGACATTTAATATCATGGATTTCTGCAAAGCAACGCCTGATTCTATAACTTACGTTATATCTGTAAAAATCCGGTGTCCGCGAGTCTGAAGTCCAATCCGGTCAGTTTACCTTTACTTGTTACGTAAAGCTTGCTTAGAATTTGTGTAAATGCTTTGTACGTGTGTGAGCCGATTCCGAGCAGTTTGTTCTAAGTTGAATTACTGTATAATACTAATATTGTGTTCTAGGACAGTGATTTCGTTTGGAACGTTTAGTTTATAATAGAGTTGTGGTTTTTGTGATACAGGTATTTTCAAATAGCTGGGTTGTTGAGGTCAGCTGATGGTTTACATATTGAATAGAATTGTGTTTGACTAGAATCGTGTGAATTCTATAAAATATCGCGCTTGTATTTTCGATGGAATAGCTGGAGGGGTGTGATAATTATATGGAATGGTTTTTGCGTTTAAAAACCTAGTTTTAAAATATGATTTGACGTGTAAAAATGTTTTTTTATAATTTATTTACGAAATAAATTTAATTAATCATTTGTCATATATTACAGAACCAAAATTCAAGACCCCGAGCTGTTTCCAAGTCTTAGACATCTACGCATATTGTATTCTCGAAGAGTTAGAAAAAGTATTTCTAATGGTAAAACCCGAAAACAGTTTTCCCGATTGTCTGATGATCCCAGAATCAGCAGTCACGCTTGCGACCATTAGATAAATATAACATAACGTAACATCACGCCTTTACAGGCGTAGGTACACCTCTGCCTAACCCTTCGGGGATTACTCCCCGAAGGGTTAGGCAGAGGTGTACCTATGTGTAGCTATGTTTAAGTCCCATGTAATAGATGGAGAGTCTATTGCCATCAACCGGGCGCAAATCAAGACTCCGTGGCTGCTACTGAGAAATTCCTGATGGAAAAACCCAATATTCCTTTGCCCGACCCGGGAACCGAACCCAGGACCTCATGCTCAGCAGTCGTGATTGCGACCACTAGACCAACGAGCCAGTCACACTTTTATTACTAATTTTAAAATATATACAGAACCATAACATCACGACTGATTTCTCTAACAGGTTAGTCTTCTGTATACCCGTATATTCTTATCGTCCTATATCATAATTCAGGTCATGGTCTATCTAAGTGTCATAAATCTATCTCTTAACCAATCAAGGCGTACAAAACTAACAGACAGACGCACAGAGTCTCTTACTTATAATTACCCTCGCATAATGATATTAGTATAGAAGATTGAAAGAATGAAAATCCCAACTGAAAACAAAAACGATATTAAATGATAAATATTCAGTTATTTTTCTGTTGACTGATAAGACTGTTAGCAATACCAGTGGTTCCTGGAAAACTCGTTACTGTAACCGTCGAATATCAGGAGTATTCATGAGTATTCAAGTAATCCTCTGAAGAGGCCATCCAATTATTGTTGAGGATAAAGTAACAAATACTATGGTGGTATTTTTTAAAGCTTTAGGTCGATTGAATTAAGAGTGTTTTTTGGTTGAAAAAAGGGTCATCATCATCATTATCATCATTTCAGCCGAAAGACGTCCACTACTGGACATAGGACGGTCCCGTGGGACTTGCATCCAGCGTTATGCCTGCAACCTTCACCAGGTCATCGGTCCACCTAGTGGGACGCCTTCCAATGCAACATTTTCCGGTTCGCGGTCGCCACTCCAGAACTTTTCGGCCCCATCGGTTATCCGTTCTGCGAGCAATGTGCCCTGCCACTTAAGTTTGGCAATTCTTCGGGCTATTTCGGTAACCTTGGTTCTCTTGCGTATGACTTCATTTCTGATTTGGTCGGTTGTTAGCAAAATTCACCCTCTATTATATGACACTTAGACATAACTGTGTAAAGGGGCCGGGGGGGGAGGGGTACCGACTGGATTTATGGCGGGTTGAGGGCAATAAGCTAAACAATAACGGACGCTCGGGTCGATCTTCAGGTTAAGCCGCGCTTGCCTGGGTGTGTCTATGGATGGGTTACCAGTCAATTGTAGATCTATGACAGTCGTTACAGGTAGTCAGTGGCCCGAAAGTCTGACAACCAGTCTTACGAAGTGGTGTTCTGTAGTGGTCAAATAGGCAGTCGCTCCATGTAAAATACTGGTGTTCAGCTGCATCCAGTTAAACTGGAAGCCGACCCCAATATAGTTGGGAAAAGGCTAGACAGGATGATGAGAGCAATAGGCTCGCCCCTATCATCATCTTTATCCAACGCCTGACTACAGTCACTGCGAAGTCTAAGCCTCTCTTTGCTTGTGCCAAGCTCCATGCTCCACTAGTCGCCCCTAATCACAACAGGCGGGATATGACGTGACTCTAATACAGTTACATATCTGCCGAACCCTATCGGGAATACACGCGAGATGTTATTGCGTATGTTCATTCAGACTAGTTAATCAAGTAAGGAAATATTATATCAGTAAAACCTTATTGGTTTACGCTAAAAGCACCACGAATAAAGCCATATTGATATTTTTCCATTCATTGTACGTAAGAAATAAGGAAATATCAATTCCTATGTTGGATTCATTCCAAAAATGTTGTCTGCCTCTGACGAGATAAAGGCTAGCAGAAACAATAGGTTTCGCGATTGGGCAAAAATCTGACTTTGATTTTGTGGCCTCGATGTTAGGTGAATAGTTGTTGTGTTCTAGTATTTCTTGGGTTTTATTCGTATGTTTTTCTTATGCATCACTGATCACACTAATATTGTAAAGGCGAAAGTTTGTATGTGTTTATGTTTGTTACTCCTTTACGCTCAAATGGCTTAACGGATTTGGATTAAATTTGGTATCTTGATAGCTTGTATTCTGGATTAACACAACAGTTACTTTTGATCTCGAAAAAAGTAGTGGGTTGGAAGTAGGTAGTAGGTAGGCAGTAGGTAGGCGGCAATAGGTAGGTAGTAAGTAGGCAGTAGGTAGGCAGTAGGTAGGCAGTAGGTAGGCAGTAGGTAGGCAGTAGGTAGGCAGTAGGTAGGCAGTAGGTAGGCAGTAGGTAGGCAGTAGGTAGGCAGTAGGTAGGCAGTAGGTAGGCAGTAGGTAGGCAGTAGGTAGGCAGTAGGCAGGCAGTAGGTTATAGGTGTAGAGTAGTAAAAACACAAGGAGTAGGTAGAAAAAGCTGCATTGCAACGCATACACAGCACACAACAGCTACAGCTAGTAAGAACATAAGAGGAAGTCTCGGCGACGACGGTGGTTGAAAAGTGGTGTGATAATCGGTTGTCGTGGTATAGGCATATGAAGCGGGGGAATGAGGAAAATGTTGAGTATGAATGTAGATAGCTATAAGAGTTGAGGAAGATAAAAGAAAAGATGGATGGACTGTGAAAAGGATTATATGGCAAGAAAGAAGGTGACTGCTGAGATGACGAGTAATAGAAAAGTATGGAAGAGGAGAACATATTGCTCTGACCCCAAATCAATTGGGATAAGGGTAGGAGAATGATGAGGACATACACTCGAGTTTGTGTTCCATGAGTTTCCCTTACATAGTCATAGGAAGGCTTCTTTATGAAATTGTCATCAATTAAAGCATTAATGAGTGTTTTGCAGGTTTGAAATTATTTTATAATAAGAGCTAAACTTTCTATCTATTATGTACATTATATACAGACTAAAAAGAACTAAAGTAATGATAAAAATAAGACTAAAAGTAAGAAAATATAAACATCTAAACAACGATGACAATAGGACACTTAGGCGTCAAAGTATTCCTCCGCATCGCTGTCATCTGGAAATGTGCCCAGAAGACTGACAGCATTGCCACGCTGAATAGCAATGCTAATTCTTTGGCCAAAGAAAGAGCTAAACGCATAATTGAAAATTAATTGTATCAAAGTGAGACTTACTCGGCAATTTCAAAGTAAGTACAGGATTTATTTAAAAATCGAATTTAAACATTCATCATCTGCCTAGCCTTTTCCCAACCATGTTCAGGTCAGCTTCCAGCCTAAACGCATGCAGCTGAATTCCAATATTTAACATGAAGCGACTACCTATCGAAACTTTACAACCCAGTTAGTACTGGATAACAACAAGAAAGACGGGTTGTTAGATTCTCGGGCCACTGACTACCTGTAACGACTGTCAAAGATCTTCAAACGACAGCCGGGACCAACGGCTTCAATTAAACATTTTTACTTACAAATTAATGTGCCACATAATTTTTGCAATGATTTATTTATTCTTAGGCTTCTCGACAATGAGTACATCGTTACATTTTAATTTCTGTATTGCTAACTTAAGTCTAAGCGCCTCAGCACTTACAGAAAAGCACAGTATGCTCAAATAATTCCACCATTAGATTATTGAAACAATAATACACAATTTGAAAAATAAAAACTATTAAAAACTAAATTGATTACACTGAATAAAAGTAATACAATTAAATAACATAGATTAAATTAAATTAGAACATATTAAATTAAATTAAAAAGGATTAAATTATTTTAAGATAATATTTATTATATAATATAAGGGCTGACTCTTTCTTTGGCCAAAGAATTAGCATTGCTATTCAGCGTGGCAATGCTGCCAGTCTTCTGGGCACGTTTCCAGATGACAGCGATGCGGAGGAATACTTTGACGCCTGAGTGTCCTTTTGTCGTCGTTGTTTAGATGTTTAGATTTTGTTACTTTTAGTCTTATTTTTATCATTACTTTAGTTCTTTATAGTCTGTATATAATGTACATAATAGATAGAAATTAGAATTAATGTATGGATTATAATTAATTGATTAAATAAACAATTATATAAGATTAGGTAAACATAGTACTTTAGGTACATTAAATGGTAAGGGCGACTTTTTTTAGAGCACGTACTGAAGAGTAAAAGAGATCAATGTCCCCTTCGTGCTCTTTGTATACAGCATACATTCTCGATAGTGGACAGTATTGCCTCAACTTGGTGTGAAATCTAATTATAAATTTCATTGCCCTGTTTTCCGAAACCTAGACCCAAATCGTCCCACTATCTATCAAAGCCAAAAGCCCTTACCAGTATGCTATCATGGATGCAAATTCACAGTCACACTGTAAGTAAATAGTGGTAGATGAAATCGTCAAAGAACACCACATCAATACAAGGTGACCCGTCACGAAGCCGTCAACCAAGTATTCAGTACATCAGACTAAGTAACTCTACTGTAAAAAATTATGAACTTGTATTGAAAAAAAAACCCACTATCTCCGTAACTAGAAGGTTCCCAGGTATGGTCCAGAACAAAAAAATGGTCGCAATGACGAGGAAAACATGTGCCTTTCGGCTTCGTTAAAGGTATTTTTACATCCATTATTGTCATTTCAGGTAATTAAAAAAAAATTGCTGTTCCATACGAAAGTGAAATTTTTAAACTATGGTTAAATGTATGGACACACTAATTGATTTTATTTACCGGCAAAAATTTCATTGCTATAAAATTGTTTACTGAATCCCATACACCATGCATATGGGTATACGTAACGCGTCAATACACTGCCGTAAGATTTTTGCGCTAATATCTTACATCTTACTATCTTATCTTACTTAATATTATAAATGCTAAAGTTTGTGTGGATGGATGAATGGACGTTTGTTTCTATTTCACACGAAAAATACTGAACGGATTTGAATGAAATTTGACACATAGATAGTTTATAACCTGGATCTCGTGGCACAGTTACCGAACTTCATGCGGGTGAAGCCGCGGGCATATACAACATTAGTTTTAGTATTTGCGAAACCTGAAACACGTGTCTAGTATTTTTATGTGAAGAATCTATGTACAAAATTTCAAAACTGTATCATGAAAAATCACAAAGTTTTAAGCTTGTTCTATTACCTGGTTGTCCGCACAAAAACGTGCTCACCACGCAGCGCGCGCCTCCATCGTCGTCTTTAGCTCATTGATAATAATAATTTGGCAGTAGGTACCTAAATGATTGCGATAGGTACTTAGTGTCGCTCGGTGTCCAACTTGTAACTTTTTTTAAATAATTTTGGGACAAAATATATTAGAACATGGTTTAAAAATTATTGGAATCGATTCAGTTACTTATTCTGAACAAACTATTTTCAGGTTTCGCATATACTAAAAATAATGTTGTATATGCTAGTCATTTACTAAAATCATGATAAAAGTACGTGTCAGGTACGAGATCCCTAACACTGTGTATACATGCTACAAGAGGCTTACGTTATAAAACCTTAGTTCACAATCACCAGGACAATGCCATCGTATTACAAAGTATCTCATGTCGCTATCCGCCTCGCCGCCTCTTTTGTTCCATGCTTTATCAGTCTAAACGCCATGCTACTCGCTTGGTCGGCGCCGAGTAAAGGAATGCAGTTTTTATTTTAGACTGCAACTGATTTTGTCATTGTGATACGTGCTTTAGTTATAAGCGTGTGTACAATGTTGAAGTGTTATTTGGGTTCAATATACGAATTGAGAAACCCTTTTCATTTCATAAAGTATTAATCTTTATTTTTTGTTAGCCTGAACTCTCCCAGTCCTGGGCAAAGGCCTCCCCCATTTTGTCCTTTTAATCTTTTACGAACTAAAAATACTTTTTTCACATAAATCCACGCCTGTAATCCCCGAAGACTTCGTCAGAGAAATACCCTTAATAGTACACCCACATTTCACCAGTTATGTTAAAGTCACATGTTTTATTTTTAAATTTTTTTTTTGTTTAATATTGTTGATTTTATATTTACTGATCAGCGATTTTCGTGTTTTTTTTCTACAGCTTCTAATAAATTATATTATTATAAGAGTATCAACAAAAACCTACAGAACCCATTGTAAATTGTCGTAGGTTTTCATTTTGTATTGGGACACATTGTCAGGAGATGGATTACTTCTATGAAACTGATCAAAAATGCTTACAAGGGAAGTTTGGGTCCCGCTTATAAATTCACACTTTGTTCTTAGGGTAATCTGATAAAATAAAACCCACAAAGTTGCCTTTACAAAAGAGACCCCTCGTTGATCTAGTGGTCGTATACCATACTTCTTAGCATGAAGTCTTGGATTGGTTCCTACGTCGGGCAAGGTGATAATGAGGTTTTCAATCAGGAATTTCAGTAGCAGCTACGAAGTCCAGCGCACGAATGATGGCAATAGACTTGATCTCTACTAAATGGGACTTCAACATAACTGGCGAAATGTGGGTGTACTATTAGGTACCCCTCTGAATAACCATTCGGATATTACAGGCGTGATGTTAAGTTTGGTTTTATTAAAAAAGAAAAGATTTTTTTAGTGTGTTTTTGGAAGTTGCTATTTTTTTTTTTCCCCATTTTAGTTGTAGTATATACTACAGAAATACAGAAAAAATAAAATTTCTATGGGCCCAATTGGGAGTAGATCTTTTTCACATAAAAAAAAAGTTTTTTTTTATAATTGACGGAGTTATGAGGTAACAAACATAAAAAAACAACTGAATTGAGAACCTCCTCCTTTTTTTGAAGTCGGTTAAATGAAGATACAAGACCTATAATTAGCAGTGTGTATAACAAGGATTATGATGATTACAATTATCTGAAATCGTAATAGTTGCAAAACATGATTTTCAAGCAGACGTTTTCATACAAAAATATTCATAACATTAATTGGAAAGTACTCAGTCCTCTAAAAAATAAATATCTTCGAAGAATCTAGAACAAGGTTCTTTAAACAGAATGTCGCTATTGTTACTGAGTGTGGCGCACTTAGCGTTAAAAACCGCTTCGAGTTGCGCCCTGCTGTACAAATCAATTGAGGTTTCTGTGTTAGTGGGTATTGGTGAGGTTGATACTTTTTGTTTGTGTTGTTTTTATGGGGGCGTTAGTTCAAAAATCACGTAAATATAACATCGTGCTTATTACCCGAAGTATAAGTCAGAGGTGTGCTTATACTCACGTTTCATTATTTGCGCTATCATCATCATCATCATCCACAGCCCGACTTCACCCAGGCTGGGTATAGGCCTCTCTTTCCTTGTGCCAAGCTCCACATTCTTGTGACAGCCTCATCCAGGAAATTTTCGCGATGGCAACAATGTCGTCTGCTCATCTTGCTGCCGGACGACCAACACTTCTCTATACAGTCCTTGGACGCCATTTGGTCACAGCTTTACTCTATCTGCCATCACTGCGCCTTGCTGGGGGTTCGTCCCAACTCCATTTGAGTTCCATAACGTGATTTCCAATATCGAAGACCTTCGTACGTCTCCGCATTTCGACGTATGGAATTCGTTTTAGTAGTTATTAATTATAAATTATTTATACTTAAGTCTTATGTAATGGGGAGACAGCCTTCAAGCCGTTGCGGAGCAATTTCTGGTGAAAAAATCTAACAACACTTTGACCGACTTCATACCCAGAAAGAAGTAAGACTTCAAACTAACTCGTATATTATGCTTTATGTATTTCTCTACAATACATTGGACTACCACATACATACAATATGTCCAAACAACAAAGACTGAAATAAATCAGCGCGCAGCGAATTGCTTATTTGCTGCTACGGCGTAGCTCGTGTAGCGCTACGTCAGCTACGCCGTAGCAAACGCGTAGAGTTTCGTTGTTTAGAAAACGGTAGCTGCGCTGCCTTTTGTTTTGTTCTTTTCTAGAGTTAATGTGGATTATTAGGTGAAACGTTAGTCTAGGCTAGGAGTGGATAGATTATTTCAGTGATAACATACATACATAAACTCACGCCTTTCTCGGATGGGGGTAGGCAGAAACCACCGAACGCCACCTGCTTATATCCTTACATACTCCTTTTGTCTCGTCCACTTTCATTCATCTGGTCATAGTTGCACAGTGGTTGCGAGTACGCACCTGACCTTTCTGAAGAATTGCCAGCTTGAAAAATACGAGAGTTTTGGACCCACTATTTGGCGCCGTGCGGAACTGAGTTTACTAGTATATCAAATAAAAATACTAAACTCTTTAGAACGTTTCTTACTCGTCTAGGCTCTTTGGTCTTCTAAAAAGCATGAAGTAACAGTATAAAACATGCTACATACCCTCCACATTCTTACCATTCTTGAAACATCGATTGAGTTGATGAAATGAAGTACTTTTTTTTTCAGAGAGGCAAGTCCTAACCGACATAGTTAACAAATATGACTTCCCTATCCACAACATATAACTTAATCATCCCCTAATTTATTCATGCACTCCCCAAAAATATTTCCGCAGCAAAAATTCACATATGAAGAGAAAATTCCACCACGTTTAAATTGGGGCGCTTAAAAATAAAGCTGATGGTAGACAAATGATTTACCTAAGCGTTTTCGGATCAGGACGGACACGGTTGCTCTGCCCGCTGACTCCATTACACTTATTGCGAACCTTTAAGCCTCGGTGTACATGGTAGGTAAGTAAGTATTTTTTTATGAAATAAAAAATACTGAGAGTTATTTGTGGAGTGTGTGATTATATATAGTTCTTTTGGTGTGGGTATTTTTTTTTAATTTGATTTCGATTGTAATATGACAGTAAACATTAAGTAAATTGTCTCTGAAAAAAAATGAAGACGAGTTGCTATAGTTAGATTTTTTTTTTATTGTTTACCAAAATTGATACTCTTTTACCACCTTTCGAGTCTCCATAGATTTACCGAAACCGCCATCGTGACTGTCACATGTCTTAGAACCAAAAAAAGACACACATCTGCCAATCCGCTCTGGGCCAGTTTCTCTCAAAGAGTGGGGGCCTATATCCCAGCAGTGGGAACATTATAGGCTAATTATGCTTATGCTTATGCTATGCCATCGTGCCCATGAACCCTAAATATAAATTAATGTTACCAAAAACCTAAAATTTTAAATCACATGGGCATTTCAGAACATTTAGAAGATGTTAACTCCCATCTTATTTTGCATGACAACATTTTGATGAAATCAGTTTTGCCTTTTCATAAAAATAAAACAATTTAAGGTTAATTTATAAAGTGCAGTAATAAAGAACTTCTCACTTAAGAAATCAGATAAAAAAACTTGTTCAATTAATTAATAAAAGTGCTCTGTAACAAGACACATTTGTTTGCGCAGACCTCCATCGACTTCTTCAATACGACATACAAACATGAAATCCAGAACACAAACACGGAACTCAAAGATTTGACCAACAATTTTAATAGTTTGCGATGCCGTAAAAGCTTGCTCAATTATGTTGAGTGTGTACCTACTTTACTCTAACGTAAGGCCCGGTTTAAATGAGTCACTTTCAACTGTCATTATTTTTTCTTGTAACGCAACTAAAAATTATATTATTGTAATAATAGACACCTCCCTTCTTGTCATATCATCCTTCACACTGTCCATCAATCGTTTTTTTGGTCTTCCTCTCCTCTTATACCCATAAATCATAAATCGATCAAAGAATAGAATTCATTTTTTATCGTTTTACTGTTCGTAAAAGAAGACACAGTGTCCCAAGTATACATAAATGTGTCTTAACGTAACCCTTGGCCAACATTTTGTATCTACGGTATGGTTTTAAAAGTGGTTCGTCTGAACGCAGCCTTACCGGTAGCGAAATGCGCGAAATCTGCTTTACAGTTTCAATTCTGCGAAGTGAAAGAGTTCCAGGTTATTCGTACATTACTCAACTATCGGAAATCTTTTATGTGTATACGGTAAATCTAATCATGAGTTTATTTTGAATGAAAAGGCAGAAGAGAAATTACAGAAAATGGTGCCTGAATAATTTCAACCAGTCTTACCAAAGGTTGTGGAGGTCAGATAGGCAGTCGTTCCATGTAAAATACATGGAACGACTGCCTATTTGATCTCCACCGTAGTCACCGTCTTTAGTCTGACCGGATACAGCTGAATACCAATTCAGCTGTATCCGGTCAGACTAGAAGCAGACCCCAATGTATTTAGAAAACAGCAAGGTAGATGATGGTGACTGAATAATTTTGACAGTAATTTTAGAAAGTCCATTATAAGGGATTATAAGGGATGACCTTGTTGCTATAAACCATGATTGTCGTTGAGAAAATTGGAACACTTACACCCGTATCTATAAACTCGTCAAAGTGATTACTTGAGTAAAAGTAGTTACTTCAGATACGATTTTTCATTCTGTAGTTTAATAATTGCTTAAAGATAGAAGTGTCAAAAGTTGTAACTTGGTTTACGTTTAAGTAATTACTTATGCAACCACAGAGTAAAATTTGGACGAAGTAAGAACCGTCAAAGAAAGCCAAGCTAAGAATTCTAACTTTTGACAGTTCTAACTTCAAACAATTTAAGTAATTACTTAAACGCAAGTAATTACTGTAACTTGACTATAGATACAAGTGTTAATGCCTTTAACACGATAGTTGTCGTAGATGTAACATCTTCCAAGTCGTACTGTGCTCGCGCGTAGTAGTCCACTCCCTTGCCCAGAAAGAAGATCTATGCTGTCACCACCTTGGTCACAAGTGGGTACATTATGGACTGAATTTGTACCATTATTACACGCCTATAGTGCCTGAAGGATCAAGCAGAGGTGTACCTAATAGTACACCCACATTTTACCAGTTATGTTTTAGCCCCAAGTAGTAGGAGTCGAGCCTATTGCCATCAACCTGGCACACATCCAGACTGCTCGGCGGCTACTGAGAAATTAATGATGCATAAACATCAATAACGATTACAGCAATAATACTTTGCCCGACCTGGGAATCGAACCCAGGACCTCATGCTCAGCAGTCGTGGCCACAAGACCAACGATGCAGCAAAGAGGTACCCGATTAACCATTTTTCGAGTCTTCGTTTTCCATAGCATTTCGTTCGGTGTCACAAGCAGAAATAAAAAAAGTCCTAAATGCTAATACACTCTGGGTCCCTGAATATTCAATATCAGGCCCACACCCATGGCCACAGTTGGGCTAACAGCGTCCAGCGATTAGCATAAGCACGACGAAAGAATTTCTGGTCACGTTCGTTTTTTGTTTTGCAGAGAGAGAAATATTACAATGATTGTTTAATTAAATGTATGTGGCTTTGTGTGATGTTTATATGACCGAAAAGGAAGGGCTTAAATTAATTATTTATTATGTTATGTGGTACTTGAAATAATGACGTATTTTTTGCCAACAAGGGATTGGATACCAGTTTTTGTACTTTCAGAGTCTACATGTAGAGATTGTCACTCGGCAATTAGATCTCTGGCTTAAACTGTAATTGTATTTGAGTCCCATTATCGGAAGTTTTTCAGATGAACAGTAAGTAACCTTTTAATACCTTTTGTTTACAATAAATTACACGCAACTTCTTTTAAATTGAAATCTACGTAATATCGTACTAAAACAAAACGCAGTAAACCTACTTTACGGAGATACAAAACGGTGAAATGTGAAATCTAGTGTGATTACTAAAAACTGGTTCATACCTAGCTGTTTTATGTTTGTATTAATTCGAAATTATATGTTTTTCGTCTCTGGAAAACAATTATATATTGATTCTTAGTTACCACGTATTCAACTATGCAGTATTTCAGTTTTTGTTAATTTACTGCATCACATATGTGCAAAGTTGCAGATGTATAAAACAGCTGTGCCAGCCCAAAAGAATGATATGAACAAGTGTAACAACGGTGGTTGGTCTTTTACTTCTACCTTTGATGAGTCAGCCCAGAACTTAGCTACGAACTTGGCGCTATCACTACCGTTCATCATTTTTTGTAATGTGCAGGGCGTGCTGGCCACGATATCATATGTCCTACTGTTTGTGCAATGGCTCCACATTTGTGTTCCAGGCTAGAATCGTCAACATATAAGTCTCCATTAGAGCAGGTGTTCCTTGTTTCGACCTAAGTCTGGAGTCTGTTAAGAAACTTCAAAGTTAGCCTAAAGTCCAGTACGTTGGTTATTGCACAACTGACCTTCTTTCCCTCGCTACACATTGACGTCAGCTCACACATTTTAAACACAACATCGCTTAATAGTTGTGGGCAGGTTGACCTAGCTAATGGTTCCTGTGGTCTTCTTCAAGCATTCTGTAAAACAAGGCATTTTAAAAACATTTTTAGAGCTACGTGTTACGGTTTTTGTGGTTCCCTGAAGTTTTTCAGGAATTTGGAGCGTTTTAATATTTATCATTTTGTTGTTTTTGTCGCAGGATGCCGGTTTTAAAGATGCTATTTATAATTTTTGAGGTATTTTAGCTTCGGCTTTGCTGAAATTATTTAAGGTATTATCGCTGAATAAAATTGTTGTTGATCTTTGATGTGAGCGATTTTATCATAACATGGCCGTTTTCAACATTAATTTTACAAAATAAACTAGACGGAACTAGTCTTGTACGATGACAATCGTTTTAATGAGAGATAAATAATTTAATTTAAAACAAAATAAATAATTTCTAAAAACCAGGAGGTTATGTATTCCACCAGCAACTTGTTTTTTTCATGTACTAGATCGATTACTCCGTGATTACTGGGCCGCTGTAGAAAAAGTCTAAGAAGTCTAAGAATTTGTGTGGGATACAATTAAAAAGGGTAAATTATAAAACTTTTTTACAAAAGAAAAAAACCGATTTCCGAAAGTAAAGTTATTTTAGAGGTGTTTTTTTGGATGTCGATTTTCTTTGCAAAAAAAATCTACAATAAATTATGGTTAAATTCTATCACAGTTAAACTATTTTTTTAATAAAATCCTAAAAAGAAAGAATTTACTTCGATCATCACGTTACCACTAGCTAAAAGTAATCTTAATAAAGAAGATACAAAAACCAATTTCAGAAAAGTCACTCTTAAAACCAGCTAAACCATCAAATACCGCAACCCGCTGACGAATACCAATAAAATTAGACCACAATAGAAATCAGAAGTATAATAAAACTTTAAACGATTTTCAATTCAAGACAGAATTGCTTGGTTCTTAGAGAAAGAGATAAATCGGGGTCGCGAGATCGAGTGATACAATTTATGTGTTGCCAGACTCCTAATGCAATTGAACGCATTGTGAGGCGAACAAAGATTCAGCTAAGTTCTATTATTATATTATCTAATAAAGATCGTGAGGAAAATAGAAGGGTTTTAAAATATAAAGGGTGATGATTGAAAGTCCGTGGTGTGACTTTGAAGGTATCTTTGCAAGTAGTAATCTGTTAATCGGTGAGGAGCACGTGGATGATTGATAACAGCCCAACGCCTCGATCGGGGTTAAGCAGCGCTTGCCAAGGTTGGTCCGTAGATGGGGGATCGTTACGAACCTCGTTTTTTTCCCGGTTGTCATCTGTAGATCATTGGCAAACGTTACAGGTAGTCAATGGCCCGAAAGTCTGACAACTTGTCCTACCAAGAGGTACTGTATTATTAAGTACTAACTGGGTTGTGGATTTCAGACCTGCAGTCGCTCCATGTAAAATACTCGTACATCTCGTTAAACTAGGAGTCGACTCCAACATAGTTGGGAAAAGGCTAGGCAGATGTGATGTACCCTGATGCAGTGCAGGTAGCTGTCAGGCTCGGCTCATGCACAGCTGACTTAAGCCGAACCTGACATAACAGGAGTTTTTAGACAGTGATAGGTAATACTCAAATCTCACATGTTTTCTATAGTTCGTCCAGCATGATCAATAAATAATCTGAGAATGTCTTTGCAAAGCCTTTCAAACTTGACATTTGTTTTAAAATATTCCCTACCTAAATATTAATCATGACGTCACAGAAAATACAAAATGGTGGACTAAAATTATCTGACGTCAAAATCAAACATTCCTTTTCCTCTTTGTTTTAACTTTTATCTATTGTTACGCCAACAATATCGTAAGCAAGGTACAAAACGGCAAGCAATAGAAACTTTATGAAATTATACCTATCTACAACCAAAACCTAAATTTTCTGTTACAACCCAAATTTTATTAGGCTGTCTGCACACATGTTTATCGGCCGTAAACTTGAAACACGGCTATAAGACGCCGAATCGAAAGTTGTGAGTGAATAATTTAGAGTGAGTGAGCTATTCCGTTCACGTGAACTATACCTATGCGTGTTGTTTACTGCTGAACCACACTGGCTGTCTCATTTATAAGGGCTTGTTACATGAGCTGTTAATTCGAAAGGTAGCTTGGTATTTTTATGGTGTTTTGCTGTTGTTAAAACTTAATTGTAGCGTGGGGATTTTATTGGATCCAACATATTATTTTTTTCCGATGCGGGTCTTTAAGATAATTTCTATATTATTTTCACGCGTTTATTAACTGAAGGACATACGTCAGTAAAATTCTAGTGTGCATGGGGTCCTGAGTTCGATTCCCGGGTCGAGCAGAGTGTTATTGGGTGTCTTGATTTGTGTCTGGTTGAGGCTCGCCCCCTTTTTTCATGGGACTTAAACATAACTGCCGAAATGTGGGTGTACTTGTTAGGTACACCTCTGCCTAAACCTTCGGGGATTACAAGGCGTGGTGTCCTTCGGAGTGCAATAGAAAAATTTTGTATTTTTTAGTAGGTACGTTTTATATTATAAGCCTGCAAATAAATCCCTCAAGCTACAAAAATGTATCGCTCAAAAAATTACTGTCCCGGGTCTGCATAAGACTGTTTTATCTATAAACACACTCACGAAACAGGAAAATTCCCAGTGCAACGGCTTATAAAACCGAGGAAATCAAAAATAAATTTTCCTCCGTTACTGTGAGCGATTTCATGCCAGTGTAAACATACTTTATATAGCTCATACAATTTTTATTACATGTGTGTGCTATAAACATTTGCAGGGCCGGCTCTAAGTTGTTTATTAGAATTTATGTACTACAGTCTGATTTTATGGGGCCCTTAATATCATTATGTTTAGTATTTGAACTTTAAATTGGGATAATAACATTTTGGAAATTTTCCGATGCAGGGGTAAGACTTCTTCTCGTATGAGGGAATGAGCATTTGGTTGAGTCTCGTGCTTTCTGTGTGGTGGAGATTTAGGATTTTTTATTTGTGTTAAGCTACACACGTCGTAACTTGTTTCTTTCACGTGAGCACCGTCGCCCCGTTAGCCCCGACGCGGTCAGTCGTAACATCATCTAAGGGGGTATTCCTCATAGCCGAACTATTTTTAAGCGCAACCAACTAAGCGCAACTGAATTATTCCTCGTAGCGCAACCATTAGTTGCGCTCACAAATTTTAATTATAAATATTATATTTTAATTCCTCAAAGCGCAACCATGATGAAAAATAAAAAGGGATGGATTAATTAATGATAAGTCTCTATTTTTCATCATGGTTGCGCTTTGAAAACTCTTTCTTGTTAAAACATCCTTATGACGCAACTTAGGTATCGTCTTATGACAATGAACAGAAACATCTGAAGCAAAGCTGTTCTAGTTTTCAGCATAAATAGACATGATGATACCCCCTACTTCGCCTACTACTTTTTTCAAACTCAACGCACCCCAACCAAACAACATTTCAATTACCTTCTCCATAAAAAATCCCCTTACAAAAAACAACAAGAAACTCCCCCAAATCCAATCTTATTTACATTAGATAAACATGCTTAATAAAACTGCAAGACCTTGACAAGAATATCAAGAACACTGAAGGAGAAAAAAAAATCCGCCCCAAGTTTTGTGGACGCCAGATCATTACCGAAATACTCCAACCGTAAAATGAAGTTATAAAACGGAGGGGCGAGGGGGGAAGGGTATCTCCAAATTATGTGTTTACTTTTAAACGTTAGCCACAATAGGTTTTCTGGGGGCCTTGTTTTCGAGAGTAAGACGTCGGTCGTTAGATTTTGATTGGGTTTTTTGACAGTATATGGCTTAATACAATCCAGTCTTAACAATGTATTGTGTTCACCAGTAACTAGGTTGTGGAAACAGATACCTAGATAACGCAAGTATCACGATCCGTATGAAAACCAAAAATTAAATTTTTTGACTACCTTCTGTGACCTCAAAAGCTTAATTTAGTTACTATTCAAAATAGACTACGTTTTTTTTGTCTTTAAATGTCTAGAAATAAGTTCTTGATATAAAACGTTGTTGTTTTAAACAAATTAGCTTACTAAGCATTTTCGGGCACTCAATGTAGATGCTCTGGCGTTATGTAAATATATCTAAATCTGTGGTTGTGGAGTACACATAGGCACTCGCTTCAGGTAAAATACTGGTATTGATAAACTAGAAACCGACCGCAATATAGTTGAGAAAAGAATTGGTAGATTATGACATGGCTGAGCATTATAATTAGCCCATTGCTCTCAC
This sequence comes from Noctua fimbriata, assembly GCA_905163415.1. NCBI lineage: Eukaryota > Metazoa > Arthropoda > Insecta > Lepidoptera > Noctuidae > Noctua > Noctua fimbriata. The sequence goes on from LR990945.1 coordinate 6,742,558, forward strand.
CGGTGGAACACAAGGCTCATCACTGTGAGGAGGGGATGGGCCCAATCTACCACATGGACCCAGTGCGGGTTGGTGAATGTCACAATGTCTTCGATTTTTCAGGAATGAAGAAGATGTTGTTTAATATGAGTAATGAGATGAAGAGTTCGTGACTAAATAATACAAGCTGTGCTTGCCTAGGTTGGTCTGAAGATGGACGACCACTCATTACATTTTGAGTTTCCTCCGTGCCTCGGGAAGCACGTTAAGCCGTTAGTCCCGGTTGTCAATTGTAGGTCTTTGACAGTCGTTACAGGTAGTCAGTGGCCCGAAAGTCTGACAATAACAACCAGTCTTACCAAGGGGTATCGTATTTTCCAGTATTAACTGACTTGTGGAGGTCAGATAGGCAGTCGCTGCATGTATAATACTGGTATTCAGCTGCATTCAGTTAGAATGCAAGCCAACTCCAACATAGTTGGGAAAAGCTGATCACGGTATTCTTTGTCATTGAATAAGGAAGGAAATTGTTGTATGTTTACTATACTATTTACTTCGTTTGGGTTTATTACTGAGACATTCCCGGTAGTATGACCAAATGACCGACTGCCTGATTGGAACTGTTTATGCCATGAAAATGTTTCAGACCATACGGTTTTATGAATACTTACTTCTTCAAGTCTTTTATATCATCAGTTTCAGTCAGTTTTCAGATTCTGTCCTTTATGAAGACTTATTTCACATAATGCCTTTTGAATTTGAAGACTTTTGTTTGACTTTTGTTTTTCTGTACTTAATTGACAAAAATATAAAAATTAAAAAAATACATATATATTTTAATATTTCTTTATTTCAGAAAATTATCAAAATAGCACCCATTGTTTGTCAAATTTTGTAACCTAAAATACATTTAATTTACCGGCCATTGTACGTGTTTTTTTAAATATCTGTAATACATTTTTAATTTGGTTTGTTTTGTGAAGAAGATGGCTGAATGTCGTTCGGCGGTATTGACGCATTGTATATTGCCATAAACGCAATATGAGTGTAACTTTGACGATTACTGAACTTCAGGCCTGTAAGCCCCGAAGGATTATGCATTCGTGTAGCTAAAAGTACACTAACATCTCGCCAGTTATGGTAAGTAAGTCCCATGTAGTATCGGGCGAGCCTATTACGCAGATCACAGACTCCGTGGCCCCCAATAACACTTTACCCGACCTGGGAATCGAACCCAAGATTTCATGCTCAGCAGTCGTGCTTGCGACCACTGGACCAACGGGGTAGTTCTTTGAAATTATTATTTTTTCATCGTCACGATAAAGTCACGACTACTGCCCCCGTAGCATGACCACCGTAGACAAGGATTTTTTAGACGGAAGAATCGACAAAATGACAGATAGTGTCGACACAATGACAGAATTCCTTGCACTATCTGTCATTTTGTCGATTCTTCCGTCAAAGAAATCCTTGTCTACGGTGGTCATGCCACGGGGGCTGGTCAAAACAATGATCTAAACTATCTAAACTAGGCCTAAAAATCATCCTAGCACTCGACCACCACACACCCAACTACAGCAAATACACGTATCTATATCAGACTGAGTTTTTGACAATTCGTTTGGCGCAGTACGAGTTATAGCTAACAGGAGGTTCGATAGGCCGCACACAATATGTGTTCCGGTAGCTCGGAGCAAATATTAGTATGCCCTACAGATATTTGCTTCGGGTTCGGGTTATGGCGTCCAGCATTTGTGTTGAAGAACAAGAGGAATCATGCAAATTTTCGTTGGTTTTTCATTGTTATTAATATGATATTTATAAACAATATATTATTCAGTCAAGTAATAGGTGGGTTACATTTAAATAATTTAGTATAATATAATAATGTAATAATTTAGTGTTCTGTATGGTGTCCGGACGTAAAGTATAGCACCATCCCGTATCTTCCCGTGGGTGTCGTAAGAGGCGACTAAGGGACTTATCAGAGAATGGGCAGCAGCTTTCTCTGTGATTTTATAACAACCACACTGCGATCGCCAACCCGCTTGCCAAGCGTGGCGATTATGGCAAAAACCCCCCAATGGTGAGCGCAACGCGAGTTGCACGGGACCGGTCAATGTGGCGACACTTGGGGGATGTCTATGTCCAGCAGTGGACGTCTTTCGGCTGAAATGATGATGATGATGAATTTAGTATATCTTAAGAATAGGCAGTTGACTAAGTAATGATGCAAAAACTTCCTCCTGTTTCAGTATCGCAAGAAGCTAAAAAAAATATTCCATGAAATAAAAACTAAAATATTTAAAAGAATAACAGTAACACAGCCTCAAATAACAGTCTTTGTGTATGTTGAACAAAAATATAGTACAGGAACAACGAATTAAATTATTAGAGGAATTATAATGACTGACAGTGTGACTGCGGAGCATGAGGTCCCGGGTTCGATTCCCAGGTAGGGCAAAGTGTTATTTAGTTTTTTTTTCAAGAATTTCTCAGTAGTAGTCACGGAATCTGGATTAATACCCGGTTGATGGCAATAGGCCCGCCCCCTATTACATGGGACTTAAACATAACCACCTAAATGTGGGTGTCATCATGACGTTTTGGCACTGAAACCTTGGGGTCATATCGATACATCCTAAATTCGATGCTATCCTATGTTCTTTGTTTAAATAAAACAACTCTCCAATTTTTATTGAATTGCATTGCAATTTTAGATTTAGAAACACTAAAAAAGTAGTCAGACGAATGATCAAGGAAATCCAAATCTTCCAATTGTCACACATAGCATTTCGACATTCACGTCGTAAAGAATTAGGCACCCAGTCAAGATCCAACTAAGAACAGTCCACAGCAGTTCCATTAGAAACCACTTTCAGAAACTGGACGTTCTCCTAAAGCTTTTAATAATAATAAATTCATTTATTTCAGGTAAATAACACCCATTGCCATACAGAAATTAATAGAAATTTGAAGACATGAAGACAAATAATATTCGATAAAATAACATAGAATCAAAATAAAATCAAATAAAACCAATCACAATACAATCAAACTAAGTTAAATTGAATAAATTAAAACCAAATAAAACAAATCAAATTAAATCAAAATAAATCAATCAAAATAAATCAATCAAAATAAATCAATCAAAATAAATCAATCAAAATAAATCAATCAAAATAAATCAATCAAAATAAATCAATCAAAATAAATCAATCAAAATAAATCAATCAAAATAAATCAATCAAAATAAATCAATCAAAATAAATCAATCAAAATAAATCAATCAAAATAAATCAATCAAAATAAATCAAATAAAGCTAAAAAAAACAAATCAATACTTTCTCTCCGACACTGGTACAGATACATGTCTGTCGGAACAATGTCGGATGAAGGGGCAGTCCAGTCTCCCCGCAATCATCACAAGTACGATGTTAGGGCTAACCCGTACCTCGCGCACCAAGGATGCGGCGCGCTTGTGCATGGTCGCGTGGAAGCAGTCAGTGCGGGCCTCTGCGAACATACCCGATGCGCTGCAGTATCGGGGTAGCCCCATCACCGCCCTGAACGCGTTATTGTACTGGATGCGGATGGCACCGTAACTTTTCATCACTCAAAAATGGCTTGAATCCATTTTATCATCTCCACATCACGCGATAAACCCGCAGAAGGAAGCTGCTATATTAAATCTATCTGTCAGCCTTCAAAGCGTTTGAGGTCGTTAAAATCCCGTCAGTTTTACGACAGAACATCGAATCCATATTTTGAAAAGATAATAACTGGAACAGATATGAAATCGCTTTGACGTTAACTTTATTACTGAGTTAAATGTATACTTGTGTTTAAGATATGGTGTGCCTGGCGTTCCTCTATCTCCTTTCCGTTTTATAGGAAACTTGGCGACACCATCAACCGTCTCATCCTATATCAGATTAAGATCCTAGACTGCCTCGTCGGTCTAGTGGTCGCAAGCGCGTCTGCTCTACATGTGCTCCTTTTTTTTAGGATGGGAAATCATCAAATGACCCCCCCCCCAGCCCCCACCTCGCTCTGGGCGGAGCGGAAGGGAGTGTCAGACTTGTACTGACTAAAACCCATCCATGTTCCTTCTTTGCCCTTTGTGTTCCAGGGCCGCGGTATCTCTTTCGAACAGTCCCGCAGCACGCATGTGCTCCTGGATTACATTCCCACGTCGGGTTTTTCCATCAGAAATTTCTTAGTAGCAACCACGGAGCCTGTCTTTGTGCCCGGTTGTTGTCAATAGACTCACCCCCTATTATATGAGACTTATACATGACATGCTAAATGTGGGTGTACTATTAGGTACACCTCTGGGATTACAGCCGTGATGTTATGTAATGTGTAACATCATAAAATTGTTCGGCAAAATTTTACGACTTTTATCGCCCTTTGTTTTTGTGACACGTCTTGATACTTTTTCTGATTATGTAAGTAGCTAAGTACCTTCGTATTCCTTTGGGGTAGCTAGTTCGGTATGTAATATGATCGCTCCATTAATCTGTACTCAATCCTTGTGATATTTGTTGTCGTTAAAAGGAGATGGATTGGTTCCAAAAATATTACGTATATCGTCATTGTTTGCTTTATACATATTTCTGAGATTGAGGTTAGTGTCTGGACTTGTCAAAACGGTGTTTTTAGCTTTCATGGTTTAAAACTAAACTTATACTGTCACTTACGGGATATCTTCCGTGATCATGGCGCTTGCAACAGCATCGAAATATCGGGATCTTAAAATTATGAACAATCACGGAAAATATCCCGTAAGTGACAGTATAAGTTTCGTCAAAACAGATTGAGGATCAAAATTGTAAAATGATTTGTGCCAACAGAACGCAGTACAAAACAATGTGTATTGCTCAATCCTAATCTTAACTAATATTATAAATGCGAAAGTAAGTTTGTTTGTTACGTTTTCACGCCTAAACCACTACACCGAGCATCCTTAAATTTTGCATACACGGTGTAAACGGACCCTTCACGAAGTCGTCAACCAAGCATTCGGTACATCAAACTTAGTAACTCTAAGCAAAAATTATTGCTGGGAAACGACTTTTATTTTGAGGTGAAAAATCACCTTTTACGGTAGGACTCAATGTAACGCACTCAAAACATTGTGCTGATGAATGCATTGAATAGTACGGCATTTGTAGAGGTATTTGAAATAAAGTTATAGCATTAAAAGTCTGTATTAAAAAAAAGCTTGGGAAAAAGTTTGACCCCCAATATCTCCGTAACTAGAAAGTTCCCAGGTATGGTCCAGAACAAAAAAGTGACTGCAATGACGGGGAGAACAAATGCCTTTCGGCTTTGTTAAGGGTCTATTTACACGCTTCATACGTTGTCAGGTGTACAGAAACGGACATAAGGTACCTTTTTTCCCGAGAAAAAGCACTGTTCCCGAGGAAAACAACAATAACGTTATATAGATAATAGTTTGCGCCACGTGACTTTCGAATCATGATTGAATTATATTATTACAAGCAGAAGCAGAGTACAACCCGAATTGATTGTCAAATTCTAAATTCGGCCTTCCTCTATTCTTTTTTTTTTCTTTTTCTTTTTCTTTGCTCACGACATTTTCCTCATTCCTCCGCAGTACATACTCCATACCAAAACCAACCGATTACCACATAACTTTTCAGTCACCGGCGGGCGCCACAAAACACATTTCTTTAATATTCTTTCGTTCTTTAAACAAACCAATCTTCACAAAGTCAAACAACAGCACCCGTCTTAACCGTCTCCTGTCATAAAATATAGAATTCTACTCGTAGCAGGGAGCAGTGATCACCGGTTTAAATGATCCCCATTAGGTTGGCGCGGGCGACGTGTTTGAGAAATAACCCTTTAGTTGCAGCTGCAGACGTGGCGAGGGAAATGCTACTTTCGGACACACGGACGGTAGCGTTCTGCGGGTTATGTTTTTGTTGGAGTAGGTTTTTTGTTTGCAGTGCAATTTTGTTGTATTTGTAACACTTCTTGTAAGAATATGTGGTGTGAAATGTTTAGTTTGTCCAGTAGTTTAACCTGCGAGACGTGTGAGCACAGTTAAACACTCAAATTGTGGTACATTTTGTTTTCCGTCAGCAAGTAAGTTAGCATACCATCTCATACCATGCTCATGTTTGAAAGTTGTGCCAGTTACAGAAAAGTTTAAAGGGAGATGATTTTCTTGGTATGTGATAATTAGGGAAAATCGTATGCCACTAAAAGGGCGATGAATATAAATAATGTTGATGGATGGAGAGGGAGAGGAAGACCAAGGAAACGATGGATGGATTGTGTTCAATGCGGCAATTTTGATCCTAACCAAATAAATATCTGTCTCAAAGTAGAAATTTCATGTACTTGATGATACTCACTTCTGAAACAGAAGTAAAGAAACCAAAGCTGCTATTTGCTTTGGCTGTTGGTGTACATGTGTGAGTTTAATTGTTTGTAAAGGCACCCACGATACAGGAGAAAATATAATACCTAGTGTGGGGCAACGTATTAAAAAAAAAAGACAAGGCAGAATCAACCTTTTGCATTGTTATGATCCGGTCCAAAGGTTCCTAACTTACAATCATAATATTGACCACACACAAAACCGTCAACTTCACAAAGAAAAAAGAAAATCATAATTCTAAATTCAAAAGTGAGGTTAGGTCCATTAAGCTTTCAAACAAAAAATCCTAAAGTTTCGAACACACCTGTTAAATTCCCAGGAATTATTAGAAGACTCCGAAGTGGTTTTCTTATAGTCTCTGTAAAAATGGCCTTAATAATTCGGGGCTAGATTATTCTGGGTCCAAATGAAGGAATGACAATGGTCTCTTATTGTAAAAATTGTGGCTCCCTAGCGGACAATCTGGAGTTTACGTTTCGCGTAATCAACTTTGAAGTATTTAAGTCTTGGAGCCTTTTTTGTTTGTTTGTATTATCTGTGTATGTTTTGGTCATTCGTGAAAACTTTTTTTTAAAATAGACACTAGTAAAGCCGAATACAGAGTGTAAGAGACAGCCCTCCACAAACTGATGGGGTGAATTCAGTATATCATACTAAGATGACCGGTACAAGAATGTTATGGGAATCCAGTAAATTTGATTTGTTTTATTTCCTCATAAGCAATGTATCGTTACCGTGGCAAAACGCACGTAGCGAACGGCAAGCGCAACGACGAGTTCGATCAACTCTGTAGCTAAACAGAAAATGAACTCCTGATTTCACGTGTCGTTCGTTAGAGTATTTCAACATGCATTGTTGATTTTTTGATTTTAGCCGTATTATTTACATAAATGGAGTGCTGCGTCCAGGGAATGTAATTTTACATTGAAATAAAGGAAAAGTAACTGAAAAAAACAATAATCCGGAGAAAAACTGCGGTGGAATTTGATTCAAAATAAGGAGCTGAATGTACCCTGTCAGTTTGTGGAGGGCTGCCCCTGTATACTCATGGCATTAACTAGCACAAAAGTATGTCATTCGTTTACATGCTTGCTGCTATTTAATTGTGCAATAACTACTTCTAGCTGGAGAATGTTGTAATGCCATGATACTTGTATACTTTTGTGTATGTACTACGTATTTACTTGAAGTGGCACACTTTTTATCAGCGCGTAATTTTTTTTTTTAAACAATTGCTTCTTTTAATAATGTCTTGTTGTCGTCGAATGCAGCTGAATACCATTATTTATATGAAGAGACTGCCCGCCTGACTTTCACAACTCGCATTTGCTGTGTAACACAATACTCATTGCAAGACTAGTTGTCATACTTTCGGATTCTTGATTATCTGTAATCATCATCATCATCAGCCTATAGCAATCCACTGCTGGACATAGGCCTCCTCAATCGCACGCCATTCAACTCGATTTTCAGCAACTCTCATCCAGTTGCTACCAGCCACCCTGCGAAGATCGTCACTCCACCGAGCCTGAGGGCGTCCTATCTTACGTTTGCCGATTCGCGGTCTCCACTCAAGAACACGTCTACCCCAACCGTCATCGGTTCTACGGCTAATATGACCGGCCCATTGCCACTTCAGCTTACTTATTCTGTAAGCTATGTCAACAACTCTGGTTCTCTGTCGGATCACCTCGTTCCAGATGCGATCCTTCAGAGAGATTCCAAGCATAGCCCTTTCCATAGCTCGCTGAGCGACCTTAAATTTATGGACAAGTTGGATTATCTGTAATGGCTGTCAAAAATACTAAAGATAGAACACACATAAAGTGCAAGAAGCACGGAACGGAGGTGTTTCAAAATTAAATGGATGGTCAATGGTCACCCATCCACAGACCGACCGTGGCAAACGTTGCTCAACCTCAACCAAAGTCCATTTAAATATTTTTTTATTTAAATACATTTCAAGTTATTCGTCAGTGTGTCCCGCTAAGCTATTACGGGCCCTGTAGCGCGGTGTTTAGATTGTTACTAATGTAAAAATGCATTTGTTCTTTGTTTCCTTAAAGCGGAACATTGAACACTGTTTCTTTTACTGTTTAGATGCCTTGATTTCAGGCAGAATTTTTGAACTCTGTAATTTTCGAGTAACACGAAATACCGATAGAAGAAATAAAAACAGCCGCTCGGGTCGATCTTCAGGTTAAGCCGCGCTTGCCTAGGTTGATCCGTGGATCTTGTGTATCTGTGGAGAACGTTGTTGTGTGCACATTCGTATAACTCCTTATATTCTATTTTTTTTGTAATATATAGTGTGTTGGTTCTTATAAATAAATAAAGTAAAATAAAATTTAAATAAAAACCTTCTTTTTTTGTTATAATAAAATATGTGTAACGTCTTCAAAAAATTATGTAAATTGTACCCTCTTGTTATAACCAAATGTGGAATTATATTGTATAGTATAAATGCATGTTTTTTAATTGTGTGGAATAATACGGAGGACCTTGAACTTTGTCTAAATAAATTCGCTCGGGTCGATCTTCGGGTTAAGCCATGCTTGCCTAAGTTGGTCCGTAGATGGGTGACCACCCATTACACACTGGGTTTCCTCCGTGCCAAAGCACGTAAAGCTGTTGGTCCCGGCTGTCATTTATAGGTCTTTGACAGTCGTCACAGGTAGTCAGGGGCCCGAATGTCTGACAACCAGTCTTACCAAGGGGTATCCTATTACCTAGTACTAACTGGGTTTGGAGGTCAGATAGACAGTCGCTCCATGTAAAATATTCAGCTGCATCCGGTTAGACTGGCAGCCGACCCCAACATAGTTAGGAAAAGGCTAGGCAGATGATGACGAAATACCGATAGAGCGATAGTAGAACTTTTCTATCGTTCTTTACTTATCGTGTTTAACTAAAACCCACATTGTTTAAAATTGCAATACATTTCTCTTTATATTTTAAAGTAAAACCTTGGTGCTGATAACGTACCTGTTTGAATTTTCTTGACTTGAAAGACGTCCTGTGCGGTGGGAAGGCCCATTCAAAAAATCTTAGGAGCCTTACGGTATGCTTTTCCAAAAAACAGTGACACAACAAAAAATATTCTTACTTTGACTTACAAACAGATCGTCGAGACGTACGCACGGCTATCAAATCAAGCTATACAAATCCAGTTTATGCGGATCTCTCATTGTAAGGGAAATCTATATAAAGCGAGACTATATTATACTGGAATGGTGGTGGTGTGTCTCCGTGTGTACAATCTTTAGCATTTCTTTTAAAACGAAAAACTTTTTTTTATACAGACTTCGATTCCCTGAGTAATCATTTAAGGATGAGATGAATATTCAATCATTTCTCCTTAGCGCTCACTTTCGCCATAACAAGGAACTTTTGTGCCCAAGTTTCTAGACCCATCAATTTAGGCTATGCGTTGTCTATCAGTTAATGAATGAATATAATACCAAACGTATGTTGCCTTTGATGTTTTAGAGTAATCCATTTTAGCACAAGAGCCAAATATTTCCCGAAACAATGCCCAAAATACCTCACGACAACCTACTAAAATACCTACAGAATTTAGACTTGAAAGGACTGAACTACTATACAATTCTATTTGTGAGTCTCAGGTCAGTAAGCGCCCGCGACACCTGAATAATTCACGCGGTCAACCGCACAGGAATGTTAGGTTTTAACTGATGAAGCAATAGTGAATGTACTTTGGAGACTAGAGGGGTTACAGGGGTAAAGGTGAGATAGGGTGATCGTCTTATGTCTGTTTAGCCTAACGAAAGTGGATACGAGCGGAGATGGGCGAAGCGGATAGGAGAGGAGATGCGTAAGAGCTTGGGTATACACCCAAGCTCTTCAAGCTTCAGTGGATACCCACTGAAGCTGTGCGGAGATGTGCAAAGCGGAAAGAAGAGGAGATGTGCATTGTGCACCGCTCACCACACGCTGATCACAGCACACCGCTCACCGCACGCCGCTCGCAACATGCTGCTCACATCTCATCTCGTCTTCGCTGTGTGCTTGACCGGCGAGTACGCAGGCTGGCCTAAACAATTACGAGACATCTCCAGCCCTCCTCTTTGCTCAACAGTTTTCGCCAAAGCTAAGCGGAGATGAGAAATATAAATAACTATTGGGGATTCACAACACATCTGAGGCTCCTCTCAGTGGGGTTTGGTAGATGTCACATTGTCATGTCTTCGAATTTTTGGTTCTAGGACATGCCGGTTTGCTCACGATGTTTTCCCACGACTGCACGTAAGTCGGGGCCGCCACCACTGGGCCACCCGGTGCTCTTACACCAGTGAGCCACCGCTGCTCTTAAAAATATTGATTAAAAAACATTAATAACACTAATTATGCTACTATGGCCCGTTTGCACTTCTAATCACTAATTGCGTTTAACGATAAGTGCATTTAGTGCGCTTAAAAGTGTAATTGTAGTAGTAATTGTTAGTGTAGTGTTAGTATAGTGTAAATGTTAAATAATTTGAACGTAAACCAATCTCCATTATCGATCTTTACCGCCTCCGATGAAAGCTGTTAATAAAATTAATGATTTCCCGTTAATGCAACAATAGTCAGTTCATTGAATATTTTAATAACTAATAAATGATTGTACTTAATAATTAAATCTGTTATTACATTGTTGTATTAATAATACCGTAGCAATTAATGAATTGCTGTCAGTAATCATAGCTTTAATTCTGTTGCCAACTTAGTTATGGTCTGTTACCAGTATCGGATGAAAAGATACACAAATGGGTCACAAAACGTACTTATCGGACCCGATCATTATTGCGGACATTAAATGCATCGCAAGTGCACCAGTGATAACATCACGTGACCTACTTACCAGGCTACCCACACCTTCAGCGTGTTTCTACAGAGTCGTGATGTTTTTACCTCGTAGCAAGGACGACATGTAGTGTCTGATCTCAGCAAAGTTAAGACGTCCCGGAACTGTTCCGATTCAATGTGCCCAGGTGGGATTTATTCCGAAGGCTCGTCCATCATGTGGGCAGAAGATGGGTTTCGTACTATGAAAACACAGGGTGCGATACACTGTTTCTAACAAAACTAACGAATTACTTGAGATTACAACTTAACACAATAACACGGGGCACAATGAATCGGGTACAAGTTCCAAGTTCCAAGACGTTTTAACTCCGCCGCGATCAGACATTGATTGTCCTCCTCGCCTCGAGATGTAAACATCAGGGCTCTGTGCAAGCCACGGTGTGGTGTGGGTAGACTTGTAAGTAGGTGGCGTGACGTCACCACCAGCGCACTTGCGAATCATTTTATGTCCGTACTAATGACCGGATCCGACATATTTTTAATTTGATATAGGTACTAAATGCTTGGTTGTCGGCTTCGTCAAAGGTCCGTTTATACCTTGTATTGTCTCACTGCTGGGCAAAGGCCGCTCTAAAACCTTCCAGGAATTCTTTTCTCGGACCACCTTCAACCATTTCATTATTTTTTTCTATATAATTGTTGCCAAGAAATACCAAGTATTACTAATTCCGTTCATTGCGTGATTGCGAGAGAATATCTCCTGAACATTGTTTGTTTACTCTTTCATCACATACTTTTGCAACAGACTCTACAGATATACAATCTACATCTCTTATTTAGTCGACAGGATTAGTCTTCTCTAATCCTTCTTTAGGAAGGGTTTCTTTGTCGTCACAAACTAAGTTATTAAGTAATTAAATACAACGGCCTCGTTAGTCTAGTGATCGCGAGCGCGACTGCTGAGCATGAGGTCCTGGGTTCGATTCCCAGGTTGGGCAATGTGTTATATATTATCTATCAGGAATTTCTCAGTAGTATCCACGGAGTCTGGATTTGAGCCCGGTTGATGGCAATAGGCTCGCCCCCTATTACATGGGACCTGCTTTGTTCCGGCTAATCTCTGAAACGCCTGGACCGATTTTGATGAGCACTTTTACTGGCCTATAGCTGACGTTGTAAGGAGTAACTTATGCTACTTTTATTTTAGAAAAAGGAATACGGTTTCGTGCAAAAATAAATTAAAATCCTTCCCATTGGTAACAAAATCTGATTCAATTAGGGAAGAAATATTTTTATACAAACAAGTCAAACAGAAAATAAAACAGTTCACTCGGTTATACACCACATAAATTTAAAATTTAAAAAACTCCCATCGCAACAAAGAAAAGTGAACAAACGTTTGATAAGTCAATAAAATGGCTGAGCCGGTTTTGATAAAATATGTCTAATTATAATATACACATCATGCCCTTTCATTTGATAACCCTCTTGGGTATATTTGAAAATATTCGATTTTTCATATCCACTTTCATCCCCCATAACTAGTAAATGGCTGCACCGATTTTGAAAAAAAAACGTATCTAAGAACCATAGCTAAGAAATTAGCTTTCAAATAAAAAAAACTGCATCCAAATCGGTGCCCTCGTTTAAGAGCTACGGTACCAGAGACAGACACACACACATATTGCGGTCAAACTTATAACACCCCTCTTTTTGCGTGGGGGCTAAAAACTAAACTGTCACAACGCGGAAAAACAAAACACAAACTAAAATAAAAGGAAAATACAACAAAATGCTTAAAATAACTTAAACACTACAAAGTTGAAGAGCTAAGTTATTAAATAAAAACATAATAGAAGATCCGTAGATTAATTCGAGTCAAACAATAGTGCAACTTGGCGGGATAATTAAAATAAACTTGAGCAAAGTTTCAGTATAGTTCAGGCAGGTGATGTTGCGTTTGAACTTAGTTGGGGACTAGGACAGTAGTTGAGAGAGTATATTAGTGTACTAAGTCAATACTGTTTTACAATGATAATATGCAATTTTTTTATTTATAGATTTCTAAAAGTGTTTCAGATCTGGGTTTTCAGTGAACACTGAATATTCAGTTTTAGGAAAATAATTATTTGAAAAATATTTAAATCTAGACAGTTCAATATACACTGTCAGACAAAGAATATGGGTCAGTACGTAAAATTTAAATTACTCAAATAATAGAGCTAGCGGCATTAATAAAACTGTATCTTGTAGATAATTTCCCAGTTAATAAACAATTCAAAATGTTGAAAGTTATTGGTTGTGAATGGTCAAATTATATTAAAAAAAAACGAAAAAATATCAAAAAAATTAAAATAACTTTTTTTTCACTTTTTTATTGTTTTTTTTGACTCCGACTATCTTGATATACTTATAAAAGCGCCAGTCACAAGCCAGTTATTGGCCTTTCAACTATGCTATTCAACTTGCCTCTATGTCCGACGAACATAAATGTACCGAAAGATATTTTAACTAGGTATCGAAGTTACAATATCTTTTTCAAAGAGCTCTTGCAGCAAGTTTTACAGATAAAGAGAGCAGTGAGTTGCAAAAGTAATACATTATGTTTGGCACTGTGTTAAAATAAAATAAAATGATAAATACTCTTTGCTTTAAGAAACATGCATTATGGGACATGTGGAATGTGAACTCGGTATTGTCGAAACATCTTTCGAGGCTCTGGAGGCGGTTGGATCAAGGGCCTGATACAGAAGGCAGTCCTCCTCGAGTACAACTTCGGGGGTATAGCCCTTTCCAAAAAAAAATATTTTTTTAAATCAGACTAAGCAGTAAAAAGTTACGCGTGGTTATATAAAAAAAATTTAAGTGTCGAATTAAGAACCTCCTCTTTTTTTGTCGTCCGGTAAAAATAGGTAATAAAAACAATGATATCTCAAGCTATTTAAATTACCTAATTATATAACAATATCCTTCCATTTGTCTAGTCTAAAAATAAACACCCACACAACATTCTTTCGAAACAAATTATTGCTAACGGCACAAATATACGACTACATTTTGCACCTCTGAACGGAAGCCGAACATTTAATAACTCCGTACTAAGAAATGAAATAAATTCCCCGAATGCCGTGCTGCGTCATATATATTTTTCTTCCACGAAATGTAACAACTAGGTTACATTACTGTACTGTGAACCTATTGCGGAGGTTGAGAACATTTTCAAACCTAGGTGGCACTTTACCTTTTTTAATGTGGTTACATACACATGTACTGACGCTGAAAACAATGGTATCGGCACGGACAAACCAGTTGTAGTTAGAGTTAGAATTCAGACAGGCATTTACTTTGTGTAATTTATTTAATCTCCAATATTCCCCAAAGACTGCCTCCTCGGTCTAGTGATCGCAATCGCGACTGCTGAGCTTGAGGTCATTGGTTCGATACCCGGGTCGGGCAAATTGTTATTGGATTTTTCCATCAGGAATTTCTCAGTAGCAGCCACGGAGTCTGGATTTGTGCCCTGACGGTTCGGCCCCTATTTGATATTATAACTATTAGATTCCTGTGTAACTATAAAAACATTGTGACTTCTGTAATTCAGAATAATATTCTATCACGTCCCAAAGGTTCACCACTCCTGGCTATACTTAAGTTCTTTACAACATGATGTCGTTTGGAACTTCAGCTGTTTGACTGAAAATCGGCGCAAGTCTGCGCTCGAATCTCGATATCTTGTATCGTAAAATTTTGGATAAGGAGTTTTGAACCTGATGGTACTCCCATCAGGTTATGTGTTCCGGTTACAGACTCCCTCGTCAAAATAGTGTGTTATGTTAGTTTAATTTTCTAGTGCTCTTGTCAGTAAAATGCAGCAAGTAATTCTTATGTTGTATTTGAAAAGAAACAGTTGTGTTTCGGTGTTTATGCTCAGAGAAGTCGGATAGGAGGTACCAATCCCATCAGGTTATAAAACATCAAGTATTTTTAAATCAACTTATACAGTACTTATAAAGTATATTATAATATTCAGACAGAAATATCATTGTCAGGATTTATTCCTTTAGGTTCGTACATTATGTGGGCAGAAGATGGGTTCCATGCAATGAAAATACACTGGGTGCGATGCACTGTTTCTATTCCTTATCAATTGCCTAGCCTTTTCCCAACTATGTTGGGGTCGGCTTCCAGTCTAATCGGATTCAGCTGAATACCAGTATTTTATATGGAGCGATTGCCTATCTGACCTTCACAACCCCAGTTAGTACTGCGCAATACGATACCCCTTGGTAAGACTGGTTGTCAGACTTTTTGGGCCACTGACTACCTAACGACTGTCAAAGATGTACAAATGACAGCCGGGTGCTGCATGCTTTCAGTCACGGAGAAAACTCGGTATGTAATAGGTGGTCACACATCCACAGACCAACCTAGGAAAGCACGGCTTAACCTAAAGATCGACCCGAGCGGCTGTTATTATTTAGCCACGAGCTCCTCTGTTTCTGGGTAGGCAAACATGTAAGTAGGTCACGTGATGTCACCACTGGCATACTTGCTATTCATTCCAAACCTTACTAATGACCGGATCCGACAATTATTTTTTAATCCATTCGTTTTTATTCTCTCGAACAAAATGACGTTTATCTAATTCATCGTTACTCGTCTAATTTCATATAATAATTTCAAGGATTTTTGACAAAGTAATAGATTTTTCCTTCATTTTAAATAGTATTCTATAAAAAACAAAAAGAATTTAGTTAATTATACAAACTTAAAATAATAATAAAAATATATAAAAATCAGAACCATCCCATCTGCTCATAGTCTGAAAGACTGATCGCAAGATTAAACAAAGAAAAAAAAACAAAAAAAAGGTATAAAAAAAAAGGTGATAGATTTTAAAAAGTTTAGTAGGTTTCGACCTCTACGATTACAAAGGTTACAAATCCTAAAAGAATATCCCAATCCTAGACAAGGCCAAGTCAATACATAACCCAAAATACCTTGTTTACCTCACCTTAGGTAACTACCAAACAGTCTTGATAGTTTCGACATTAATCTACGAAATAGCTCTGAAGAACAACAAATGTATCGGTGAATTGGCGAAGATGGCCCCTCTTATGCCAAATATGCTATCAATTCTATAAAAAGTTTTCATATAACGTCCATACAATAAATAGATTATATGAGACAGTCGGTTGTTTATTTTTATTTATTTATTTAGTATTGAGCTAAAAGGCTGTCGTTGCCAAGTTTGTAAATTAATGGATTTTTAAATAGGCAGCTTGTTTTGTTAGGAGTAAACGTTAGGTTTAAAAATTAAAATTGATCTAGTATTATTGGCGATGTCTGTCAGAATTTTCAGTTCGGTTCGCGAACGGCGTGCGTGTATGACCAGACGTATGAACGTGGACGAGGCAAAGGAGTTTGTAAGGATCGTGGTAGGTGGCGTTCTATGGCTTCTGCCTACCTCCAGGGGAAAAAAGCGTGAGCGTTTGTTATGTATGTATGTGTGTAGGAATAATTCAGATCAATCTTACCTTCTCATCGTAGATAATTCCTTACAGATGTGACGGAATGAAATTCTTCAGATACTTACTAAAGTTATTGTAGCTAGCTTATTAAATGTTCCAATGCACAGTGCAAAGATTTCAAAAGCACCAGAAGTATGAAGAGTTGAAAAGCACAGTTTAGCAATAATTAGAAATGGTCCTTAATGTACTAAAGAATCATACAAGAAATGAATTTAAAAAAATAAAACAAAACATAAAGAAGCTGTCAATCAAAGAAAAAAAAAAGGAACTTGTCAATTCTCTTTATGAAAGTCGATTCTGGAATTCAGGTGTTGCAGTGGTTAAGAATAGTGTGGTGGGCTTGTCCCTAAGACGTTGTTGTCACCGTACGGGAGCTGAACTGAAAAGGTTGAAAGGATTTCACTAAATCGCCTCGCCAACTCAGTTATCATATCAGCTAAGTTTAAAATATGAACGATATGAATATGCTTTCTCAAAAATCCTCTAGGCTACCTGTAGCAGAACAGCCTTTTGAAAGCCCATAATATGCTATGTACTAACGCATTCACTGACGATCAACCACTTTTCAGCCTTATTACTCAGGGTATAGGGGTGAAAAGTGGTCGACCGTTAGTGAGCGCAGTAGTACACAGTCTTACCACCACAGACTGCGATCCTAAACACAACTCCTTGAAAGTGCACCACAATGTTCAATCTTGTTTAGTATTATATTTCGATAAATTGCTAATAGCTTGTGTTATGCACGGGTACATAGTTAAAGTTCTTGATAGCTTTACTGGCAAAATTGTAGTTCACGAGTTAGTGACTAAAACACGGATGGAGCAAGTCAACAGCTGATAGCGATTTAAAAATCATTTTAAGAATGGATTCCTTTTGATATGGGAACTAATAGTATCTAGTTACATTTGTGGCGGAGCTCGTGGCTAAATAATAACAGCCGCACGTGTCGATGTTAAAGGTTAAGCCGCGTTTGCCAAGGTCGGTCTGTGGATGGGTGCTCGGAAAGCACGTTAAGCTGTTGGTTTCCGCTGTCATTTGTAGATCTTAGTAGTAGGTCAGGGGTCTGACAAGCAGTACCAAGGGTACCGTACTACCCAGTTCTAACTGGGTTGTGGAGGTCAGATAAGCAGTCGCTCCATGTAAGGTGGCAATGTCTCCACGACAAGAAGGCGTTTTGGCCCCTGCAATTTGCGGTTACGCTCGCTGCTAGAATTGTTCTTATAGGCCTATTTCAGAGCGACATCAGCGCCGGTTTCGTGCGCCAGTCAGACGTTTCGATATTCATAGACTTGTATGACAGGGTTCACTGTTAAACGCGCACCGATCGTTAAACTCGCACTCACTCTGATATAGGCCTTAGTGTGAAGTACCTATTTCTACAAAATATATTTTGTAGCAATCAGCGATCAACTATGACTTGCACCAGTCAGTTTGAATCTAAACTCAGTGAACGCCAAATATTTAGTTCCACTATTTGTTTTGGCAAACTGATGTTTCAAATAGCGGTAATAAACATCGCTACCATAATTAGAATTCAGCTGTAAATTAAATTCTGGTTGGTAACACTTCCTGTAACAATAATTTAGCTAGACAGTTATTGAGCTTGTTACTTTAGATATTAAAGAGGAGCAGAGCTTGTGGTTATATAATGACAGCCACACGATTTGATTTTCACAGTTAAACCGCGCGGTCGTAGGTCGGTCCGTGGATTGGAAAGCAATTTAAGCCATTGGTGCCGGCTGTCATTTGTAGATCCTTGAAAGTCGGTACAAATAGGCAGTGGCTCAAAAGTCTGACAACCAATCTCACCAAGGGGTGGAGTATTATCCAGTACTAACTGGGTTGTGGGGTTCAGATAGGCAGAATTACAGCTGCATCTGGTTAGACTGGAAGCCGAGAAGGTGAGGCGAATTATGATATTTAACTGTAATTTGTTGCTTTTGTCGTTTTTCAAGTTATGCACTGAGCTCCTGAGCTCTACAACTTTTTTTGGAGGTACGTCGCCTCGTTGCAGTCTTGACCCAGTGGTAAAAGCCCCTTCACTCACCAATCGTGGTTTCGAATCCAAGTAGATGCGTTACTTTGTGTTATCTGCGAGACAAAAACACGCCATGTCTTCATATTGTATTTATGTTTAGCCTGCACACATACTTGCATATTTTTTGTAGTGTTTATTATATTTCTTATAGGTAGATTTTTATATTAAAACCCAAGTACTGTTTAATTTATTTTTTTATCATGTAAAAAATATTTATGCTGTCTTGGCTTCCATACGTTTTTTCACGGTTGACCACTGAAAACTAGCGCTGTGCTGTAGGCCCCCCATAGCACAGCATCATGCTGAGTGGTAACCTGCTTGTCGCAGTCACGACGTGCAAGTGCCGTGTTGAGTTTATAAATATTTGTTATGTGTTGAATGTTTATTGTTTTTATTTTCATTTTGTATGATACACGTCATGTCCCTGCCAAAAATATTATTTTTTTCTTTCTTTCTTATCCATTTCATGACCACACCAAAAAACGGTGAAGCTGGGAGACCGGCATGACCTAGAACCAAAAGATCGCAGCCATGTTACATCTACCATACTGCACTGGTTCCGCGTGGTAAATTAAAGCCCATTCCCTCTTGTAAAGTGGAGATCTTCATCCCAGCTGAAGGAACGTTACAAGAAGATTATGTCGCCTTGATGATCTGTCATTTGCAAGTGCCACTGAAAGCAAGTCCCGGGTTCGATTCCCAGATTAGGCGAAGTGTCAAGAGAAAGAGAGAGATAGAGAGGTGGGAGAGTGTGTGTGTGTTGGGTTTTTCCATCAGGAATATCTTAGTAGCAGCCACGTGGATTAAGGGAGTGGAGTACCCCCTAGAAATATGATAAAAAATAACTGTTCTATAAATTTTTACCAGCTATTTGAACGTAAATGTATGGAGCAGCTAATAATGTTTTCTAACATGTTTTTCAGCGATTTCATCGTTGGTTCCTTCCCTTAGTAAAAGTCGTTCATTTTCATGGGTGCTACACTCCCCTTAAGTATTGCCTACGTTCACCAAACCACTTAAAATAAGCTACAAATGCACAATCTGGTTACAGTGAATTAGTAACAGTATTATCACCTAAAAGCTAAAATCTAAATCATTCAGATGATTTATATCACTATTCCTGCTTATCACATTGTTAAAACAATAGCAGAGTTAACAATAATCAGCAAATATATCTTTATTTGCGTTCGCAGCTGTTGGGACTGAATCTATTAATAAAACAATAATAACAAACGTTTTAATGGTTGTTGCGAATACATTAAATAAATGCTAGTTTGCATTATTACGTATGTATTTAGTGTACCGACACACTGCGGTCTTTGATTAATGTTTCAGGGTATGCAGATATTATGCGTTAATATAATGTGTCTCATTGCAATAATAAACATACATGTACTCTCTCTGGAGCCCTGACCGTCGGTAGCTTGGACCATGTTCCCGATACCGGTGGGCTACAATTTTTTATATTTTTATTTTAAGGTATATTTAAAAATGTATTAGATTTGTATGGAAATAAATGTAATAAAATCATCCTTCCTGCCCTCATCCCAGGCTACGTGGGGTCAACGCAACAGGTTTTCTTCTTTCTTTCTCCCTTGTCGATTATTACGCTAAAAGACACTTCTTCCTTACCCTCTCTATCCATCAACAACTCTATTCATCACTCTTTTAGTGACATGCGTTTCATCCCTCCTCATCATAAATGTCCATACCATGACAAATGTACGTGTAAAGGTGTATGATTGTTTCTCATTTTATAGATTCACATCTCACACGCTCACCTCATAGTTATTCTCACACACACATAATTGTTCTCATATCCATACATCACATACACACATGAACACACATACATTAAATCCATTTATTAATTAGATTAAAGTTATGTACTTACCTATCTTCAAATTACTTATCTAAAGTGTACTTATCAACTATTTTGCTGTAGTACTGATTTAATTATATGAGTCTTTTGCTTGGCACCTATTCTTGTATTATAAATACTTGAGGGGAATGGTGCTGATAGTTGAAATACAGGCTATGCCTAGTTCGGCTACAGATACTAATCTCGTTGCCTTAATTGAAATTGTTGCATCACTGTAAACTAGTACTAAGTTTTGGAAATTAACTATTATTATTGTTATTGTCACCTGTAGATTGTTACTTATCATTGTCTTCTATGCCTACAGTACTACACCCACATTTAGTAAGCAATGTTAAGTTGCACGTTACGGGGCCTGCCTAATCGTATCAACCGTTGTCGTTCGTTTGAGGAACGATCCCAGAACATGATACTAATCGTGCTTGAGATCGCAACATCTACGATGGAAGCAGCTCAGCCGAACCGACAAAATGGAAGGCGTCTAAATTGGCAAAAAATCGTTTAATGTAACTCAAACTTCTATCAGCGTTATTGCTAGCATAGTCTTCTGCCCCACTGCTTGGACACAGTTAAATCGATGAACGCCTTTATTAAACACGTCAAACACTTTTTTTTCATTATCATTAACACTAGAAACGGGATATTTACCATGTTTACTGATTTCTTTGAGTTCCCGATACGACGATGACTACGACTACGACTTTTTTTTTAACTGGTTAGTTCCCAACCTGGTATCATTAAACCGCCGCATGGGCCTCTGTCTTGGCTTTACATGCCGTCGAGAAATATCTCTCAGGCATACTGGTTGGTTTCCTCACGATGTTTTCCTACACCAAAGCCAGTGATAATTATACAATAACGAACACGTAACCTTGCACAACACCAAAAAGAAAGCCCCCACAAAAGAAACCGATCCAGTCCATAACCGGGAACAAGGCAATCCATAGCCTAATCTTACAAACTTACTATCACACATCAAAATTGCTAAATGGCCAACGTTTCCACTTGACAGGGGTAGCAAACAGCCATAAATTTGAGGCGCACTATACCGGAACTACTATCTCAGTGTAAACGTCCCGATGTACTATGTCACAAATAGTGATGGTCGTAGGTGAATTGTCATTAAATTTGGGAAAGTTCTCGATTATTTTCGCTCTTATATCGAGTCTGATTGTCAGAAGTTAGTGCGCTTAAATGCGCTTTCCATAATCGATTCACTGCGGATATGGTTGGAGTGATACTCAATCAGTTATCGGTCATAACTCAAAATCTTCCTCTGTATTTAAATAGTTAAATTCGTCCTACCTGTATGTAGTAGCATTGTCTCGCTCACATTGAAAACTGTAGACATATTTTTGTGCATTCTCCACAGTGTAAACACTTTTTCGCGTGACCTAAGTACGGTAAATCTAAGAAATTAGGTCTTTGAACAGCAGCTAATTCATCGACATGTTACACTGTGTAAATTTTATTACTTCATCCAGAAATAATACGAGACATGTTTCTTAATTTCAGAACTAAAAATAAAAGATTCAATTGGATCAATCGTGCAACTAGTCACGACTTGAAACAATTGAAAATCGTTGACGACTCTTCCGAAAACGAGTCGACTAAAATTCCAAACTCGATACTTAAAATATCTCGGTCGTGCCCAACTCTTGTTCCAACGTTACAACTTGAAACAAAGCCGGGAAATTCCTCGTATTTTTAACGATATACGAGGCTTTTTGTATGAATTGCATTCGGATGTGCTACCAAGTGACAGCCGTAGAGATAGACATGTTATAAAAATGTATCCTTTTTCCCACACAACTATTCGGGATCTGAGTGAAGTTTTCGTATGATATGGGGTGTAATGTTTTTTGGTTTAGTTTTTTTTGAAGAGTTGTGGAGTTTGTAACTTTTGTTGAAGCTGGGAAATGTGTGCATTTTATTATAGAGAATGTTGATAAAGTCTTTTATTATGTAGGTAGGCCTAGGAATAGGATCCTCATAGTGGACTTAAAAAGATTCCGTTGTATTAGGCACTTATTCCACAGTAAGGAATTTCTTATGTAATAAGCAGTACCTTTGTGCTCTTCTATCTTAATGTAATGCCCTGTTAAGTATTTTGTGTGTACATAAATATATAAATAAGGCCGAAAAACGTTTACGAGCAACTGGGTTGGCAAAATTTTTAAACTAAATTATCTTCAAAACCTCACAACATGTAAAAATTTTGAAAAAAAGAAAACCTTTGTAGACTGACAAGAAGCATTAAAATTAGGGAAAAAGCCTGAATAAAAGCAAAAATAACGGCCGGAAAGAGCCATAAAAAACCCCTTTCCGAAAAAATATTGCAACAAATTAACACAGGCAGGTTACAAAACAGTATTGTTACCTCAGAAAACCTCCAATAACGAGCGATTCATCATTTAAAAAAAGAACGCCTCGTTTCGACCGCCCCGTTAGTAGTAAACAATCGATGAATTATTATCAGTCTCTCGCAGGCTTCTATTCACTGACGCACCGGCTATACAAAAAAGAAAAAAATAATGTTCACCTGTGCTATTATTGTTGTGGTGAAAAATATGAATTATTCAAAAGGTAGGCACCTAACGTTTGTGATTTGTTTCCCGGGTTTTGTTCCTTCAGAAAAAATCGGGAGGTTTTTCGCGAATTTAGAACGCGGATTTTTTCTTCTTTTTTAATTTTTTTTTTCTGAATACCGAAGTTTCGGTAACGAACTGGACGGGTGATACTATGTTAGATTTATTGCTGGTAGTACCGGAATTTTACGATTTGTTAGTGGTCTGTAGTGTAGGTACTCCCCGTGCTCACCTCAAGTGTTCTGACTATGAGGTTATGCTATCAGGATTTCTGCAGCAGTTTTCTTTATAAGCCAGTATTATTTTAAAATTACTTGTAATCCTCAGAAAAGTTTATTTGCTGCAAATAATAGGTATCGTGTTTTACTTCCTTATGTATTGTCAAGAAAATAATTATTAAGCAGATACGTCCCTCTATCGCAAGAAAGGAGGTGTCTGATGAGATGACTAGTAACAGAGAAGTATGGAAGGCGAAGACATGCTGCACCGACCGCAAATAAATTGGGATAAGGGCAGGAGAATGATGATACGTCCCTGTGTGTATTTGTCCCAGTATACTTACTGCGTCCATTTATTCATTTTTCAAGTCTTACTATGGGGTACCGTATTACCCAGCACTGAGTAGTGGAGGCCAGATAGGCAGTCGCTCCATGTAAAATTCTGGTATTCAGCTGCATCCGATATGATTGGAGGTCGGCTACCCCAATAAATTTGGGAAAAGGCTAGGCAGATGATGTCCATTTATTCATTTCATGATGGGCTATGGTATTTTGTCAGTAACAGTGGTCTTTGAGTTTCATGTTTTATTGGATCTTTCAGGTTCCTCAGAGTGCTTTTCTTTTAAAGGAGTGACTTTTAACTTAGTGTAAATAATGCTCGAGATTCATAAACATTAGTTAGCACTTGCTTTGACTTAGACATTTTCTCGTGTCCGACTCGCTTTTGTAATTTGTCAGTTATAGGACAGTGATAAAAATAACTCTTAGCCATTGATAGTACGTACGACGACCAATCAAGCTATAAAAAACCAGTTTATGCGGATCTCTCATTGTACGGGAAATCTGTACAAAACGAGGCCATGTTAAACTGGAAATGTATAGCTTGATGGGTTGCCATGTGCACATGCTACACAACGTTTATACATCTCGGCCTTAGATGGTTCTCAAGGGTTAATCAAAATAAAATTACAAGAATACAATTATTACCTTCTTTATTTTTTATTATTTCCCGTTTATTTCAATAGTACATTATCAGCTAGAATTATGTTCAATTTAATGCACAATTAGGTGAATATATTGTAGACAAGAATGTAGGAAGTTTCTTTAGATACGAAATAAAATATGGAATGTTTATTTTTACAAGGGAAGCATACGTTCTCTAAGATTTAAAACAAAAGGTAAAATGCAGTTTTAGAAATTAATTGTCAAGCAAATTGACACTCACTATTACTGCCACATAATATCAGTTGTAATTTAAATATTCAAACGGTATAGGTTGGTATTCAATTTTTATTTTTATTACTTATATTTGAAACAGAAAAAACACAGAGTAGATAGTAAACAGAAGGCCTACCACCACCTCTTATAGGAGCATTACTTTAATATTAGTCCAATCTTCGAAAGATAGTGTAAACGTATAGCTCTGTCTCTTTTCCATACTGAAGTAATTTTAAAATAATACTGCTAGAAGAGGTAGTACAGTCCCAGATGTATTACTAAATGCTTGTTTTTTTCAGTTTGTAATTTACTGTAATGGTTACTTTATCGTGTGAAAAGGAGAAATCCTTAACTTCATAGAGATTTGGATTATTATGACAAGAATTTGTTTTAGAAGATGGCATATTGATGTATTGTTTTAAAAAAAAAATGACAATCACCGAGGGCAAGAAGATATAGAATTGAAGGGATAGTAGTAATTTACAGTAACGGGCTGATCATGAATAAAACAGATAATTTAGGACAATGACTGATCATAAGGTATGAATAAGACAAACTATTGAGCGCTTTTCTTTATAGGTAGGTACTGAATGAGCAGTTTTTTTGTTTTAGTAGAAATTGGTAATTATTTTAATTAATTAATTTGAAATGGCCCAGAAAGAGGTGTTAAGCATCTGGACGCGTACTGCGCCGGCTGTTTCGAGGAAGCACGGGAAAAGAGCACATGGCAGGAATTGGAGGACCAGCAGTTAGACAATACAGGCTAGTAAAAAAAAGAAATATTGTGTACATCAACAGCAATCATTTGTTTTCAAACTAAAGTACATCAATAGTTTGTCTTTTTAACACTCAAGGGTTTAATACTTTTAGGTAATATAGCTCACATAGTTTTATGTATTAGGATTATACAGTTTTAGAATTAAATAAATCATTTCATGCACAAATTCCATTTCTTACAAACTTAATTCTTAACCAACTTCATAATTATATACAATTAATTATATCTTTAACATTTTATTTATACAAATATTTAATGCACCATCAATTTTAAAGTATAGCAAATTAAATTAACTAATAACATTTAATAGCTCGTTCTTTTATTTTAAACACAGCCTCATAGCTACTTTTCAATTTTTTTTTGTTTTAACGTAATACTTAATTATAATGTATTGTTTTATAAAATTCAAATAACTTCATGGGAATAACATTTCTAAAATAATTTAATCTATAAACAATAGATCTACGTAATAAAAAAAATAAAAATAACGATACAATAATCAATAAATTCAGAATGCTTTTCTGGAATGTGTACGGTTCATTTACATAAAAATATTTATCTGGGAATTTAAAACTGCTGACAATTACCTATATAAGATTTCAATAATATTTAAACTAATAAAACAGTGTTATTAAATTCTCATTCCTCTCGCATACTATAATTATTTTGGACTAACACTTATTTATAAGAAATATTAACATTATTACGATTAAAAATTAACATTATTAATAATTTAGTTTGTAAATATTTACAAACAATTACTATAATAATTATTTACACAAATTATTCTATATAATCAGTCTATGTTAACAGTATATTTCCTAAATATTATTTAGTTATATTTTAAGCGCGCATTATTTTTACAAAACATTTTATTTCAGGAGCATACACCACATGTCATTGCATTATTTTAATCTTATTTCCACGTGTGAAAGAGATGGCTCTATACATCTTGTATATGTCCCTCTCCTTCCCGCACTTTAAGAGGTGTTGCTGATGGTATAGTCCCAGGTGAAATTATGGGAAACAATATTAGAATACAAAAAGATTTATTTAAGAAATGCACGCTGAAATATAACCAGTTATTAATAATTAGACATTAACTATAAACATCGGAACAGTTATTCATAATCTTTACTTTCAATTCCTTTACAGACAATGATGAACCAGTAGAAACACAAAAAGAAAAGTACATTCACGTGCACTGCTAAGTAAAAACTTAGCAGAATTCAAAAGCGATTTCCTCGAGAAACATCGATTGCAACTTTGACCAATTTCATTGTACTATGAATTCCAAAATATTATGTTCTTTATATTATTTATTAATTTAATTATAGCAGTTGTGTTTACAACCAATTACAGTAACAAAAAATATAAAAATGAAAGAGAAACATATAACACATATTAATATATACAAAATAACAAAGTAATGCAAAATTTGAAGTTAAAACATAAATAAAAGAAGATTAACAACACTTTCATAATTTCCTCTCACGGTACTTCTGACAAAAAATAAAATAACATTGTATGAGAAAATCACTTTTCAATGTTGCTAAGTGTACACATAAAAATAGTGTTCATACCTGTACAGACATTCCAGGGGTATTCAATTCCATTCTAACATCGAGCTATTTTGTGAGATTTAAGAGCTAATGAATGACAGTAAGTATGGGTAGTATGCGATCAGGATTGGCCAATATACTTACCCACTTCATCATGCTCCCGCCCTTATCCCAATTTATTAGGGTCGGTGCAGTACGTCAATCACCTTACGCACTCATTGACGCTAAACGGTCGAGACACAGAGGGATGAGTAAATGGAGTGCTTGGGTCATGTTCAGTAAAACGTAATTTATTTCGCCTTTGGGATGTACGTTTCTGAAGGTTTGGACCTGTCATTGAAAGTGAATCTAATGTTTGAATGTGTTAAAGATCAGTCAAACTGGTAGGGGGCATATTACGCTCACTTTGGTACAGTATCTATCATCATAGTGTCATCGCGTCCAAAATTTGTTCGTCGTACCGGTTTGAGCATCGTAATTGTATGGAAGTGTTTGTCTCCGGATTTGCGTCCGCAAATCGTCCTTACCGGTTAAACCGAGCCTTAACATCAAGTAGAAATTAACTAAAACACTGTTCACATTCTTCCTTCTAAAAATTTTTACAAACAAAAAACTATAGAAACTTGAAATAAAAGTTTAAAAAACGACATTTTACATTTTTATTCCAATCGAATTGTTTCAAACCCTGACATCTCTAAATATCGTATTTTACGTACAAATTATTTATTCTAAAATATGTAAGCATTACAGCTATCTTATTGACGTCCCGCTGTACCTTTGGAGAAGAAGTTGTAGGAAGAATTGAAGAAGCAATACCATTATGGTTGGCAGGCAGGTTTCGGTCGCGGCACCTGGTGAAGAAAGGATTTTTATAACTCTATTTAATAAATTAAAACACCGAAGGCATTAGCTTGTTTCATGAGGAAACAAATATGGTCTAAAGATCCAAAACGTTGACCTGAATCTATAGAAGTGTGTCTGAAGTGAGTCTATAGAAACATTGACACTGCTAATCTTTTTTGGTTTCCTTTCATGGTGCTGAACTAACATTGTGTGTGCTAACCTAAATTCTCAGAAATGTGCTGCCAAACAAAAACTTCAAACACCCTTTGTTATGCCACCGGTGTTAACCATATCCTGATTTTTCACCTTTTTCTATTTTGGGATTTCGTTGGCATAAAAACAACACGGACAGACCTTTTTCAATTATTTTTGAGAGGTTTCCCTGTAGAACAGGGTGTAAAATAGTTCTTTTGACACCCTGTCTGTATGACAGGGTGTAAAAACATCTATTAGATAGCCGTCAAAAAAGATTTCTGTTCATCAAACTGAGTAAGGTTGCCAGGTTTGGTACGGTACAAGAAACAAAAGCAATACTAGAAAGAACAAGCGCCTCTCGTTACAGGTATTTTTATCCCGTTATTTCACTACACTAGTTTGAAGGTTTCAATCATCGGTTTTTAATCAATAGTATTGGTCACTTTACTGCAATTATACGTATTTTTCTTTAATATTTACCCGTTAGACTTCTGCCTAAAGCAGAAGCGGGATTAGCGCTACGTTCCCGTAAAATTAATGTGTGACTCGTCGATCTCCAAACGTCGAAAATCGATGCTTCACATCTGCAACAAGAAACAAAATAAGTGCTTTCTCGAGAGTATCAAATCACAAGTAACAAGGCTGAACACGGAGTGTCGTGTTACCCAGTAACTGGTTTGTGGAGTTCGAATAGGCAGTCACTCCATTTAGGTGATTATCACACGACACCGCTCGTTCGCGCGATCGGGCGACGTCGCAGGTCTCTCGAAATCCGTTGATGCCTAACACACGGACACCGCCCGATCGCGCGGACAAGCGGTGTGCATGTGTTAGTCAACAACGGATTTTATACAAGTCAATGCGACATCGTGATAATCGGCGTAACAAATTAGAAGCTGCATTCTGTTAGATTGGAAGCCATGGCCATAAGTGGGAAAACGACATAATTTTGTAATAATTAAATACAATCATGAATCCGTTTTCCAAAAATAGTCATAGCAAACTATGGTCAAAAAAAGTCAGTTCTTTATCAGTCCACTAAATACTTTGGGTTTGAATTTTGTATCTGCCGTAAAAAAAGGAAAATAACGGCATGTGTGTGAGATGTTCACCGATATTCCAAGTCTTATTCGTCAACTCATATTCGACTCCGGCCATCTTGAAAATGGCTTTAGAAACGACCTCCAAATTGTATTGATGTCAAGAAATTGTAGGGGTCAATAAAGAAAGCAATAGAAGTACAGCATGACATAAAGATGTGGTCATATTTAAGGGTGTGGCACACACCGTTAAACCGAACTACTTTCTGTTTGAAACCAACTCCGTAATCTCGAAAAATTAAAGCGGTCCCATGCAATATTTCAATACCGAGTCGACCCAAATGTATGTTATAATTACGATTACAAATCCATTTGCCTGAGGAATCTATAGCAAACCATGGTCAGTACAAGGGTTTGAGAACGAGGACCACGAAATCACTGGCGATTTTGCCAAGACGTTGTTGAGACCAAACGAAATATACATAAAAGTAGTAGCATCTCACCGTATCATGAGTGTAGGCACTGGCGAATGCACGGCTGCCTCCAACTCCAGCGTTGCTAAACTGGACGCGTAGCCATTGCTGAAGTTGAGCACATGGTTGGCGGTGAAGCCGGGCACCTAAAACAAACAACTTTATAAGACATGTAACCAGTAATCTGAACCTGGACACAACTATTCGATTCTAAGCCGAATCGAAATTTTAAGGTGCGTTAAGAGGAATGCTACAGTACATTAGTTTTAATAGAAATGATAAATAAATTCTTAAAGATTTCGGTACAAAACTTTAGTAAAATCAATAAAATATTTAAAAAAGAAACCAGAATATTTTGACATCTCAAAATCGATAGTCAGTTTGAAATTCTTACGTAGAACATTTCCTGATGCGACTCACAAACTAGTTCAGTGTTTATCCAGTGTTGATAATGCATTAGGATACAAACATTCATCAAGAGAGGTCATGTGTCATAAGTGACGTCATAAGTATCGTTGCTTGTGTCGTTTTATGCAATGTGCAGAATTTTGAGGAAGTGTTTTGAACTTGCTGTGTGATTTTTGACTTGATTAAGTTTTATGGAGTGTGGTCTCTGTACACTACATTCTCTGTGGTCCCCACACTGATTAGGCGGCGTCATAACTCACCATTTGCTCGTTGACGTACCACGTGACGTTGGCAGCGGGTAGCGACGGCGGTGACGAACAGTTCACCCTTATGTGGTCCCCGCCAATGTACGAGATACGATCTGATGTTACGTTTGGACTTGTAAGTGGTGGTTCTGTGGGAGGAAATTGACTTAATTAGAGCTGTATTGAAGACACTTTCAGTATTTTTAATAACACTAAGTGACACGTAAATAAATGCCTAAGTACAGTCGCCAGCACATCAAGTTACCACAAACTGTCAAATTTCTCCAAATGATTTTAAACCATAAAATGTTGATGGATAACTTCAAAATCGAATGAGAAAATTTGAATTTCGAATGGAGCAATACGACATATTCGGGTTTTCACTAGTTGCTGTTTAAGTGAAAACGAGCAATAATATTTGATTTAAATATAACTGTTTAGGTACTAAAGCACGTTAAGCCGTTGGTCCCGGCTGTCATTTGTAGATCTTTGACAGTCGTTAAGTAGTCAGTGGCCCAAAAAGTCTGACAACCAGTCTTACCAAGGGGTATCGTATTACCCAGTACTAACTGGGTTGTGGAGGTCAGATAGGCAGTCGCTCCATGTAAAATACTGTTATTCAGCTGCAGCCGGTTAGACTGGAAGCCGACCCCAATATAGTTGGGAAAAAGGCTAGGCAGATGATGATGATAACTGTTTAGGTACTACCTACCAAATAGGTTAGTAACTCAAAATTTTAACAAGGCAAAACTGGAACTTTTCTGAACAATAAAGATGTTAAATCAAGCTTTTAGTGGAACTTGAAATAAGCTGCTTCAAGAGCTTTAGTGAATGCCAATTCTAAAACCGTTTCAGTTCTTCGAGAAACATTTTGATATAAAATTCTGATTAAACTTTATAGATTTCCAGTACTTGCTCTTGTTAACCTTATAGAAATGTCGATATCCATTAAAAACACGTTATTCAATAAGGATCATTAATACTGAACAACATATTAATAATCACAGCTTGATTTTTTAAGTAAGGTCACAACATTGGCACACATAAAACTGAACACCGATGTACATTGTTCGTTTTACAACTCAAACAAAATAACTTGAACAATACACGCAGGTTTTAATCAAATATTTTTCCTACTGTTACACTTTGAGCGTGAACAGGGATTCAATTTCAAAATTAGAAGCAAGGCAGACAGACCATCGACAGTTCATCTGTCAAATGCCAGCGATTTTATAATAACATTGACCTTACAATGCATTACTGTGATAAAAAGAAAGACAGAGAGAGAAGAGAGGCATTATGAGAAAAGGTGCAATATGACTGATTCTCGTCCATGAGATTTTTTGTTTGATCATCAGAAACAAGGATGGAACATACGAGTTAACACGTAGGTAATCATGCAGATGACATAGGACAGTCCAATACGTTAGTCAATGAAGTCACACAGCTTAAAGCTTTGCTTGATCCCACGCTAGGTGAGATGCGCAGACTAAACAAGTGACAAATAGCGTGAGATGAGATGGCAATCTCGAGGGAGAGATCAGAGTAGGATAAAGGTTTAATAACACTTTGACTGAAACACAGTCAGTCGACAGTTAGTCGTCGGTTTTGAGTCGACGCGAAATCTGACTACGATTCTCACCAACCAAAGTCACATTGCCAAATAAAAATCAGTTACTGACAAAAAAGCGTTCGTCTGCCTCCAGCCTGCGTTCACTGATTGGTGAAAACTGAAAGCCTCGTGCTCTCTCATTGAAAACGAACCACGTCGGTTATTTTTGCCGACGAAAAGCCAGCTGTATTGTGAATATGCAATATTTTAGCAAACCTAATAAAAGATTCGGCAAAAGGGTATTGGTGGCAGATGGTGAACGGACTACCCTCCCTGACAGATAACTGGACGCTTTTGTTCCAAACTATATAATTTGGAAAGTGGGGAAGTGAAGTGGGTTTGTGAGTGTGTGTGATTCGTTCGACAGTTGTTTTCAGTTTTGATTGAACGTCGGATTATGTTTTAACAAATGACTAGCGATCAACTGGGTATCGGGAAAATGATGATGGGGAGAAAACAAATGATGGATGAAGAACCGATATTTTCAGATTGAATTTGGTTTTTAGAAGGTCGGCTGAATGGTTTGATGATTCTTGATAGATGAGATCCATATTGTTGACTTGTTCATTAAGTAAAATATGGATGTCAGCTTGCATATGCTATTGAACACTAACTAATAGGTTAATGCAATTGATGAATAAAAAGTCATTGATTCGAGTTCAGTGTCACTTAAACCAGACTTTAAATCATAAATAATGTTTTTAACAAATAGATTTTAGGTTGTATAATTATCACTTGATTCGGAGAAGAAAATCATCGTGAGGAAACCAAACCAGCATGCCTGAGAGATATTTCTCGACGGCATGTAAAGCCAAGTCAAAGGCCCATAAAAACTCTGACACTGGGTTAGGCACTTACCACACGAAAAATAAAGAAGAATAAGAAAGAAAGAACAAATAGATTAACAAAATTAAAAGTAAGGAGACAACTCATCCATAAATAACACTACTCTTTGCATAGCCCAATGAGTCGTAAATCAAAAAGTTTGCTCCTGGAATAACCAGATTAGCAGAGGACCTAATTAAACAAAAAGTAAAACGAAATAAACCTTATTAAATAAATAACCCTACCTTTTATTACTCTCCAAAAAGCCGGCGAAATTATTCAGAGAAACTCTGAACGAATTTAAAAGAAAATTTGTTTTACAAGACATTAACCCTACATTTGCCGCTGGTGAAGGAAACACTGCAATTTATTTATGCAAATGTCGGGATAGAGGACTTTTGCATATTTTTGTTCCCGAAAATTTTCAACGAAATGAATTAAAATTTGGAGATTTTTTTGTGAACAGCTGCGTGGATTAGGTGTAGGCTTGAAAAATGTGTTGTTTGGTGTCTTGAGACAAAGTTAAATCTGAGGATTATACAAAAGAAAAAGATAGGAAGGAAGGAGGTTTTGAATAGGTAGAATTGACGAGATTTTTGCCAAAAAAAATGTATGCAGACTGGTTTAACAAATACGATTGCCGAAGAAGGAATTGCAACACAACGTTGAGGTCTTGATAAGTAATGCTCTTTTAAAGAATAATGATTAGTAACGCTTTAAATACTTTCTGCAACAACAATTTTACTTAACAAAAAATTTTGAAAATATTGTGCTTCTTAGCTGTATACCTATGTATTTGGTTTACATATTCATCAAGCCGTCATCCGAGTTAGATTGGCATAAAAACAAGTAACACCACGACATAATAATACTTATGCATAAAGGCCTGGCTCAGCACATTGTCTGATAAGAACACCAGCTACTGCCTCCTGATGCTGACACAGCTCGTAGAACTCCGGATGTTTTATTTTTAACAGCAGTTCAATTACATCAAAACAGTTTCCCATTGCAGTACTATCTTCTATCTGCATTTTAATGAGGTTATTTTTTTTAAGGGACAAGACCGCCACCCTATTCCCAAATCACTACAACTCCCGAAAGCCATAATCAACAGTGGCGACCACCAGAAAAGCGCCGAGATTTAAAGAGGTTAAACAACTCACCGACTACTACCATCATGGCTGCCTTGATGTCCGTGTGGAACAGCGGTGCGTCCGCTGACACTTCACACTGGTACTCCCCTGTCAGCGTGCGGTCTACCTCTGTTAACACCACCCGGTTTTGGTCTGAAGCTGCTACCTGTAAAAATAATGCATTGTCAGATCCTGTCTTCGCCAGTGTATAATGCAGAGTGGTAGAAATCATGACGTTCTAAAAAAAAAAATACACGGCTTTTTCAGATTCAGTAACGTTAACAATAGGCATTTTTTTAATCTCATTGGCACCAAGAGTAACAAAAAGCCGTGTAAAAGTAGAAATTATAGGAGATAATACATTAGACACCAATTTATTACCTTCTCTAATTTCGTAGGTAGACAGACTAGGTCTAAACATGCGAGGTACAAGGACCTGGTTCTATATGCTTTTGGAATTAAATGAAGAATACTGCGGTCACCTACAAAGGAGCTAGAAAATCAAAACCACAATATATTTTCTACAAAACCTTCAGTTCCTAGTATGACAGGCAGTAAATGTTCTTTTTGGGACAAGCCTGAACATTATTCCCAAACCACTTCAACTCCTAAAAACGGGAATCAACAGTGACGACCACCACAAAAGCACCGAGAAAATGAAGCTCGACGAAGTCCCAGAGAAACAATTTAACTGTCTTGGATCCCGCAACGAAATTAATCAGAAAAGTAGAGCGGAGGAGTAGGAAAAAAGCAGTGAATGTTTATATCATACTTCAATTACTAACACACTAAATTAATGACCAACAGAATTATTCCATCCTTAGGCTTACTTGGCTGGAATGAAATTTTATTATTTTTTATAGAAAAACATAGTTCAAAGATGATCTACTTACGTCAACTTTAATCTCAGCTACTGGGAAGACTTTAGTCGCAGGTGATTCCTTCGGCACAAACCGGTAGAACTCGATCATGTTCCTGTACCATCTGATGGAGTACAACTGCGCCCCTTCCAGTTCATAGGAGCACATTAGTTCCGCGTCGTGGCCCGTTAGCACCGCTTTAGGTACGTGGATCTGGAGTGATTTGAGTGTATTCACTGTACCTGGGGACAAAATTTATATTGTTAGTGCGTTCCTAATGTAATCTATACTAGACTTACTACTAGACCTACTACTTATACCTTCTTTGTATTTAAAAATCAAGTGTCACTATATTTTCTCACGCCAATCTCCTAAACCACACAACCGATTTCAATGATAGTGTAATGCATCGGTCACACAAAACGTATTGTCCGCCGCCGACTGTGAGTATGTACAAATGTACAACGCACTACGTAATAGCGTATAGTCGGTTCAGTGTGAACGAAAAGTTAAATATATATGGAAAAGCGATAAACTGAGTAACGCGCGCTCACAGTCAGCGGCCGACAATACGTTTGGTCTGAACAATGCCTTATATGTCAGTTTAAAAACTTATAATATACTCTACTCTCACTACTGTACAACTACTGACATTGACAAACATTGTTGATGCCGTTTTCACGATATTTATTAATTTATAAAAATAAAAATGTAGGCATAACATAAATTTATCATGAAATGGACGGTTGCCAACAACGTGGTTGTTCCTTAGTAATTCTTTTTAAACTCTAAACGGATTGCCGCAGTTATTATTATAACTCGTTCCGACACGAAAAAATAAGCCCCTTCACCACCGGACTTTACCTAACAGTAACTCATTTAGGGGGAAAAAAGCCAGAACTTCCCAAAAAAATGAAATGTATGAAGGAAAAAGACATTGCCGGACTTAATAATAAAGTCAGTCGTAATAGGCAATTTATTTTCATTGTCACTTCTCTGACACTACGTATAAAAGTTAATAACTTACTCCCGAGGTACTGACATTGACAAAACAGCTTCTTCGTTACTTTTTTTTGTCACAGACTAAAAAAGTAACAAAAATTTCAGAGGTGCGAATTTTTTAGGTGAAAAACTGTGAAGTGTCTTTTTATGTTGACTGTATTTTGTTTTTTTTTGTGATGCTCTAATTTGCTTATTTGAGGTCTTTTGTGAAGATGGGAGTAAGGGGAGGTTTAAACGTACGCATTATTGTAACCATACATTACACGTGATGGTGTGGTTCCCTGCACACATTTTGCGCAAAGTATAGTATAGTGCGTTATCTTGAGAACCTCCTTCTTTTACAATGGTAAAAAAGAATCAGAAACATAACACAACACAAAGTTATCATACTTTCCAAAAAAAAAAATTCACGGCATAAATGCACTAAAACCAAAATTTTCCCCAACCAAGATTCCAAGATTTCATAAACACGAAATAACCCAGAAAACACGCGTTATCTATCCAACAACACCACTTTAAGCGTGGCTTAAAATTTTCAAAATACTCAAACACTTCCTCGGTCCGTACCAGGAGACTAGACGAAGCAAGGAGGTAACATCATAAGATTTTACGATAGCGCTCGTAC
The DNA here is from genome assembly GCA_905163415.1 of Noctua fimbriata. Classification (NCBI taxonomy): domain Eukaryota; kingdom Metazoa; phylum Arthropoda; class Insecta; order Lepidoptera; family Noctuidae; genus Noctua; species Noctua fimbriata. The sequence continues at coordinate 6,778,834 of LR990945.1, forward strand.
AGTACATTTTTACCTTGAGCACTCTTGGAGGTGCGTCAAGTAAATACCTACTTTATGACAGCTCGTTAGAAGTTAGACCATAACGCTAAACGACGTCCCTGCTGTTATCGTGGCTTTTTGCTCTCCGAATCTGCCACTTAATACTTCTTCAAGTTATTATTGCCTGGTAGTTTCGTTTGTATTTAGTATTGAAATGTATGCGTGGTTGTTTTGAAAAGGGAGGTATTTTTCAGTCGGTTTACTACCTTACTAATACCACATTCTTTTGTAAGAATCTAGATATTAAAAAATACTTAGTAATTAGCCCTCTTTTTGGGGCAAAAGTGGAATGAACAGTATGCCTAGTCTTTAAATGAAGTATGTTGATTGGTCACTTTTTATGTCGTGACCGACACATATAATCAATCAACCAGTAAGCACGCGCGGTTTGATTCTAATACTCACAGGTGTGCCTTAAATTACGGTAACCCCAAAGTACGTTTTCTCAAAATTTTATCGCTACCACCAAAATGATGTACGAGCCATACATTCTGCGATATCCAGCTCAGGTTTAAGATATTCATATCAGAAATCGCAGTTAAGCGTAGCCCACATTGAGGCATGATATTTTAAGCACGACTTTTATATTCAACATGGTATTGCGCCAAACAGCAGGCAAACAAAGAGATAAAAGCTTTTTAAATCTCCGAATTTATGGTTTGTTTGCGCTAACGGAATACTATTTGGTAAATCCTAGCGCTTGTGGACCGATATTATTTTAATATGGAGGGTACGGCACATATTTTATGCCGAATCACGAGTCTGATCACTGTGTAAAGTTTTGCACACGAATTTTGGTCTGGAAAATGTGGATAGATGAGATTTTTTCTAGTGCTATGATTTGTGTTCAGTGCGAATTTGTTTCTGTCCTATTTTCAAAGGAAGGGTTATTTATCTTACAGGTTACGTAAGTCACAATGAAAAGAATGTAGTTTGCTACTTTGTAGCTGAAACTACTGAACCGGTTAAAACAAATGACATACACCGGTGAATTCACTTTGATACAAAATGGCGTCACTGGAATTCAAAATGGCTGATCACACAAAAGGTCTGATGTGAAATAGTTATGATAATTTGCTGAAGTTTTTTTTAATCTAAATTGCCGTCACCGGATTTCAAAATGGCGGACACTAGACGTTATTATTTATAATTATCTTAATAATTTTAGTTTTAACACTGTTCGATCGAGATATTTTTCTTGCCCCATTTCACAGTGAGAGCCATTGGGTAGGAATTTGCCCCGGTTTCGAGGCAAATACAGCCATGATTCGACATGCCGCCAAGCACTGCGTTTGACAGTTGACGCTGACGGGTTAGACGGCTGCCATTGCCTGGTTCGCTGTCGCCTGCAAAGTGCCTTCCACTTCTAAGCGCTTTAAAAATCATCACGGGTTTAATTTTATGTAATTTATTCAAATAACATTTATCTTATATTATGGTGCATGTTATAAGCATTATCAATTTATAGAGTTCTGAATTCTAGGACACGAGCCCTGTAACTGTGAAAAAGGCCTGTGCTTTATGCATGATTTAACAGGTAGGAATAGTTACTTCTTCTTCTGTGGTTAGTTCCTAACTTTGTGTCAGTTTTTATGTCGCCCATCGGCCTCTGACTTGAGGCTACATGCCGTCGAGAAATATCTCTCAGGCATGCTGGTTTCCTCACGATGTTTTCCTTCACCGAAGCAAGTGAGACCGAAAAATCAGAGGTCTTGGGTTCAAACTTGGGACCTATGATTTGGCAGTCCGACGGTCACACCACTAGCTATCACTGCTTACTCATAAAAATAGTTACTGTAGTCGGTACAGATATTTTAGCAAATCAGCTGCTGCGATGACTGAAAACCAAAAAAAATATCTGGAAATTGCAGTGGTGGTTTGTAGATTTTCAAGAGAGAAAAAGAGAAACAGTGAATCAAGATTATCAATAATGACAGTCTCGATAACCACACGCATATTTTACGCTCTTGTTCGGCTCGGCACATTCGATTCGGCGGAATTTGTTAAACAAAAAAACCGATCCGAAGCAACTGCTACTTCAACTTTCATTCGTTTCATACCGTTCGGCAAATTCAGTTGAAATTCATTACTGAATCATGTTAGAGCCGGCTCTGCCGAATTTTTGATTTATTTTAACCACCCGACTGTGCCGACAGAAGCCAACCCGACTACGTGTGTAGCACGGCCGCAACTACACAAAATATAAAAAACAAATACAGGAAACCATTAAAACAAAATAAAACCGTAACGAAACCGGAGCACATTCAGTGATCTGTAAAGGTCCGATACTGTTCAGCATGGACCACTATCGTTTAAATTTACGCGGTTACAATGTGAAATAAATACCGGACACAGATTAGATAGGAGCGGCAATTGGGTACTGCACTTGGTCAGTGCTGCGATTGGTGGAGAGTATTTTGAGTACCGTGTACCCAAAATATTGAAGAATACTGGTTTGTGGTAAAGAGGAGTTTCCAAATCTTGGTGGGTAATGTAACAATGATTTGGACTTTATGAGGACAATCATCATCAACACTCACAGTTTAGTGTGGTAGTGAATAAATCCCCCTAACAAAAGTACTCGTTCTTCTTCTTAGCGTGTCGATGGCATTCTAAATTGTGTCAGCCCAGAACTGAGTTACTAGTTTGGCACTTTCGGTAGCGTCCATCAGTACCTGTAGTGAACAAACAACAGGACACGCAGAACGCGATATTAAGTAAACTTATACTGTCACTTACGGGATATCTTCCGTGATTGTTCATTGTTTTGAGCTCCCGATATTTCGATGCTGTTGCAAGCGCCATGATCGCGGGTTGACAATCACGGAAGATATCCCGTAAGTGACAGTATAAGTTTAGTTGTAAACCGTGAAAGTTTAAAACGATATTAAGTGCTCTATCGTTTGTGGAACAGTACCACATTTACAATCCAGGGCAGAGTCATTAATGAATCTATTTAAGTCGCGAGTTAACAGGCTTCTTTTGGGATAGTTTGTTCCATCATCGACCTCAGGACTAGATTGAGGTCAAGAGTAGGCTCACTTAAAATATTAAAAAAAAAACTCCACCAGAGCAGGTTTTCCTTGCTGCAACCAACTAGAACTCGTTTAGCACATATTATTTACTAATTTTAAAACTTTATTAATATTAATTGGTGATACTAACAGTGGTTGCCCTAAATTTTCCAAACTAAAATTCTCTACAATAGTGGCCAAGTCAAAAAAAAAATCCAATATAATATGGCCTCGCTTTGTATAGATTTCACGTACAATGTGAGATCCGCATAAACTAGATTTGTGTAGCTTGATTGCTCACCGTGCGTACTTTCAACTAAAAATCGTTCAAATATACGTTTACATCGTGTCATCGTGCAATAGTTTTGTAAATACCTTACTGACTTAGTGCAACATTACACGCAAAACATGATGTGGATTGTTATGGATGCCGGAGACTTATTTGCACTAAATTTTCGACTGTGAATCTCTTAAAGATTATCATCAAGAGAATATGCAGCAGCTTCATTTTGTCCGGTAATAACAATGATTTCCAATGCGTTTGGAAAGCTTAGCAAAAATATTTCCTCACTCATCCGCATCATCCGCTTAGCCTTATCCCAATTACTTTGTTTTCGGCTTCCAGTCTAACCGGATGCAGCTGAATACCAGTATTTTACATGGAGCGACTACCTATCTGAGCTCAACAACCCAGTTAGTACTGGTTAAAACGATACCTCTTGGTAAGACTGTCAGATTTCGGACCACTGACTACCTGTACCGACTGTCAAAGATCTACAAATGACAGCCGGGACCAATGGCTTAACATGCAGTGAAAACAAAATCAACATCCTCCAATAATTGGTAGTATCCGCTTACATCACACCGTCATTAAAAAAAGTCAGCGCAATTTAATTCCCAAGTCTCTTTAACGAAGCATGGTGGAACCGACAATGTGCTGACACACACTCAGGCGTCGGTTTTAACGAATCGAAACAAAACACGACCGTACGAAACGTGGGCTCAAAAATGGAAAACCAATTTCGTTTCGCCGTCCATCGACTGAAACTCGTTTGACACAAGTTTTTAAAATAAAAACTATCGACGCTTGAATACGTTTTCAATCACGATTTCGGATGTAGGCAAAGGGACTGAAATCATGGTTGGATTTTGAAGGACTCTTGTTTCGCAGTTTTTTTTTTTGGGAGAAGCTTTGTTGTTGTGTGATGCAACAAAAATATTCGAAACACAGAAAAGTAGTTTATAGCTGACTAGCTTATGCCCGCGGCTTCGCTCGCGTGGTGTCCGATTATTGTCCTACGGGATCATACTACCGGCATAAAAAGTATCCTATGTGTTAATCCAGGCTATAAACTATCTCTCATGGTTACATGGAGAGAGCGACTGTCGCAACCCCGTGCAGGGCACGCCACCATAGTGGCGATAAGTCCCCTCTTTGAGGAGTGGCTAGAGAGGCGCCACGGCGTCCTCACCTTCCGCCTGACGCAGGTCCTCACCGGACACGGTTGTTTCGGGAGGTTCCTGCACCGAATCGGGCGGGAGGAAACGCCCGGGTGTTTCCATTGTGAGGATCGTCCGGAGGACACGGTGCAGCACACTGTGGAGGCCTGCCCCGCTTGGGCGGAGCAGCGCCGTGTCCTCGTAGAGGCGATTGGCGGCGGCGACCTCTCGCGCCCGGCCCTGGTTCAAGCCATGGTCCGGAGCGAGAGGGAATGGGAAGCCGTCACCTCCTTCTGCGAAGCAGTCATGCTAGTGAAGGAGGTGGCGGAACGTGAGAGGGAAAGAGCCTCACGTCCCAGCCGCCGCGGGAGACGCCCTGGGCGTCGGGGGTCACGTGGTGGCCCCCGGCCACCGTAGGCGCTGGCCTGTGGACGGCGAGTTATGGGCTAGCTCGCCGTCTGGCCGTCTTATGACGACAGGCCGTGTCGACGGCGCGTTCGTGTTCCACGCGCGCCTCAAAGAGATGTCAGCAACCACGTAGGGGTCCGCACGGGCCGATGCCTGCCAGGGCTGCGGGACTGTTCGAAAGAGATACCGCGGCCCTGGAACACAAAGGGCAAAGAAGGAACATGGATGGGTTTTAGTCAGTACAAGTCTGACACTCCCTTCCGCTCCGCCCAGAGCGGGGGGGGTCATTTGATGATTTCCCAACCTAAAAAAAAAAAAAAAAGGCTATAAACTATCTGTGTGCTAAATTTCATCCAAGTAACAAAGAGTAACAAACATCCATCCTCACAAACTTTCGCATCTATATACGCCAATGCGAAATTCGGGGTTTCACATATATTTATAGACACGTCTCATCATCATCTGCCGAGCCTTTTCCCAACTATATTGGGGTCGGCTTCCAGTCTAACCGGATGCAGCTGAATACCAGTATTTTACATGGAGCGACTGCCTATCTGACCTCCACAACCCAGTTAGTACTGAGTAATACGATACCCTCTGGTAAGACTGGTTGTCAGACTTTTTGGGCCACTGACTTCCTAACGATATTATTATATTATTATTATTTATAGACACGTCTACCTTAGAAAAATCCTACCTACTTACTAATAGGTAAATACTCACGCGCCTCGCACGCCCTGGTCAACACTGCGCTCCACAATATTTACAGATGAATGAAACACTATTTGAATGAAAATACGAAATGATTGAATCGTGAATATCTTTTTTCTAGAACCTTATTGTTAAGCCTATGCATAACATCACGCCTGTGAATCCCAAAGGGTATTATACTATAAACAAATTTCACAATTAGTTATGTTTAAGTGCCATTTATTTATTATTCTAAATAGGCTTGCGTTCGGTTGCAACTCGCCTGATGTGAAGCGATGACACGGCCCAGGGTGGAGCACGTGAAAAGATCTAGATTATAATGATCGGGAAACAGAGAAGCCGGCAGTGAATTCCATAGACTAGCGGTTCGCACTATAAATATAGAAGCATAGTGCTTAGTTCGTGTTGGTGGAACTTCAATCATATAACGGTGACGCTTCGCCGTATCTTTGCTCGCCCGATGATAGAATGGGGATAGATATGACTACATAGTATAAAACAAAGTCGCTTCCCGCTGTCTGTCCCTATGTATGCTTAGATCTTTAAAACTATAAAACAACGAATTTTCATGCGGTTTTCAGTTAAAAATAGAGTGATTCAAGAGGAAGGTTTATAAATATATATATTGAACGCGTGCAAAGCCGGGGCGGGTCGCTAGTCTACCTATAAACAGACGTAGACAATACTGTCGCAAGTCGTAATTATTCTATGAAAACAACAATAGTGAAGATACAAAACCGTTTCATTGCTAAAATTTACTGAAAAACATGTTTTGAAAATGTTTGCTGTGTTATGTATAAGCAAATGTGCGTCAGATTAAGCCTCCCTTCACACACATATATATGGAAGTAAATACTTAAGTATATTAATGCTATAAGCAATAAACTCCCCTAAATAGCTGAATATATAATTCCAAGCCATTTAACCGACCGCGGAAGCAACGCGAGGGGTTCCTGATTTGAATTGATGTTTGTCTGTGTGTCCGTTCAAGCATATCTAATTCGGGAGGAAATTTTGTATAGCCGAATTAAATTACTGGTGATTTGAAAATTGGATCGTTCATAATATTTACTTTTTCAGCTTATTTTTGTTCGCGTATTTGTATTTTTAGTATTTTAAGTCTTATTGATACAAGTCTTGTTCAAAGGATGTTTTCGACCATTGTTTGCGAATACAGACTTAATATTTGTTTTATACTTCAATCTGTACATACATAATTGTTTATAAAAGCTGAGAACAAAAATCTTTTTGATGTCTTACAACCAGTATTTTTTTAGTTTTTAAAACAGAATTATATCGAATCCCTTTAAATGATTTCTAATTTTAATTAATTGTGTACCAAACTTTTTCTAGCACTTTTTGTTGCACGAAAATGAGGTTTGCTGACAGTAGCTTAAAGCAAGGAAAATTAATGAATAGTTTTTTAGTACCTGTCTTAAAATACTTTAGAGAAATTCGCCTACTAAGTACTAGTATTAAAACATGAGAAAAAAAACCAGACAAGTATACTCGACAAATCAAAAATAGTCTTTCAATATTCCATCATATTTTCCCTTATTATTTTCCTTCTCGTATACTATCTGAAGTTTTAAAAACATCGATGGATTCCTCGCCCCCGATATTGTTTTCAATAAAAACAGAAAAACCGAAACGAAACGTTTTAGCGGTAAAAGGGGTACAACCGGTAATTGCGGAGCACAGCTGATGTTTCTCTGCTGCACTTTTTCCCCTCGTTTCTTGCTTGTTTCCTTTACAAGCTTATTAAGATATTGTTAATGGATTTTTCTTTTATGTATATTATTCAGTGCGGATAGCTCAGATTTTTCTGCTAGATAATTTTGGGGAATAATAGTCGATTATGCATAAAGAGGATAAAGCAGTGTCTTACATCACGAGCACTATTTTGATCTCCAAATGCAGTGAGACATTCTAGGGATCCCAAGTGGAGCGAGGGAGTCTTGAGTTAACTCCTGAGCGAAGCGAGGGAGTTAAGACTAGAATCCTGAAAGAAGTGAGGTATATATGCTAGACCAAGATGAAGGCACCTTTATCCCCAAGAAGCATACTCTACTTATCTATAAATAAAAACCAAAACCAAAAAAACAAAACAATTATATTTTTGTTAAAACTCTCAAAATTTTACGTCACGGAGACTAAAACCGGTTAAATGATAAAAATTAAATAAATGAAATTCGGGCTGCTGTTGAACGGGTCAACCCTTATACAGGATGCACAAACATGAGAGTTCATACATAATCTAGACAGTGACATCTTCACTGTAAAGTTCCCCCAGCATTTTTGTGTCACGTTAATTATGGTTCCGCAGGAAACGTGTGACGGTTTGTGCAATTTATTTGTTAGTAACCTCGCCTCATACCGTCTGTGTTAGGGTGAACACCCTGTAGGAATTAGTGGGATATTCCCGACGATTACTCTTGCGAGTCGGTGTTTATAATCTGCACTATAATTGCGTAGTTCGCAAAGTACTTTAATTGTTTAGCAAATTGAGTACTAACTACAATTTTATATTCAATTCTCAACTGTTTTTATTATTCTATCCTCTGTAATGTAATGTATATATAACATTACACGAAATATTAGCATAATGTGTGAATTTGACAGACAAATAATTTCCCTTTACTGGCTGTACAATGTACAATCGCCCAAGCTAATTAAATCAAATAGGTGGTTCAACTGTACATTCATACTGTTATGTGATTTAAGGGTACTTACGTACTACGCTAGAATACCTTTATTTATTTGCCTTGCATTGTTACAGTGCTGACAAATGGATGTATTTTTGATACATGGATTTCGTATATTATGTTAAGGTGAAAGCTCCAGTATAGCCAACGAAATTCAAAATTTCTTACGTTTTTTGCTGTTTACAGTACTGTGTCGGGTTCTATATTGATTAAAATATGATTCGCGACCGTAACAAATATGGGTTTACAGAGTTATAATCATTAAAATCTTCAACACATCATCCTCTAAGTTCATTTAATCCCATTGAATGACTTTTTCATGAAATAGTGAAAGCCTTAAGTGAAAGCGATTGAGTTTATGACTGTTTTATGTATGTAACTAGAGAACATAAGATTCTAATGTTATTCTTGGCAAATAATAAATCTCTTTTATTTATCACAAGTTGTGTGGGAGGATCTTAAATGTTTACGCAAAGAAATGTGTCGGCTACCTAGGAGATATTTAATGGCCATAGACAAATAGTACTTTCAAATTACATTCTTTTGATAAGTTGTTAATTAATAGGGAAAGATTAATCTTAAGTCTAACTAGCTGTTGTCTGCAACCTACGTCCGCGTGAAATTATTTTAAAAATATTACTAAACAAAAAAAAAAAACAAAATCCGATTCAAATAGGGATATTTGAATCGGATTTTGTTAATTTTTTTTTTGCACGGAACCCTAACTATTTTTCTAAAATAAGAGTACATTATGTTGCACCATATAAAATCAGCTATCTGCCAGTAAAAGTCTTGTAAAAGTCAGTCTCGCCGTTACGGAGATTAGCCGGAACAAACAGACAGACAAAAATTAAAAAAAAATGTTTTTTTCTTTTAAGTACCGTAAATACTTTCATATGAATTCAATATAGAGTCGCCCCCTGTAACATGGGACTTAAACATACATGGCGAAATGTGTACTTGTTAGGTACACCTCTGCCTAAATTTTCGAGGATTACAGGTGTGATTTAATGTTATGCAATCAGTAAGAAGCTGTTATTTTGAAATTATAAACCTACAAAAATAAATCATTTTGATAAGATAAGATTTCTTTGTTTGTTCCAAGTAAAGCTAAGAAAAATACACCCAAATATAGAAAACTTACGCCCCAGTAAGCTTATTACCCACCTACAATTCTTACTAAAAATACATATTATAGATAACAAACGGATACACTTTTCCGAATTCAGCACAAAAATATGGTACCTCCAAAATAGCTACAGGAAAACGGAACATTGTCCATTATTGTCCAATATATTACGCTCACATGGTAACCCTACCGTTTCGATGTCACAAAAGAGGAATTTCGTTGGGAAGTTGTGATAAACTGCCTCGGTTGAGGAAGTTCCGTTACTGATTAGCGCAGAAAAGAATTTTCTGTAATGTTGTTTGTACGATGGCTTATTTCTATACATATATATAGTTTTTAGGGTTCGATGTAGGTGGAATGCTCTATATAGAACCCTATTTATTTATTTATTTATTTATTTATTTATTTGCATCAGACACAACGATCCATACTTGAGTTAGTAAGTACACTTAAAAATAATGTTAGTATCAAAATAATCAGAGACAATAATACACACCACACAATAATATCTTATTTAAGTTGTACACAAAATAAAATTTAACTTAAAGTAACACAACCATTTTTCGTCAAATTAAAATCAATATAAAAAGTCCGTAATCAAATTTAAAAATAAAATAATTTAATGTCATTAATCAAACCATCATTATAAAATAATGAAGACCGATAAAATTTTCTTATTTCAGACTAGATAATGACCATATTTTGTTAGTAACAAATTAGTTATCTTAAGACTAAGTTAGTAGCATTTATGTAGGTAGTCTAGATCAGATAATACGGATTTACAATTAAAAATAACTTGACTAAGAATAAATAAGTAATAATAATCAATAAGTTTTCTCTTTTCAAATTGTTCTAAGAAAGCTGCATAATAAAAACCCTTTTTTTGATTTCCAAATCTTTAGTTGTATACCGTATTTCGCAGGTCCAAAAAATGTGGATTGAAACCAATTACCCTTTCTTACAAAATCATTAACGAACATTGTACAGAACCTTTCATTGTTATAGAGCTCCAGAAATAATAACACAACAGGTATTTCTTTTAGAACAACAATACACATTCGTCTTGTATGAGGGCCTTTAACTAAGCGTAGGTTTTATCGTATTTCCTTTCCATGGAAACATTTTAGTAGTATCTCGTTTTAGGAACTCGTTGCTTTCCTGTGTCAACAATATTTTGTGGTGTCGCGTTTTTGGGAGCTTTTAGCTAGGTAGGAGGTAGATTTATTTAAGTGTGTGCCTGTATACGGGGTGTAAGGGACACTGACGCGAAAATGGTTACCGCGTTTTCAGTACATCATTCTGAGCCCCACATAGAAATTTTTCATCGATCAAAATGTATGGAACAGCTGTTTAGTAAAGACAAGTAAGAGTCAAGTAAAGTAAGCCGCAGCCGCTTAAGTTTCGCTGTAAAGACGCAATATCCTTGCCGAGATTAAAAAAAAAACAATCACCAGCGACTATTATACAACATTAATTTTAGTATATGCGAAACCTGATTCACGTGTCTAGTATTTTTATGTAAATAATCTATGTACAAAATTTCAAAACTGTATCATGAAAATTCACAAAGTTATAAGCTTGTTCTGTTACCTAGTTGTCCGCACAAAAACGCGGTCACCACGCAGCGCGCGCCTCTAGCGTCGTCTTGAGCTCATCGATAATAATAATTTGGCAGTAGGTGCCTAAATTATTGCGATAGGTACTCAAAGTCGCTCGGTATCCAACTTTTAACTTTTTTAAATACTTTTGGGAACAAATATAACATGGTTTAAAAATTATTGGAACCGATTCAGTTACTTATTCTAAACAAACTATATTCATAAAATACATATATACTAAAAATAATGTTGTATAGTCATTGAACCCATTTGGACTTAGTATAAGTTTAGTATCTGTGGAAATTTTTATTTCCGTACGTGTGCGGAAAAATGCGTTTTTTTTTTTAGTGTGGGAAATCATCAAATGACCCCCCCGCTCTGGGCGGAGCGAAAGGGAGTGTCAGACTTGTACTGACTAAAACCCATACATGTTCCTTCTTTGCCTTTTGTGTTCCAGGGCCGCGGTATCTCTTTCGAACAGTCCCGCAACCCTGGCAGGCATCGGCCCGTGCGGACCCCTAAATTAAAAATCAGCGTGTGAAACACATTGCATGTTGAACCTAATCGGAGTGCGATAAGAACCAGTTTTCGAGAAAGTTCATTGAAAAATTCTTTAAGCATTTCATTGCCGGAAAGATCAGATTGTTACCATTTTAAATATTATAAATGGGCAACCATGAAAAAAGTAGTTCACGTCGGTTACGACCTCAATCCAAATCCTCCATTATTATTATTACTCCCAAGAACCATAATTGAAATCCGTATTCCCAAAACGAATTTATATAACAAGATTATTTTAATTGTAATCTTTTACCGAGCATTTGCATAAATTGCTTTTGGCATGAAATCATCAGTTTGTATTCTGTCTCGGTATTACAAATTGAAATTGTTGGATCTAGAATTAAAAGGAAAAGTTTTAAGCATGTTGATTGGTAAGGATGTTTCAATGGAAATTGTACCGTGTTATCTTTGACTAACGTGTTTTTTCCCGTGGAAATAAAAAAAGGTGCAAGGAATTATTTGTGGAGGATGGATAACAGCATTATTTCTTGTATCGCGGCAATTATTGAATTTAAACTAAACATACATTTTATTGATCATTGTCAAAGATTCGATAGGTTAAATGGGTATGTGTATCCGGATCGAAGGACCATTTTTTTTTTTTAATTTACTTTGTCATCTTTCTTCTAAATTTTAAACAGAATATTATTCAATCAAATTCAACTATTATGAGAAAAAGTAAATATTTGTAATCATTGTTATTCATAATATTCTTGCTATCAGTTATGAACTACTCCTTTTATATAAACACTAGCACAGCTTACTCGTGTGGAAGTTATTGTGGTTTGAACAAACAGCCTGCTACCGCTTGTTTGAATGTATATTTGCCATAAAATGAGCTATTTTGATAATGATGATGATACGAAAAAAAAACATATTATCCTACTTCAAGATATTATCTATACTAATATTATAAAGCTGAAGAGTTTGTTTGTTTGTTTGTTTGCTTGAACGCGCTAATCTCAGGAACTACTGGTTCGATTTGAAAAATTATTTTAGTGTTAGATAGCCCATTTATCGAGGAAGGTTATAGGCTATAAAATTTCACGCGGACGAAGGTCGCGGGCAAAAGCTAGTATATAATATATAAATTCATTTATTTAGGAATTTTACACCCATTGCCAATTAACACAATATATAGTGTGATTATAGTCTGACTGACTATAATCACACTACAAAAAGAGGAAAAAAAAAACTTTTTTGTCTTGAAGTTGACTCTAAAAATATCTCTTTGTACTTCGTTGGTGTAGTTTTAGCTACTTTTGGCTTCAGAACTAAAATCCCAAATCTAAAGAGCGCTGAAGCTAAAATTTGTTCAATCTAAAAGATTAGCTACACCTCCTGAGCAACTTATCCAAAGGCTCGCCTATTCCAAAGTTCCCACTTAAAATTTGCAAATCCTCCAATAAACAAAAGGTAAGCGAGTCTTCAATCATGATATTTCACACGGGAACACTTTGATCCATGGAATGTTCGAGATCTCTCTCGAACGCCTTCTAATTTATCAGCTTTCCACTTCGATTACTTAAGCGCACCAGAATGATTCGCCCCATTAAGTTCTTGTCTTACATTTGAACGCAGTGATATTTTATTTTAAGGCGCGAGGTGAATATTTTATGGATTAATATCAGGCTATTGAGATATTCGGTTTCTGGGTCGTTGTTTCTTCATGGGCGATTATATTGGAAAGGTCAAGTTTAGAAATTATAATGAGATATTCTTTGAAGATAATATGAATTATACTAGTATTATAAATGAGAAAGTTTGTGAGGATGTTTGTTCCTCTTTCACGCAAAAACGGTTGAACGGATTTGGGTGAATTTTTTTACGATCCCGCGATCCCGTGGGACAATTACCGAATTCGGCACGGGCGAGGCCGCGGGCATAAGCTAGTCTATAATAATGTAAATTTATTTGTCTGTTACCTTTACTCAACTCGATTTTCAAATTTTGAATTCCAATTCTGTTCATCTAGCTGAAAGAATTTGAATTAAATTTTAAAATCTTAGCAGTAATATTTCAATTTTAGTAAGGATGGTAGTGATATTCACTAATTTCCAAGCATTGTCACAATCAAGGCTTACCCCAAGGCTCAATCTTAGGACCTACTATCAACTGAAAAAAAAACTGCGGAATTAACTGCAGAAAGCTGAAATGAATTGTATTTTATATTCCGAGCCAGCATTAACTTTAACAGTCACTTCTTTTAATCTAGATTTACTGTTAAACAAACTACCGTAGAAAGTTATATTACTAAGTGGCAATAAAATCGATGAAGCCTGGTCCAATGCTGATCAGACTCACTGACTGGAAATTTCAATCTTTAGACACTAGAAATAAGGAATTATAAATTGAATACCTAAAGGCGCTCCAGATCAGTAACCAGATATTGCAATATTGGAAACTTTAAGCTTTTAACTGTTTATATTTTGCTGTTGCGGATTATTTTCCACTCTCTGTTTTGTTTTTAGATTTATTGGTGTTTTCAAGTTGAAATAATGGGACGACAGCATTGGGAGTTATAATATTTGAAGCGTTTGAGAGTTCTTTAGAACATGGTCGATTTATTTGGTGGACTCTTCACACGACCAGAAGACCTAAAGGTCTTCAGAAATCGTCTTCAGGAAGATATCAATGGTGAATCAGCATTGATATCTTCATCTATGATAGTAGACGAATGTGGCGCTTGGACTTTTTAAGATTATAATATCAATAATAATTTATGAGTTTTCGTGACGTGTTCTTATTCAGTGTTCTTAAAAAATCACTATCACAGAAAACGTAATACATGGATTAACAGACTGTTTTGAACTAATTATAGCACAATAATTAATAAAATAGCTCCATACACTTCTACGGCATCTAGAATTCTACTCACTTTATGATAAAGTTTTTGCCACGATTTAGTCGACCGTATGTGTTTACAAACAACGTCTTCAAAAACAGCACTCACTCAAAATAAAACACAGTCAATGCCTTTCCGGCTATCCAAGAACTTGCCCTCAGCACAAAAAGGTTCCGATCCTCCTTGCCCTTTTTCCAAATAATATAAAGATACCAAAACAACCTTCTAACTCACAACTTTCTTCCTATATTTAAAGCCCTTCCTTTGTTAAGTCACATGAGCTAAGTGCAAAATCGTATTAGCATTCTAAAATATGCGGATAGGAAAACTTTTCGCCTATTGTACCTCCATCTTGGTAGCGGCAACTCTGGAAAACAGTTAATCACTTAAGTTTTCGATAATGTCTTATACGAAGTTGTGTTCTCGTGTCTCGTGTTTCTGGTGTAGCGTGTAAGAGTTGTAATGAGTTTGATAGGTGTGAGGTTTTTTTGTTGGAGTTTGGGTGTTGCTTTTAGTAGTGAACTGGGTTTTGTTAAAAGAACCACGATCTACTTCTTTGTCCTTCCATTTTCCTATTATTTACGGTTTAACACATTTATTTCTCAGAAAGAATACACTTAATATGAGAAATACAAGTTAATCTTAAAACTAAATATAGAAATTGCTTATGATGAAGGTATGATGTACTCGTAAATAAATAATCTAATTATTAAACACCAGGGAACTTATGTTAGTATATAAGTTTCTTAGTAGACACACAATGTTTACAGTGTTGTGGAAAAAAGTGAGTGTGTTATATCATACCGATTCTTAAAGGCAAGTCAGTAGCAATTACAAATTGAACTATTTAAATGTGTTATAATGTTTGGTGTTCTATGTCCTCAGTTTTCTGCACCAAGACACTAGATGTATCTCGTGTTGCCTGAACTGACAACACGAGATACATCTTGTGTTGCCTGAACTGACAACACGAGATACATCTTGTGTTGTCAGTTCAGGCAATTAGACTTTCAAAAGGTCTAACTTTATGTTTTACCATTAAGTTGTCATACGTGAGAACGATGATAATTATAACCAAACTGCCATGCTGCATATTTTTGGGTATTTTAGACACAGTTATACCAAAAATATTATGTTGGCCAAGTTACATACTACTTATTTTTTTCTTACAATGCTGAAAAATAACGGTTACGCCTTTATTAAAAAGGAATTTTTCATGAAATTGACGATGTAAAATAATTTTAATGAAAGAGTTTTACATTAGACTTTATCATTGAGCTAAGTCGCCTACCTTAAACTTTTCATTAGACTCTCAACAACGAAAGTTCTTTGAATTCAAATTATAATTTGGTAAGAAATTAAACTTGTCTTCAACAGCCTATATTTTAATGTTTCCCTCTTTAAGTGAAATATCTAAATATTCACACTTTACAAAGACAAGTAACTATGCTAATGAACAACTTTCTGATTATTATTATTATTTGAGAAGTAGGCTTATGCCCGTTATCGCCAACACAGGGCGTCACCAAAATACATGCCTAAATTAAACCGCTCTATTCCATTTTCAATTCTAGAACCAGCCCTGAGAGCTGAAATTGCTGAAAACAACTGCGCAATCAAATTTAGACATTCATTGTCACTTAGCATTAATATGACAAAAAATACAGCCAATAATGACACAATATTTTTCCTCCCTTCCCTTGAATCAACGCAAACTCCACTTTAAAAACCCCTCTAAATTGTTTTTACATTAATATCGAGCACAACACCGAAACGGCGATAAAATATGACAACATATTTCACTTTGCTGAACAAAAAACCGCGGGAACAAATTCTACAAGCATCGTTATTGATATTTATCACGAATACCTGACATGATAAATGGGATTTCGGCAATAATAATAAATGTAAGAAATTACTTCTCGTCTCTTATAATAAAGTTATAAAAAATCGTGAAGGGGAAGCATGTCTCAGCTATGGAAACTTCGTTGCGTGGCTCGAAGCAAAGATTTTTATTATTCAAAAGCTTTGCCCGTGACGGCTTGATGAATGTTGTAAAGAAGTTCAAATTTTATTTCTCGCTAAAACGAATGGAAGTTATAAAATTTACGATTCGACTGTGAATAATATAATTCTGTTTGTTGTACGCTAAGAAACGACAGTTTTAATGGCTTTTTTAATTTTTTTTGAGAGGTTGTTTCGTGATTTTATGAAGACGTAAATCGCTTTTGACTTTAATTAATGTGCCAGTTGCATTAAACATAGGAACAATTTCATTAACTTTACATTTAACTATGTCTAGACATAATATGACATCTTATTTAGCTCTAATAACGTCAAAATATTTCTTGCCATCATTTTCATTTTAGGAAAGACTCCTAAAGGATTCCAAAGTATCGACTGTCCTTTGTTCGTTTCTTTTAGAGTTTGTTATAAAGTGATCTATATCTTCATCATTTTAAGACACATATTAGATCACACGTATGCAACCCACTCAACCGTAACTAACCGGTTGCATACCAACTGCAAACTTCTGGACGAGAACCTCTTTGGAGCCTGTTCCCGGGTATTTCCAGCTGAATTACCAAAACATATTGTAGCAGACAGAGAGAGCCGAACATTAGAGGTTTTGCCTACCCGCCTTTGTTCTATTAATTGCGACTGTAAGGACTGTTAAGGACCCTATTGTCGTTGTATAACCGTTGAAGACTGGGGCTTTTGTGTTTTAGTATTTTTGGCTTATCTCAATGAGATCTTCATATTCACTCGTTTAGTAGCTTTGTGGGGTATTGTGAAATGTAAAGTTGATGTCGTTGTGTTATTCAGGGATTATTCTTAACCTCGTTTAGGTTCTATGATTTGGTTGATCTCTTTTTTTGATCTGGCTACTTTGGTTTTGATAATCAATGTGGAAACTATCTTGCTAATTGTCGTGTGTTTTTTTATTGTCAAGTCTTTTAAAAAGAATGGCAAATGACTCATGAGATGACTACTAGAGAACAAGACATGCTGAACCGGCCCCAAATAAATTGGAATGAGGGCTCCTGCCGTCATTCCAATTTATTTGGGGCCGGTAAATGATGTCTCATTTATTATAAGGACCTATTTTTTTTATGTGAAATGTTTTTGAACTTAGGTCTCCCATATGGAGAGGGCGGTTATGTTATGTGGTATATAGCAAAAACCAAAACTACTGCCCATTTTACCCATACGAAGCTAAATTTTAATGTATTCTTAAATAATAGCACGAAGTCTAACAGACCGATGCGATTAAGGTATATTATTAGTTCCCGCTCAGAGCACATGAAAACGAGCACACACGTCACGAAGATCCCAAGATTCGGACTAAGCACTGACATATGGCACTAGCTCATACTTAATATGACAAATGACGCTCACCACCGCCTCGAGGGATACCTCGAGGAGGAAGGTATAGACTGGCTAGATCATATAGACAGATGATGAACAGATTAATGATGGTACAAAGATTAATGACGTCATCGATCTGCCATGTCTTGCGATATTTGGTAGATGGTCGATGGTGTATTTACGGGTACCGTAGAATGATCTGGAAGTACATATTTACTTTGAGTCTGGGTATTTTTGTAATGATTGATTCCACGAAACAGTATACGGAGTAACTGCGATATTTTTCCTCAACGAGAACTATTAGCGTCCTACTTAATATTCTATTTTTACAGCAGCTTAAAATAATATGAAGTCTAAGCTCGATGGAATTTCATAAAATAACACGGGCCTTGTTACACGATATCTTAGCAGATAACATTTTAAGATAAAATCTAAAATGAAACGTAATATTTATGGAATTCTGGATAACAATTATCTATTAAATAAGTTGCTCTCAAAACGGTGAAGGAAAACATCTTGAGGAAACCGGTATGTTACGGTAGAACAAAAATCGAGACAGACGGAGACGTGACATCCATCAATCCGTACTGTGCCCGCGTAGTGGATTACAGCCCACTGCCTTTAATAGAGAGATGGCCTGTGTCCCAGTTAAGATCATAGTAGACTGTAGATTGATGTTATGCAAATAGGTTATCTAAAACTTACACATAGGTGGAAAAGTGCGCAACGAGAATGATCAAAACACGGTCACCACCAAACTCAAACACAAAGTATTTATTTCAATTTGACCATCACAGGCACTTTTGAATGTCAAATACAACAAAAAAAGCGAAGCTACAGTCACAGTCACAAGGCATAATAACTTGAGAAAGTACTGTAGTTGCACATTCCAAAGCGTAGATCTCTATGGAGAAGAATGGGCAAGAAACTCCATGGACAGTTTATTAAATCAAAATATTCTTACAAAATCTTGGTTACATCGTTCATATTGAGATTATACATATATGTGAGAACGATGTAGAAAGACGTGCATATTAAGAGCGTCCGGAGTAAAAGATAAACTATCCATACCGAAGATAAATTATCCATTCTTCTCAAATTAGCGAGAGCACAAATTAAACGAGTGATTAAGGACGCAATTAAACATCAGCAAACAGTAATTAGCAAACAGCCAGTGCCATACGAATGTCGAAAACACATTTCAACACTTTTCATAAAATTGTCTCTCACGGATTGAAAAATGGTAGTTACAGTCAGCATCCCATTTCTGCAACTGAAATATAAAATTTCAACTTTGTTTTAAACATTAATCAAGGTGCCGAGTCTTTTATGAATAATGATAGCTTTGAGATATAAATTCTATAATGTTACTTTACTAGAATGCAACCGTTGCAAATGGCCTTGATAGTGACAGTTTCTTAACTGAATGTTGGTGTGTGCTATTCATCATTGTCTTGTCTTCCTTATTCAAATTTAATTTAGGTTGGTGTCGTGTCTTCTTAGATCATACATCAGTCATTGATCATCTCAGTATTGCCATGAACGCTAAATCTACGCCATTTTATAAATACTTTACCTTTTTCTATTGAAGTACCATCAGGAATATCGCAGTCGCAGCCACGGATTCTAGATGTGTGACCGGTTGATGGCAATAGGATCGCGAAATGTGGGTGTGCTATTAAGAATACCTCTGTCTTACCCTTCTGGGATTACAGGCGTGATGTCCTGTTATTTTTGTAATGGTTTTTATTTTTATGTTAATGAATTTCTTTCAAATGCCTTCGGATTGTAATATAGTGTTAGGAAATTGGTGAATAAATGCAGAATTGTTTTTCCAATTCGCGAACATAATACAATAAGAAACACAACTTGTAAAAGTACATTAATCTCTAACAAAACCTTCATCCACCCACAATCTCACATAACAACCAACAACAGAGTATACATTCGTAAGATTTTAATTCACATTGAAAATAAACGCGAGAAAAGAACGGTTGAGCTGAAGTATTCCGAGCAGAACTTCCAACTTTTCACTCCCATTCTTTAAGAGTTAAAAAGAGGACAAAAAGAGGTCGAAATAAGCCGTGAATAGCTACCCCGCCTCGTATTTAGTTCTTGTGTACACTTGTGATTATTGGAGACGGGTATTGTTACGTTTTGTTTTCTTAGGGGCTTCTAGATTAGACTATTTGTATCATTTTTTTTTTCGACAATCGAGTTATTCGATTCTCGCAATAACTCGATTATATCAATCGACTAGAAGTTTATTTCAGGTTTGTATCAATTAGTTTGAATGTGGTGAAGAGCCAGGGAGCAGGTAAGAAAATAAATGATTTTTGGTATTGGTATTTTGTGACACATAATTATTAATTAATTTAATTATTCATTGATGGTTTAGTAGAGTAAAGTAGGAAAATATACACAATGGATGGACTGTGTTAAAGATGATGAGGCTAGAAATGAGATGATTGCTGAGATTACGAGTGATAAAAAGTGTGGATCATCGGGATAAAGAAAATAGAATGATAATGATTAATAAACAGAGATAGTCTAGTGGTGTGACCGTCGGACTGTCAAGTCTGGGTCTCGAGTTTGACCTCTGCATTTTCGGATTCAAGATCGTATTATATAATTATCACTTGCTTTGGTGAAGGAAAACATCGTGAGGAAACCAGCATGCCTGAAAGCCAAGTCAGAGGCCCTTGGGCGGCATAAAAACTCTGACACTAGGTTAGGCACTAACCAAACAATAAAGAAGAAGTTGATGAATAACATTAGTAACCTATTCTTATCATGACGATAATATGAAAGATAAAACTGACAGAAGACGAATACAGTTTTACCAAAATTAAGATAATTTAATATCATTCAAATAAACGCAGGTTTGACGATTTTCAGCCTCCCAAACAAGCCGGATTCTGAAAAGGCTTTAGCACCGTAGACCACATACATACGCTGCGGCAGGTTATACAGAAGACCGAAGAGTATAACCTGCCTCTCTGCTTGGCGTTTGTGGACTACGAGAAAGCCTTCGATTCGATCGAGACTTGGGCTGTACTGCAGCCTCTCCAACGGTGCCAAATCGACTATCGGTACATCGAGGTGTTGAAGTGTTTGTACAAAAACGCCACCATGTCAGTCCGACTTCAGGACCAGACCTCAGAACCTATCCTTCTGCAGCGAGGTGTAAGACAGGGAGACGTCATATCTCCGAAACTGTTCACCGCTGCACTGGAGGATATCTTCAAGGTTCTGGACTGGAGAGGGCTAGGCATCAACGTCAATGGCGAGTACATCTCTCACCTTCGGTTTGCCGCCGATATAGTGGTCATAGCTGAGACCATGGAGGACCTCAGTACAATGCTCGATGACCTTAGTAGAGCTTCCGAAAAAGTGGGTCTTAAAATGAACATGGACAAAACCAAAATCATGTTGAATACCCATGTAACACCCACTCCTATCAAGATCGGCGACTCTACACTCGAAGTTGTAGACGATTATGTCTACCTTGGACAAACGATCCAGTTAGGTAGGTCTAACTTCGAGAAAGAGGTCAATCGTCGAATCCGACTCGGCTGGGCAGCGTTCGGGAAGTTGCGGGTATCTTCTCGTCCAACTTACCGCAGTGTCTCAAGACGAAAGTCTATGACCAGTGTGTGTTACCAGTGATTACATACGGGACCGAAACGTGGTCGCTCACAATGGGCCTTATCAGAAGGCTTAAAGTCACCCAAAGGGCAATGGAGAGGGCTATGCTCGGAGTTTCCATGCGTGATCAAATCAGAAATGAGGACATCCGCAAGAGAACCAAGGTAACCGACGTAGCCCGAAGAATAGCCAAACTGAAGTGGCAGTGGGCAGGGCACATTGCTCGCAGAACGGATGGCCGATGGGGCCGAAAAGTTCTGGAGTGGCGACCGCGAACCGGAAGACGCTGCGTTGGAAGGCCTCCCACTAGGTGGACCGATGACCTGGTGAAGGTTGCAGGGATCCGCTGGATGCGAGTCGCACGGGACCGGTCAATGTGGCGACACTTGGGGGAGGCCTATGTCCAGCAGTGGACGTCTTTCGGCTGAAATGATAATGATGATGATGAAATAAACACACTGTGTACACTATCGCATTAGGTAACCCTGTAAAAATAGTCGTAAGATAAAAGATTATATAGTTTTACATCTACGAATAGCTTAGATTCTTAAAATTACGATGTGATATCGACAGGTTTATTTACAGACACTGTGCAAAAAATCTCGTTACTTAACACGAACCTAAGTTTTGATCAGATCCAATGAACTGGAAAATTGGTATTCACTAGCTCTAGGCTTTCTCAAAATATTTTCTAAACTTAAAGCCAGACCCTTTTTAATAAAAATGATAAACAGAATACTGTGAACCAATTAGCTTTCACAACAAAACAAGGAGCAGAAACCGTATCCTTGAAACTTGTAAACTATAAAAGTTCTAATATTAAATTTTCAAACACTAATTAACTATAAAAGGATGTAAACTTACATTAATTAAACAACTAGCGCGGCGAACTTTATTCGCTTTAAGAAGTTTATTTAATTTAGTTGGTAAGAATGGCAGAAACAAAGAAGAAGCAAAACAAGTGAGCGTGAGGGAACTTGCCGAAATATCGGGCGGGTAATAAATCCAAGTAAATGCTAGCCTTAAAGCTAGCTGCCAGAGGTGTATTGGTAGCAAATAAAATTGCCAGTGAATTCGAGAACAGCTTAGCAAATGCCGACACGTTAATACCAACTATCGTTTTGTTTTTCTTTAATGGTTCATTTGCGTTGTGTACGTTGTTTCATTCTTTTGTTGGGGTTCGTTGATCTGGAAATAAAATAAATAATGAGGTGTACAGTCTTTTCGTGTGGCATTTGTTTTCTCTTTGTTCTATACAGGGTGTAAACAGGCCCTTCACATAGCCGTCAACTAAGCATTCTGTACATCAAACTAAATCACATTACGCAAAAATTATTGCTGGCATTGTTGGTAATTGCGTTTTACGGTAGGACTCGATAGAAAGCACTCAAAGCATTGTTCCGATGGATAGATTGAATAGTACAGGGGTTGTGGAGCTGTGTAAAGTAAAAATCTTACATTAAAAACATGTATTTAAAAAAAAAAACTTGTGAATAAGTTGGAACTTTGACCCCCAATATCTCCGTAACTAGAAGGTTCCCAGGTATGGTCTAGAACAAAAAAATGATCGCAAAGACGGGGAGAACAAGTGCCTTTCGGATATGTTAAGGGTCTATATACACCCTTTATGTGATTCTGAGTATTTTACCAATATCAATGTGATTCACCTTTGGTAATCGTGTTCATTTCCTCTATTAGTGCATTGTGGTTCCTTTAAAGTCTGGCAAATGGTTTTTCCAAAGTTATTATATTACCCCATAAGGGTAGTGGAGGTTAGATGGGTAGATGCTCCATGCAGCATACCTGTACTCGGCATCTGGTAAGACTGGAAGCCTGGCTTCAAGATAGTTGGGGCTAGGAAGAAAATGATGATGATGTTCCTCAACCGTTTGATGGTGGTAATCCTTCTTCTATTTTATTAATATCCTGACCTTATCTTTGACAATTAGTGTTCAGTTTACCCAAATCAAGATAGTTCTTGTTCCTTATGATTTACTCCTTTCTGGCCATTTTCATCTTGCTCGCAAACCTGCCTGCTATAATTAATAGAACAACCTTAGTGAAAACAACTTTACTGAACTGTGTCACGCGCCTGATTTTGAAATAAGTCAAACTCAAAGCATTTATTTCAATTAGACCATATCATGCACTTTTGAATGTCAGAAAAACAAAGAAAGCGAAGCTACAGTCCAAGTCACAAGGCATAATAACTTGTGAAAGTACTGTAGTTGCCCATTACAAAGAGTAGATATCTATGGAGAAGAATGGGCAAGAAAGTACACTCTTTTAAATCAAAATATTGTTACAAAATCTAAATTATTCAGAAAACCCAATTCAAGACCATGTTGTCTCGACGTATATTTATTTAATCCTCGTCACGCACTCACTTCAGTCTTCAAATTCTCTCATTGAGAAAATCAGAGACACTTAAAACAAATTGAAAGCAATTTTTTACCCAGTCATTTGGTTTATGAGACAAAATGCTTACAAGATGCGATCTGTTTCCCGCCAGGCTTATCAGACATTTACTCGTATATACGATTTATCACGAGTCCCAGGCGTGAAAGGAAATGCTCGGGGAAACCGACACGTACGCAATAAAATGTAACGCGCGTAGTAGTTTAAAAGCCACAATCGATGATTTAGGTCATTAGATGTGTCCTCAATGTACTTAGGACTTGGAAAGAAGTGTTCACAATGAGATTTTTTTGTATTTTTTTTTCGTGTGGTTTGTGCCTAATCTGCTGTCAGAGTTTTTATACCACCCATGGGCTTCTGACTTGGCTTTACATACCGTCGAGAAATAATATCTCTCACGCATGCTGGCTTCCTCACGATGGCGATGTTTTCCTTCACTGAAGCTAGTGATTTACGATTATTATTTTTATTATGAGTGACCGAGACAATACTTACTTAAACTTAACTTAGACTTAAATGGTTAAGTCATTATCACCAAACTAGACGATTTAATATTTTTTTACGCGGTATAGTGATAATTTAATGTTTTGGTCAATATCGAAGGCACTATAATATATAGTTTGTACTTGATGTGTTGATCGAAGGCTTCTGAGAGACATGATATTTGATCAGTTATTGGTTTTCGTGATGAAAACTTCAAACCATTTCATTTTAGCAGTAGCAGTTGCAAGTGTTGAAACCACTGGACCAATGAGGGAGCTTTCTCATTTTTTTTTTTAGCCTATATTGCCACACTGCTGGGCAAAGGCCTTAAAATAAAATATAAACCAGAAAATAATTAAAAATATATTTCTGTTCAATCTTTGTGCCTCAAAACATCATTTTGTAATAAATCTTTATCTTTATCGTATTCTTCCAAAAATGATGCTCTAAAAACCACAGTCTTAAACTTATTTGTTTGATGAAAGTCGACGTTCAAATGAGTTTAGTCAAATATGTGCATGTTCAAAGGAACTGCTTAATGAATATGCAAAATAACCCCGTATGACGTTTTGTACCTACAAGCTGGTACATGATTTCACTTGGGGCTTGTTACACCGTGGTGTAATATTTTCTGTGTAACGTTTTATTTTTATAGTGATTTTTGAAACAGTAGGGAGAAAAGGTTAGGGTTGTGAATATCACCAGCTTTATTTATAAATGTACTAGTTTTTACCCGCGGCTTCGCTAGCATTAATTTAGAATTTGACAATTAAACTCTTAATACACCACTAAAGTTTCTATAATAATATAATTCAATCATGATTCGAAAGACACGTGGCGCCATCTATTATTATAAGAACGTTATTGTTGTCTTCCTCGTCCTATGTCCGTTTCTGTACACCTGACAAAGTATATGCAAAATTTCAGGATGATTGGTTCAGTGATTTAGGCGTGAAAAGGTAACAAACAAACTTACTCAGTCAGTTTGTTATCTCGTAAAGATTATGCGGTTAACACACGCATGGGTTTTGATCAGTCATGCAGTTGAATCACAGACGCTCAGTGATCCGCGCTATAACGCGGCGTCTCGTGTGCCAAGCTCCGGACTACCGCGAGAAAAAGTACCTTTCGGCTTCGTTAAAGGCCTTTTTACACCCATTATAGGTCTACAACATTTAAACTAATGCTCTCAGACAAATCTATACTAATACTAGCTGTGCCCGCGACCTACATCCGCGTGAAATTAGCGGTGTGATATATACTTTTCCTATTCTCATACCTATCAAATATACATAAAAAAATCATAGAAATGGGTCGAGCCGTTTCGGAGGACTGCGACCATAAACACCGTGACACGAGATTTTTATATACAACATTAGTTTTAGTATATGCGAAACCTGAAACACGTGTCTAGTATTTTTATGTAAAGAATTCACATACAAAATTTCAAAATTGTATCATGAAAAATCACAAGGTTATAAGCTTTTTCTGTTACCTGGTTGTCCACACAAAAACGTTGTCACCACGCGGCGCGCCCGCGTGCACGCCTCCAGCGTCGTCTTGAGATAATTGATAATTATTATTTGGTAGTAGGTACCTAAATTATTGCGATAGGTACTTAGTGTCGCTCTGTGTCAAACTTGTAGCCTTTTTTTAATATTTTTGGGAAGAAATATAACATGGTTTAAAAATTATTGGAATCGATTCAGTTACTTATTCCGATCAAACTATATTCAGGTTTCGCACATACTAAAAATAATGTTGTATAAGAAGATTATAAAGAAGTAAAAGTTTGTATGTAGGCGGTAGGTAATATTCGGAACCACTGATCCGATTCCCAAATTCTTTTACTAACGGGAAGCTACATTATCCCTCAGTGTGATAAGCTACATTTAAAACGTACCGTGGGTTAATTTCCATAAATAACGGGAGTGAAGCCGCGAGCGAAAGCTAGTGTGATAGATATAATTATATCCATTTCACCTTTCAGAAGCAACGAAAACGATACTCATTTCCAGCATTAAAGCGAAGCTCCTTCCTGTTTCCCTTCGAAATTGTATTCATAATTTTCTCCATTCCACAATCATCGAGCTCAACTACTATCATTACTGTACCATTACAGTTATTCGCAGCATCATCATATCTAACTTCATCCCATCTGGTTTACATTATGCGGTATCACGGAATCTGCCTAACTATTTCCTGCAACCGTTAATTTTAATTACTGCACTTACATTAGTACCTAATATTCATCCTCTATGGTCATACCAGGCTATAGATGGCCCATTCACTGTGGTCGTTGTTGGTTGTTTATTGAAAGCATAGAGGTGGGTTTTGTGTGGTAGATGTGAAAGGAAAATTATGGAGTTCATTATTATTTGAATTGAATAATAATTTTCGCTTCGATAGTGGTTTGAATGGAGATACGGTGTAATTATTTTCTACGGTCTTGTGAAAGTTTAATGATATTTAAATTGGTTTTCAGTCTCTTTTCTATGATATTCTCAACCATTAGCAGTTTGATTGAAGATGGGCCTCCGGTGGTGATGACAAATAAGGCCGTCAGTCTGAATCGGAGTTTTATTTTAATTTTTAGCTCTGTACGACTGAGATTTTAATTTTTAGTATTTTTTTTTTCATATTGACATTTCTCTTTTTTTTGCGTATTTAATAATTTGGTTTTCATGTGTATTTTATTTTTTAACTTGTACGAATTAGTTTTATGTACCTAACACTTCACTTTGCTGTGCCCCGACGGGGTCTACAACGGCTCTTAGTTCCTTTTGTTAACACCATGTTTAACCTTGTGGAACGCAAATAAATGAATATGAATCTTCAATTCACGTTATTGTTCTTCTTACCGTACCGATGGAAAAAGGTTCAAATAATTTATTTGGCTCAAATTCAGCTACGTAAACTCTAACTGACACAAGCACACAGGTAACAATACAAGCATTAATTCTACTGGTTAGGCTCGTAAAAGCTCTCAGAAGGAAAATTGATATTCGATGGTTGTGGACAGAAGCTCGTGGGTTAATAATAACAGGCGCTCGGATCCATCTTGGCCTAGGTTGGTCTGTGGATGGGTGACCACCCATTACATACCTAGATGCCTCCGTGGCTCGGAAACTACGTTAAACCGTTGGTCCCGGCTGTCATTTGTAGATCTTTGACAGTCGTTACAGGTAGTTATCCGAAAGTCTGACAACCAGTCTTACCAAGGGGTATCGTATTACCCAGTAGTCACTGGTTTGTGGAGGTCAGATAGGCAGTCGCTCCATGTAAAATACTGGTATTCAGCTGCATGCGGTTATTCTGGAAGCCGACCCCAACGTATTTGGGAAAAGGCTAGACAGATGATGATTCTGAACCCCCCTCCGCCCACATAGAATATTTTTATCGGTAATTTAAAAACAAAAAAATCTTTCCATACATTTTGATCGTGTAGGTTTTGCAGGAAACAGAAGATATTAGGTATGACAGGACGTCAGATAGGCAGTCGCTCCATGTAAAATACTGGTATTCAGCTAAATGCGTTTAGGCTGGAAAAAGCTAGACAGATGAAGAGAATTTGTCAATAACGAAGAGGAAAAAAATACGATATTTTAATTACAAGAAAAAGAAGTAAAGGCATAAAAACAGTACCCAAAGAAACAAAAGACAACACACATATTTTAAATAAACGAACCGAAGAATTTCATCAACTTCATAATCTCCATGTCACTAAACCCCCACTCACACCGAACATAACCTTAAAAATAAATACCCTATACACTTAAAGCCGTACTTATAACGAGTACGGTGTAACATATGGCTCGATTACGTCCTTTAAGCAACCGTAACGCGGTGCGCGCTTTCATCCAATGTAGGTTAAAAGCAAGTTGCATTAAGGTGGCTTGATACGATGATACTGTACTGTAATGTCGCTGTGTATTATAGACACTTTGAATGCCTATATTTTGGTAAAGTAATGTGTTTTGTTGAGGTTATTATATTATGTTTTGATCTTGGGAGAAGAGAAATAATTTTTCAATACACTTTCTTGAAAACTGGTTCATTAGGTTCAACATGCAATGTATTTCACAAGGGGGATTTTTAATATTTTTCCGCACACGTGCGGAAATTAAAATTTCAACAGAAACTATACTACAACAGAAAGAGATATACGTCTTTACGGCGTAAATATTTTTTGAGTATTTAAATAATGTTTATAAATAGAATATCATAGATAAACATGATTATTTAAAATAAGTATTTACTTTGAACAAATTAACATTTATTTGTGTTTTGAAAAATACTTGAATTTTCTATTTTTCATATGTCGTATCTGTTTAGCGGAAAAATATTATGTCCATTATTTTATTTCATCGAAAGTGCATAAAAAAACGTCGTTTGATATATGTGGGCATTTCATGTTACTGCAGTTCTCGACTCCAGAACATGAATTCCGCCTCGAATGCAATAACAACCATATATTAGACAATAATATGTGAGTTTTTTGTACCTTTGTCTTTATAATAGGTATTAGTAACGACTCGCCCGACTTCGCACAGGTCCAAAATTCCGATTTTCTCCGTAGATTTCCCAAAAAAAATCTTTTATACAAACTTTGTCTTGACAAATTACACAAAAAAAGAATCAGCCATATCAGTCGAGCCGTTCTCAAGTGATACTCTGTCAAACATGGCCAATAGTTTTTTATTAATAGGTACTTAGAGATAGATAGAAGATAAAGCATTTATATCGTCATCTGCCTAGCTTTTTCCCAACTACGTTAGGGTCGGCTTCCAATCTAACTGGATGCAGCTGAATACGAGTATTTTACATGGAGCGACTGCCTATCTGACCTTCACAACCCAATTAATACTGAGTAAAACGATACCCCTAGCTAAGACAGATTGTCAGACTTTCGGCCCGCTGACTACCTGTAACGACTGTCAAAGATCTACAATAGACAGCCGGGACCAACAGCTTAACGTGCTGTCCGAGGCATAAACATAAAGCAATTAAATCTTCATTCGCAAAAACGGAGCTAACTCCGTAATCTTAATTCTACATGCATCATCTTTCTCCCGTAAAGAAATATTTATTTTTTACGCTTTATTTCATTTCCACACGTGGCTTTACCAATTCATGTAAACCAGTAATCATTTACAGTAATTCCTGTAACTGTCTCTGTAATTATGGTAAATGAGCTCCCAAATACACAGGTAATTACGACAACAACCACGATCTACCGCATATGGCACCAATGGGCGTCATTCTGATCATAAAGAGGGCGAAAATAAATGGCTCATAACATCATGCTTAATGAGGTGAGCTGTTGCAACTATATTTGGAACAAGTTCAAACTATGTTATATTTATTTATTTAAACTATTTAATGGTTATTTTTAGTGACAGTTTAGTGAAATAAAAACGAACTATACAACATTAGTTTTAGTATATGCGAAACCTGATACACGTGTCTAGTACTTTTTATGTAAAGAATCTATGTACAAAATTTCAAAACTGTATCATGAAAAATCACAAAGTTATAAGCTTGTTCTGATACCTAGTTGTCTGCACAAAATCGTGGTCACCACGCAGCGCGCGCCTCCAGCGTCGTCTTGAGCTCATTGATAATAATAATTTGGCAGTAGGTATCTAAATTATTGCGATAGGTACGTAAAGTCGCTCGGTGTCCAACTTTCAACTTTTTAAATATTTTTGAGAAAAACATGGTTTAACAATTATTGGAATTGATTCAGTTACTTATTCTGAACAAACTATATTCAGGTTACAAATAAACACGATAAAATACGTGCGATTGAGGAGGCCTATGTTCAGCAGTGGACTGCTGTGATGATGATGACGACTGACATAACCTATAAAAAATTGATAAAGATAAAGAAATCAGGCAGTTAGGTACAGTTCAAGCGTGACCAAGACAGAAATCGAGCTTTAAAAATAGAAGTGAGAAGGTTTCTACTACTTCTTCTTCTTCGTGTCGCAGGCACGTCTAATTTTATATTTTATTGGCCCAGAACTTCGCCACTTCCACCGCGTCATCGGTGGCAGCGCATAGGTTACTTGGGCTACATGTGTTTGGGTTAAGAGGGCAGGAAAGGAGGTGGAGCATAGTTTGTGACATAGCTGCACAACCACAGCCCGCTGCTGTTTCATTGCGATAGCTCCACCGAACGAGGTTGGAGTTATACCTTCCCACTTGAGTCCGAATACGGTTCAAGGACAACAGAGGTTTCTACTATGGGACATACATCATTAAAATTATGATTCTTGAATACTAACACGAAATTCTAGTAACGCTACACATAAATGCAAAAAGATACAATCAACCTTCAGTTCGGTGATAAACGGAGGTAGGGATGTATTTGTAAACTTAGATTCGAGTGTTAGACCAGTTGTTGAGATGGAAGATTGTATGTGCGATGCAAGTTACGAACTGAAGCTGATCAAAATAAAGAGGAAGGTTAAAAGAAGGAATAAAGGGTGTAAATAGACCCTTAACGATACCGAAAGGCACTTGTTCTCCCCGTCTTCGCGGTAATTTTTTTGTTCTAGACCATACCTTCTAGTAACGGAGATATTAAGTTCCAAGTTTTTCACAAGTTTTTTTTTAAATACATGTTTTTAATGTAAGATTTCTACTTTAAACACCTCCACGACCTCCGTACTATTCAATCCATCCATCGCCAAAATGCTTTGAGTGCATACCATCGAGTCCTACCGTAAAACATGATTTTTCATCACAAAAAAAAAGTCGTTTCTCAGCAATGATTTTTACTTAAAGTTACTTAGCTAGATGTAAAGAATGCTTGGTTGCCGGCTTCTTGAAGTGTCTGTTTACGCCCTGTATACAAGGAAGGGACACCGACGCACCACACACCACACATTCACCACATATTCAGTACATCATTCTGAACCCTCCAAATAGAACTTTTTCATCGGTAATTTAAAAAAAAAACCCAGGCGTTCCATACATTTTGACCGTGTAGGTATTTCAGTTTTGCAGGAAACAGAAGATATTAAGAAAAAATACCGATAAAAAATTTCTATGTGCGTCGGTGTCTTTGCCACCCTGTATACTGGTCATTGTTCAAATTAGAACTTGATAGAAGATGCGGATGAATTTATGGATAGATAGTTAAGGCAAACCTGGATAATTTTCAGTAAAATGTATATGATTTTATTTGTCACCGGCAAAAAACGACGAATTTCTACACAAACTTTCATCCCCTGTTCAACTTTTTTTGGGAAATGAAATTTCAAAGAGCATTAGAGCTCACCTTTGTTTTACAAAGAATTTTTGAGGAAAATTTCTTGTCACCAAAGTAGTGTGTGTAACCTAAATAGTATGGGGCGGGTCACATCAGCCACATGCACGATGACCGCTGGGCTAAAGTCTCCACACGATGGTTGCCGGAAGACGGCGTGCGGCGCCGAGGCCGTCCCAAAAAGCGAAAATCACATGGAAGGAATTGAGGGCGGCCTTTCTTCAGCAGTGGGACAGTATAGGCTAATAAAAACAAGTTTTGAAGAAACAGTAGGCCAAACAAGTCTGATAGTGGAATGCGACACAACATCGCTACTCAATATTTCCAAGAAATTCATACTTATGCCGCTAAAATGTTCATTTGAAACAAATTACAACGCCTCAGTTCACAAATTGTACTATAAAGTCAGCAAGAATATGTAAGGATTGCACACAAGAGACCGAACGAGCAAAGCTTTGCGATTTCTTCCTGTAAATTGGAGAAATAAGGGGCGGTACGTGTATCGGTACTATGGCGAACAAATATTATTAACTATTGTTTGGACTGGAAGTGTTGGCACGTAAAATCGTAGAGGGGTAGTCATTATAAAATAAAACTTTAAAACTGGAACAGAAAATAATTTGTATGAGGAAAAGATAAAAGAATTCCAAATGAAGGATGTTAATTTAAAAGATGTTATTTTCACAAATTATGTAAGTTATGGAATCAGACGTTACTTTACTGTAAGTTTAATCCATGACATAAATTTTTATGTTATTTAGTGTTACTTCAGCGAAAAAGATCAAGGCTTGGATGCAGGATGTAGCACCGCTCTCCTACCCGAAAAAATATGCATATGCAGGAAAAGCAATAATTAGCACGCTAGCACCCAAACCTATACTGAAAAATGATTCATAATTATTGCTTTTCCTGGAGAAGAAAGTGCTGACGTGGAAACCACGGACGGGACGAAGGAATGTGGGAAGACGACCGACTAGGTGGACAGATCTCATTTAAGTGGACGGAAAAACTGGATGGCTGTGACACAAAACTTCTTCATCGTGTCGTTCCTTTTGCCATAAATAAAGTTTCAACTGTCTATAGAAAATTCTACTTTTAAATGAATGGAGAAAAATTGAAGACGCCCCGGACAGAAAAGGCCTTTACCCTACGATGGGACATATTATAATTAATTAATTATACAATTAAATTTGGATCCCAGATATTTTAATTCAGCTGAAATTTCAAAGAACCCACTTAATAAAATGAATTCTGTGTTCAAATAAAGACAGACAAAGTTAGCTCTTGAACAGAAACCCGATTTATTTCAAACAAGTAATTGGATGCAAATATAATAGCGATCACATTTCCCAGATTGACTGAAATACGGTAAAATGTCACTGAAGTCTGCAAAGAGACTTTTTTCATAAAAGGTAAAATGGTTTTCTTTGAAACCATAATTTATTTTAAATCGTATTAAAAGCAATCATGGCTGTTCAAGGAACCAGATGAAAGCATGAGACAAAGTTAAAGTATATTTAAATTATAATTACTTATGCTAAGAAATGGTTATTATTAAAGATTTAACTGGAAAAATTAATGTTGTATTATATATTAAGGTCCCATTAAAATAGACGGACAAACTTTAAGAAATCATTCAGACCACCAAAATAAGGACAATGGTAAAAAAAAATAATAAAAAGGCACTTACAAGAAAAAAAATCAGCTAACGAAATTACACTAAAAATGTTGGTTACCCAATGATTTTAGGTCAAAACAAAATGACTTTAATCAGTGTTTTTTTATACTTGGATATCTTTGGTTAGTTACTGGACGCTGTGTTCATTTTTTTCCATCTATTTTAATGGGACCTTATACAATAACTAACAATAAAAATACTCTCTCTTGGAGGTTTGATCAAGGGACTGATTCAGAAGGCAGTACTTCTCGATGTGGCTCGCATTGTGAGGAGGTTCCTGTCTCTGGAGCCCTAACCACCGGTAGCTTGGACCCTGCTCCCGACATCGGCGGACCACTATTTTTAAATGTCATTTGACAGGTTTAAAAAAAAATCTTAGATAAAATAAAAAAAAGTGATGACGAAAATGAATAAAGAAAAAACTGTCAATTTGAAAAAACCCAGAGGAAACGTCTGCGACTAATTTGGAGGTTGTAGGTGATACAGTGGCATGCCTAGAGGCCAACAATACGACAAGCTCATAACGCAAGCACACTGTTCAGAAACCCTTACATCACGAAGAGTAGGTTATGAGGGCAAGCCAAGCTTTTAGGCTTGAACGGAAATACTGCCACCAGCTGCGAACTCAGATAGACACTTTACTATGTCTAAGTTATTTCACCACCAATACTCTCAACACGGTAAATAATCAGCGTATAATGTTGCTACTGCTAAGATACGTGCCTCCTTGCTATGAATAGGAATGGGCGGTTCAACACCACACGAGCCATTGCAGCTGGCGGAATGGTGTATATTTTGGTTCTAATACAGGTTTCCTTATGATATTTTCTTTCACAGTCTTAAAAGCAGTAGTGACAAAATAAATTACACAAAGTAATGTGGCTGTTGAAAATGATCTACAAATCGTAAACCACTAGACCCGTCGCTGCTCTCTTCAATTAGATACAGGGGGTAAGGGACAACCCTCCACAAACTGATGGGGTGAATTCAATGTGTCATACTAAGATGACCGGTACAAGAAATTTCAGGAATGTTATAGGAATCCAATAAATTTGATTTGTTTTATTTTTATTTATACTTTAGAAAAATTCCAGTGGAATATGATTCAAAATAAGGAGCTAAATACACCCTGTCAGTTTGTGGAGGGCTGTCCCTTACACTTTGGCTTACAAAAAATAAAATTCCAATTAACATCTTGAACCAAATAAAACAAACAGAAACATACTTCTAAACCAATGAAACAATAAAGAGAAACAAGAAAACAGAATAAAATAACAAAATAGTTACTTTCGTTAAACCGAGCTTGAATTTTGTTTTGATATTGGCAAATGGAAAAAACAAGAAGTAAGCGGTGACTTGGGATTCGATGATGCTTTTAGTTTGGATTACAATTTGCTTACACAATGTGCCAACGAAGCTTGAGTTCCCATAATAACGGACTTCTCTACTGTTTTGTTTGTTGGCTACGTCAAATTAGGGAAATTGACTGACACAGTTTTATTCTTAAACGTACTAGCCGGTTGGATTTTTTTTTTGTCTGATGTTTTATATTAGGTAGCCATAAGGTCAATTGATAGAATGTTTTAGATACGGAGGGCTGGACAGGAAGTTTAACATAGCTTGGGCGCATAGGTCCACAACCTCAGTCCCAAACATACTGTCAAGTGACCTGTGCGCTGTCAATGATGATGCCATGGAAATGACAAAGTTGTGAAGCTATTTATTTAAATAATAATGTGATGCTAGGCTACAGACAAGAAGGTATATTGTATTAATATTTGCTGATGCGAACGGTGAGGGGCAGTGTAATTGCATTGGATAAGGTTGCATAATAATACAGGATGCAATTAAATTCTTGGGCATTATTTTAAGAGGTCGTTGTACTCATCATTATGAACAACTCTTACTATGAGACCAAACCTGAAATTGCAAAAAAATAATCAGCCGTTCCATACATTTTGACGAGTTATGCGAACATAAATGTAGGGAACAGCTGATTTTTTTCGCGACTTCAGGTTTGGTTAGTAAAAGTTGTTAATAATGATGAGTACAATGACCCCTTAAAAGGATGCCCATGAATTCAATTTCACCCTGTATATTGTAGGCCGATATGCGTTTTTTCGCTTGTATGTGTGTGTAAGTTACTAACATAGCTTTAAGCTATCTTGAGATACTACTTATAACTCTCCATGGACCAAAAAGTCTGAAATAAATGTTTTGAATTGAATTGATATTGAAAAAAGAATAAGGTCA
Organism: Noctua fimbriata; assembly: GCA_905163415.1. NCBI lineage: Eukaryota > Metazoa > Arthropoda > Insecta > Lepidoptera > Noctuidae > Noctua > Noctua fimbriata. The sequence continues at coordinate 6,814,409 of LR990945.1, forward strand.
GAATTTTAAAAGCCAAAAATGTATACTTTGCAATTTTAGAATACACAAAAAAGGCAGAAACTTTAAAAATATGTGGTCCTCAGAAAAAATACAACAAACAATTTATTTTCGCTCAACACTAACAAAAACAGGCGCGATGTTATGTTACATTATCTAAATAGAAAACACAATCCCAAAGAGGTTCCCTTATTTAAATTAAGACCAAGTAAATACACGCTAACATTTCCTAAGATTATAATTTCCCAAGTTTCCAAGGCTAAATCTTTTCCCAAACGCAATTATGTAAGAAAACCTTCTCTGAAAGCCGGAGAGGCTAATTACGCGATTGCGGCCATGTTACAGGTTACTTACAGTAAAGAACAGAATCCACCTAGTTATTATAATATAATTTCGTAATGGTTATTATAAAGGAGAATACGTGGAGTAGACAATAAGATAGAGTTTTAGAGAAGGATAATATTAGACGAATTCGATTTGTGCTAGACTTTTTCTCAACAATGTTGGAATCAACTAAGCTAGACATGCTTACAAAAATAGTGACATGGCGGGGTCTCAATTCATTATAAAAACTTTAAAATTTAGTTAAAACCATAGAGGATCAAAACATAACAAATTTTATGATTAAGCCATCAGAAATGTCTAGGCAGCAACCAGGCCTTGATTTTTCGAGAGGAGCTCGTGGCTAAATAATAACAGCCGCTCCGATCGATCTTTAGGTTAAGCCGTGCTTACCTAGGTTGGTCTGTGGATAGGTGACCACCTATTACATTACCGAGTTTCCTCCATGCCTCGGAAAGCACGTTAAGCCGTTAGTCCCGGCTGTCATTTGTAGATCTTTGACAGTTGTTACAGGTAGTCAGTGGCCCAAAAAGTCTGACAACCAGTTTTACCAAGAAGTATTGTATTACTTCGTACTAACTGGGTTGTGGAGGTCAGATAGGCAGTCGCTCCATGTAAAATACTGGTATTCAGCTGCATCGTGTTAGACTGGAAGCCGACCCTAACATAGTTGGGAAAAGGCTAGGCAAATGATGAACCAGGCCTAGGTTTGTGCCCGGTTAATGGCAACTAGCTCGCCCTCACACTCTCGCCGAGACATTCCGGGTCAGGGCGAATGCGAGAGTGATAAAAACCAAGATAGGATCACCGAGGCTAGACCAGCTTTGCTATATATATAATTATACTTATATATATACGTGATTGTACTCGCCCTGCCTCGAAGTGTCTCGGCGAGCTTTCCTTCAGGGAAATACGCGTAGTGTTATATAACACCAGCTTATGCCCACGGCTTCGCCCGTGTGAAGTTCGATAACAGTCCCACGGGAGCACACTACCGGGATAAAGAGGTTCCTTTACGTTAATCCTGGTTATAAACTATCTATGTGCCAAATTTCATCCAAATCCGTTCAGTAGTTTTCGCGTGAAGGAGTAACAAACATCCATCTATCCTCACAAACTTTTAATGTAAGACAAGATAACTCAAATCAAAGACATTCATATTTCAAGATAACATCTCACAAAGTTCAGTTTAAATAATAATAAATGCATCACCATTTTCGGAAGCATAGTTTGAAGTTCTAATACCCGGAACACATGTGATACATACATAAGTAGGTACGTAGTATATAATCCATTGTTAGCAAAGTAACTTCGAAATTACCTACCAATAGATTTTGCCCACAACTTGGCTCGCGTGAATTTCTGATTTAAACTTACCGGTTGATTTTCCCGTACAAACTTCAATACCCATTGCAATCCTCATTAATGGTTGATTTATTATTGGTTTTGGAAATTATAAGCTCCGGCTTTTGCAGGTGGCTCCGGTTGCGTGGAGTCGGCAATTGTCCCATGGGAACCTACTACCAGGTTACGAATTATTTTACTAATATTATAATGTGAAACATTTGTGAGGATAGATGGATGTTTGTTACTCTTTCACGCAAAAACTACTGAACAGATTTGGATGAAATTTAGCACACAGATAGTTTATAATCTGGATTAACACATATGATTTTTATCACGGTAGTATGATCCCGTTGGACACGGACGTTTACACGAAAGCACAGTGGTCACGTGCTGCCGTGCACACTTGCACAGCGAGGCTCAGGGGAGGTCTCTGTATAGTCGCCTCAGGGATGTGCCTTAACAGGCGTTGCACAGAGGGGGCTCCGGACAGGTCTTTTAAGAGGAAACGGTGCCTCCTCTCACGTGCGGATGGACCACCGGGGTGGTTTTAGTGTGTCAAAAATCCCATACTCCCCGGTCTTATCCCCAAAGACCGGTCGCCTTTTGAAGGTTTCCCCTCGAAAACAAAAAAAAAATAAAAGGGCCTAAGTAATGTAATAATATACAGAAATCTGCAGTTAAATAAAACGTGGTTATTAGTAGGTCACTGAAGAGCTCTATATCTTTAGATTACTTATAGATAATAGAGAGAATCTAGTTCAATGTATTTGTTCTAATAAACTTGGCAGCCAAGCGTACGAGCGCTGTGGGCATTAACAGGTTTAATTTTTGCAACTCCAAAGTTTTTATTGGAAGCAATTCCTTCGGCAGTAACGTTCGAAAGCAATATGATTCTTCAGATGCAATTACAGTTTTGAAAAGTTCTGGGTTAAGACTTTTAGTATGGTTAGTAATTTTATTATATTTAAGCCTTATCCCTTTTTTAACCGACTTCCAAAAGAAGAAGGTTGTCAGTATGTTTTTGTTTTGGTTTTTTTCTGTGTTATGTTAATCAATAATTTTGTACCACGACAGTCGATTACGAAGATCTTTTATTGTAAAGGAGCTAAACGCCCTTTCTAAGTAGTTCATACCAAAGACATACTAGTATTAGAATGCTGGTTATCAGCCTAAATTGAATAAATGATTACTTTCGATTTTTATTTTATAAGCTTAATTGTAAGCGTCAATGCATTGTAGAGTCTTCCTGTCTGCTGATACCAATATTTCATGGTTAGGTTAAATTAAAGCAATTCAATTGAAGCTCACACCGACGGAAGGCCCCTTATATGTAGAAACATTAATTGATTGATGCGTCTGCTGTCTTATCTCAAAAATCGTTAATTTATTCTACACGATTTTATACAAAGTAACTTTAGTGTTGCTGTAAAATTCAATTTGTTACCACACAAGTCTGTGTTTTAGATCTATTGGATTATTGAAGGTAACACAGCAAGTTACTGTGTTATCTTCAATAATCTGCTGGCCAGAATTTGTGCTTTTTGTCCAGCACAAATTCTGGCCTTTTAATATTGAGGCGTGACTTTTGAGTAAGAGGGGTGATCCCATATTGACTTGGTCATAATAATTTTTGAGAAAATTTGTGTAGGATTGTTTGGAAGAGTACCTACTCTTCTAAGGTCCCATTTGATTCCCATTTAAGTTTTGTGAAGATTTAACGAACACCTTCGGACATTTGTTGCATCAGACAGCCGTAGCACAAAATTGTAAAAAAAAGTTTACAAAAAAGCTAGCCATTCAACCCTCCTTTCCCATTTCAACCCTTCCAACCCCTCATTACAATATCACCGAAGAAAATACCAAACTCGATTCTCCACTGACTTGAACCAAAACTTTGGGCATACGGCTTTGTGCCAAATTCCACAAAATTTGGTTAACTAACGTTGTGACTCGTTAGGTATCATAGGGAGGGTTGATATCAGCGTTGCGACGCGCTCAATGCAGTTTCACATCGATGCTTATTGATTCTGGCAGAATGTTGTAAGTTAACCTTAAAGAAAAGCTCGAGACTAAATAATGACGGCCACACGGGTCTTCGAGGTTAAGCCGTGCTTGCCAAAGTCAATCTGTGGATGGGTGATACGTTTAGCCGTTGGTCCCGGCAGTCATTTGACAGTCGTTACAGGTAGTCAGTAGACGGAGTCTAACAACCAGTCTTATCAAAGGGTATCGTATTAAGCAGTACTAATTGGGTTGTGGAGGCAGTCGTTCTGGGTAAAAGTCTATGGCTAAAAAGGAGGTGACTGCCGAGATGACGCGTAATAGAGAAGTATGGAAGAAGAAAACATGCTGCGCCGACCCCAAATGAATTGGGATAATGGCATGAGAATGATAATGATGCTATAAGTGTATTTGAGTAGTGCTTTTGAGATCTTATAGCTTTTACAGCATCTAGGTATCAGGAAGGTATGGTCATATTTGAGGGCGTTGTACAGACAATAAAACTGAAAAACTTTCTCCATAAGACCAACATCGTTATCGTAAAAAAATAAACAGCTATCCAATACATTTAGAAAAAAAACATGTTACAGTGTAGACATAAACAACTTTTAACGAACCCAACGAGTCTGGAACTATTTTTAAACAGCAAAACAAGGAAGCACCCAAAAATAAAGTTTCCGAAAATTAATATTCAAATTCCAACAGCGAAACTTCGTGACAATATTGATGCTATACAGCCCGGAGTTTGAACTAATAGTGTTTAACGTGTAACAATAATCAGGCTAGTCCCAAGCGTGTACGCTGCCAAATTAAATATGAGCAAAGTTTTAGTAAACGCCCCGCGGTGGGGCGAATTGGTTCACTTGGACCAACTCGTGCAATTTACTAGTACGGAACCACTCCTGATAGCCGAGTGTGCGTTTCGTTGAATATTAATTATTGCTTGTCAGTTTGTTGGTACAAAATGGAATTTATACGGCTTAGCTTGGTTAGACGTTGTTTGGGCCGGACACCAAATATTAAGGTTACACTTGTGTGTTGATTACCGAATTGGGGCTGAAATGAAGTGTTGGTTATTGATTTTCGGCAGTCATTGTCTTCTAGCTAAACAGTTTGGGTACTTCCCTTCTGTTTAGACATTAACAAGGCGTTGTCACATTTTTAAATCAATCAACTTCGTTGTTCCTCAACTTTTTTGATCCACATAATAAAAAAACACAGCTTTCTCTTTAGGATCTAAAATGTTTTATTAAAATCTCGTCCAAATACAATACACTGCAGCCCCTCTGCAGGATATGCTCCACGTCCTCTCTGGCTCACCCTGCACAACTATCTGCACCTGTGAGCTGTGCAGGTGGCTATATACTGGTCGAGTATTATTTGAGTCCATCGACACGCAAAGAAAAAGAAGAAGGGTTCGGCGCAGCATGTCTTCTTCCATTATTTCTTCAATAGTTCTAATCTCACTATTTATTTCTCTACCACTAAAAAATATTCACATACTGATACTGATACTGTTAGCCTGCGTCATCCCACTGCTGGATAAAGGACCCATGACTTCCAGTTGTTTCGATCCAGGGCTAATGTGGGCCACTGGTCGTTGGTTTTGTCCAGCTCGTCCCGCCATCTTCTACGAGGTCTGCCGCGATGCCTTCACATAACATAAAAAAAATCTTCTCCACCCACTATCGTCACACCTGTTTAAAATTTCAACACTCAAGTTCAGGTGCAATATTACCCAAAACTAACTCAGAATTATCACGAATTAATTCAACAACCGCGCGAACAATCTCGACTACTTAGCCAAGTTTAGCACATTGTTAAGTTTAAATGAGTCTTAGCTTATCTTAGAATCTCTGCAAGCCGCATGTTAGCCCCGGTTCGATGTTGAAAACATTTGGGAACTTTGTTGCGCTCGTCTTAATGATTGAAGAAGGTTTTAATTTGGAGCTGGAGTAGAAACTTTTGTTGATTAATTTTATCAAAACGATTCGTTTTAGTTTGTTTTTTTGTTAAAGTTTACGGCTAGTTCCTTCTTTATGATTTACTGTATCTTCCGTGGATTATGCTTCTTCTCCGTCAACAAATGTTTGGTCATTGTTGTGTATAACGTATCTCCGTGGTATTTACCTAATAGTACACCCACATTTCGCCATTTATGTTTGTTCAAGTCCCATGTAATAGGGGGCGCGCCTATTGTCATCAACTGGGCACAAATCCAGACTTCATAGGTGCTACTGTCATAATTCACTTCACTGATGGAAAACCCAATAACATTGTGCCCGACCGGGAAATCGAACCTACACCCAGGACCTCATGCTCAGCAGTCGCGCTTGCGACCACTAGACCAACGAGACAGTCATAATTGTTAATTACATGTTTTTTTTTCTGAAGCTTATTTTGTTAAGAGTTACGATTAATTTCTCTTTTATGATTTACTGTATCTTTCGTGGATTATCCTTCTTCTCCGTCAACAAATGTTTGGTCACTGTTGTGTATAACGTGTCTCCGTAGGATTTATCGGTCTTTCGCAGTCCAAGGATTCCTAAAATTTTCAGAGTACCGTTTGTTTATCCTTTCTATTGTAGGTTATTTTAAACTTTGTTTTTATTCCGCTTCAAAGAATTTGGTTAGGTAAGGTTAGCGAATTTAAATAAGTCCTAGCGTATCATAGAATCTCTTCAAACCGCATGTTAGCGCGGTTCGATGTCGAAAATATTTGGGAGCTCCATTGCGCTCGTCTTAATTATTGAAGGTTTTAATTTGGAGGTCAATAGCATTAGGAGTAGAAACTTTTGTTGATTCATTACGTAAACTAGAAAATTAAATTGTTTTAATTATTTTGGGTTTTAGTCAGTTATTTTGTTAAAGTTTATGATTGAATTCTCTTTTATAACTCATTTAACTTTAGTGTTTTGTATTTCACAGTAGTAGAACATTATTAGTCTGATTTTGCTTAATGTTTTCTGGACTTTCTTCATCTTCGTCAAATCAATTTTACACGAGGAGTTCTGCTGGATGGATGAAGTGAGGAGGGGTGGGATGTCAGGTAAAACTGTTTGTTTTAGAGCAGCGGTGGCCCAGAGGTGGCGGCCCCGGCTTACGATCAGTAAGTCATGGTTTCGAACCCAGGCAGGTGCATTACTTTGTACAATTTATTTCATCACCACTGCTCTCAAAACGGTGAGGGAAAACGTCGTGAGGAAATCGGCATGTCTTGGAACCAAAAATTGGAAAACATGTGACATCTACCAACCCGCACTGGGCCCATGTGGTGGATTACAGCCCACTCCCTCTCATAGAGAGGAGGCCTGTGTCCCAGCAGTGGGAACATTTTAGGCTTATTGTGACTGTTTGTTTTAATATTGTGTGTGTGGATTTTTAGTCTATCTATACTTATATTATAAAGAAGTAAAAATTGTTTGTAAGTTTGTATGTAGCGGGTAATCTTCGGAACTACTGATCTGATTCCAAAATTCTTTCACTAAGTGGAAGCTACATTATTCCTGAGTGTCACAGTCTAAATTTTCCCGTGGGTTAATTTCCGTATATAACGGGAGCGAAGCCAAGAGCCAAAGCTAGTTGCTTTATAATTGTTGAACCATTTCTATGGCGTGCAGAAAAGTATGTAATAATGTACAATACGAATTACTTTCACGTACTATGTCCTTATAATGAACGTTAATAAATTCTTCAAGTATGCCTAGAAGTATAATTTGAATTTAAATTAATAGCGTGGCACTTACATTCCTTTTAGTTATTTTAATAGCAACTAATGTACATTTCTGACATGAAAAATGTTCTCTATGTAATTTTAAGTATATACCTTCCTACTAAAGGATTGTTTAAGGTGGAAGCGCAGATCTGGGACATTTGCACGAAGGACACTGACGCTAACCCACTTGCGCGAAAAGACATAGGCGCTCCTGGGCTTGCACGACTGGACTTTTGCGCGACTTAACGTCATGGGTGTCGTTTTCGTGGTTTTTGGGGTCGATAATAACGAAAATGAGGTCAAAATGAAAATCCAAGATGGCGCCGAGAAAAATATCAGTTTTTCTATCATGGATAACGAAAACCGAAATTTTCTTCGTCTTTTCGCGCAAATGGGTTTGCGCAAGTATCCTTTGCGCAAATGTCTTTCGAGCAAGTGTCCTAATACCGTGGAAGCGTCAGGGTACCCCGCAAAATTCAAATTTTCTTAGGTTTTTTGCAATTTTCAGTTCAGTGTCAGTGGTCAGATCATCAAAATAATCCTCTAAGTTCATTTAATCCCATTTAATGACTTTTTCATTAAATAGTCTAGTTTTTTGTCTAGGACATAGCATAGAAAACATTTAGACATAACATCACTTCGGTTCATTTTTGTACCCGTGCAAAGCAATTAAGAGCTTCATACTAAACCAAGTAAAGAACACCATTACAAAAACCAAGTACTTCTAGTTTAGTATAAAACATCACAACCCTAAAGAATTACGCAAAAGTTTCCCAGGATTTGTCAACTTGATTTATTACATCTAATAGTTTTTATGTGAAGTTAATAATACCAGTATTAAAATTTTACATTTCAACCTCTACATTTACACTGTAATTCCAAACGTAACAACCGTTAAATAAAGTTCAAATTACATTGTAAGTACATTACATTTTTCTGATATTTGTCACAAAGAGTACTGGCCACGTTACAAATTATAAAATTTTAATTGGCCTTTACTTGTTCAAGTCAAGAACATGGTATTTGAGGCATTTATATGGTTAAATTGGTACTTAAAACGCGATAAATGGTTGGATAAAGCCAAACGATAATTTTGTTTGACATGCAAAGTGTTTTGATATTGTAAATGCTTTTTGAATCAATCATCATCATTCTCTTGCCCTTATCCCAATTCATTTGGGGTCGGCGCAGCATGTCTTCTTCTTCTTCTGCTTTTTGAATCAATACAAATAAATAAAATAGCACTGTCTTTTTGTAATTTTTAAAATAACAGCTTTTTACTGAATGCATATGAAAGTATATACAGTACTTGTACTTATAACATTTTTTTATTTTTGTATGTCTGTCTGTTTGTTCCGGCTAATCTCCGAAACTGCTGGACCGATTTTGACGGGAATTTTACTGGCAGATAGCTGATATCATAAGGAGTAACTTTAACTTTAATTTTAGTAAAAGTATTAGGGTTCCGTGCAAAAAATATTAAAACCCTTGAAATTGTTAACTAAATCCGATTCAAATAGGGAAGTAATATTTATTTAATTATTTCACAAGAACGGAGGTCGCGGGGCACAGCTAGTGCAAAATAAAAAAAAAATCACTTAACTGTGATGTGGCGTATCTAAGAAGTTGCTTTCTCTTAATAAAAAAGGGAATGCAAAATTGATTAACCGCACAGTTCCTTTTTAATAATTACATTTTGTTACTTGAAAGTTTACTACTGTTTCCACAAAACAATCAGACAATGGCTTAATTGCCAAGAGCCTCCACCAATAGGTACCTGAGGAGGCTCTCGATAGGCAGCTGGATCAAGGGCTTGATTTAGAAAGAGGTACAGTGGACACTGGATACGGCTCGTATTGTTAGAAGGTTCTTCTCTCTGGAGCCCTGACCGACGGACACAAACGGACGGACAAAAACACAACGGACGGACACAATCTACATTAACTCAAAACCATGTTCTGACAAATAAATAATGATTTGATTTGATTTGACGGTAGCTAGGACCCTGTTCCCGATACTGGTGGGCTACTGTTTTCAAATGTATATTTTTTTTAAAGACATATTTAAAATGTAAGAAGTAAGTTATATAAATGAATAAACGAATGTTAATAAAACTACAGCACAAGCTCCTAGCAGGCAAAAAAAAAATATAAAATCGTTCTTTCAAAATAAATTCAAAACGTCCAGAACACTTATTACACCACTCACCCAAACCAAATCAATTAAACTACTCAATGATATCTTCAGCTCTTTGAAAATTTTCTAGCTACGCCGTCTCATCAAAGAAGTACTACAAAAGTGCATTTCATTTGCCGACCGCCAATAAATTGAAGGCTTTCAGATCAAGATATTACCGTAATGGCTTCCTCTGGATTAAAAAATAAACTATCATCAGCCAGTGAGCTAATGGAATTGGAATTCAAAAAAAGAGTGTGGAAGTAAAGGTGAGTATTGGTGAACTAAGTATTCAAGCTGGCATGGCAGCTTGTTTGTGGATCAAGCTGTGTGTTGGGGTGTAATTAAAGGTAGTACTACGTTTCTGGATTTGGATTGGCATGTCAATCATTGTTGAATTTTTAGCCGACTGTCAAGGAAGGGTTATGTTTTTCGCGCGCGTATCTTGTATGTGTCTTTGTTTGTTTTTTGTAAATTTCTTTATTACCTCGTATGTTCCAAATGGCATCATTAGATTTGTCTCAAAAACCCAAGTGTCCATAGACAGGTGTTTGAAAAAAAAACAAAATGGCGGATTTTTGGCGCTAAACTGTAAGTCGTTAAGGGCATTACATGGCTCAAATCCCAAAAACAGCGTATGTTCAAAGAAATTTGTTGATGAATCCCTTCGTGCGTTTTCCGTGTAAAAAGTATGTTATAGTTAAGTTCATCACAAATAAATTGTATTGTTTAAAATTTTAATAAACCTTCTCAACTTTTTTTGGTTAATCGTAGAAAATAGGTCCTTTTTCAACCTTAATTGTAAATTATCTCTGTAACGGCTGAATAGATCGGCATGAATTTTGTTTTTTTCTGTTATTTCTTTTAATATTTTTAAATAATAAATAAAAACCGAAATTATACGAAATGTGCGGGGCAAGTCAACAAAAACCAGTACAGGGATCAAATCATCAAGGTCATCGAGCAATGTAATGCCCTTAATATTTTTTTTTCAACCAAACCCATCGAGTATGGTATCAAAATGAAGGAAATTAAAAGGAGATTCAAAGGAGAGCGACTGCATATCTGACCTCCATAACTCAGTTAGTACTGGAATTTCAGGCCACTGACTACCTGCAAAGACTGTCAAAGATCTACATATGTCAGTGAGGACGAACGGCTTAACGTGCTTTCCGAGACATGGACACCTTAGTCAAAATATGAGGCTTGGCCGTTTCGTTACTACAAGAACTATTGTATGACAGAAAAGTAATGAACAGTGAATAAATTTTTCACCTTACAGCCATTTGTGACGGTAACAAAACGGCCAAGCCACATATTTTAACTAAAGTGTAGAGTTTGTTAAGTTAGGGCTTGTAGAGTTAGGACGTGTAGAGTTAGAAGCTTGGCTCTACATGAGATCTGATAACTTTTTGACAGTGCGAACCATTTATGGTCTCGTCTTGGCAACATTTTACATGAAAATGGTTTTTGGTGGAATTTTAGTATTTAGGAATTCACAAAAATGAGTAGACTTAAAATAATAATTAAAATATGTACAAGTATCAAAAAGGAAAAGAATTGCAGGGCATCAAAGATTCGTCAACATCGCTCTTGATGCGAAAAGTGCCCAGAAGGCTGGCAGCATTGCTACATCTGATGGCAATGAGTTGGGCAAAAAAACAAGCCCTCTGGTCACGTGAAAAGTTGACCAACCAGTTAGTCGGCTCAACCCAAAAGGCTACGTGGACTCCATGGACTCCATGTGTTTGAGCCGTTTTAACCACAAACGGCTCAAACACACAACTACCAATTAGCATATTGTATTAGCGCTGTTTGAGAAATCACAACGATCTTTATCCAACCCTTACAATGATAAGATGACGGTATCAATAACTTTAATAAAAGAGCAACGAATAAAGAACCCAAGATGAAATTATAAGAGACTAAAATAATAAAACTAAACGCTTAAACCAACTCATCCCAAATACCAGTGTGAAGTGGAATCAAACGCTTACAATATTAGAGAGCCGGTATCAATTATATGAAGCAATATTTAGGCAGACGCAAACTGCGTTAAAATGCAAATCGGAATCAGGGAACCTATTGTGCGATGTATCTGCTGTGTATGTATCTCTGCGGTAATAGTATTGTGATATCGTAGGGTTAGGGCTTAGACGTAAGCGGAGATGGGAGCGGAGCGATAAATAGGTAATCATTGTAACAAGACTGCCTCGTTGGTCTAGTGGTCCTGGGTTCGATTCCCAGGTTGGGCAAAGTGCTATTGAGTTTTTCTCTCAGAAATTTCTCAGAAGCAGCCACGGAGACTGGATTTGTGCCCAGTTGATGGCAATAATAATGATCTTCTGTATGGTGTCCGGACGTAAAGAATAGCACCATCCCATATCTTCCCGTGGGTGTCGTAAGAGGCGACTAAGGGACTTACCAGAGAATGGGCAGCAGCGTTCTCTGTGTTTTATAACACCATACTGCGATCGCCAACCCGCCTGCCAAGCGTGGCGATTATGGCAAAACCTCCCCTTCTTGGGGGAGGCCTATGTCCAGCAGTGGACGTCTTTCGGCTGAAATGATGATGAAATGATGATGGCAATAAGGTCGCACCCTAATCCATGTGACCTTAAAAAACATAACTGTTGAAATGTGGGTGTATTATTAGGAACACCTTTGCCTAACCCTTTGGGGATTACAGGTGTTTATTAACAAGTTTCACAAAGAAATCAATCCACAGAAGGCCCGCTTGGTGGATACCCCACCGTACACCACACCGTAGACAAGGATTTCGTTGACGGAAAATTGACAAAATGACAGATAGTGCAAAGAAATCTGTCATTGTGTCGACACAATATTTAATTTTGTCGATTCTTCCGTCAAAGAAATCCTTGTCTACGGTGATCATGCTACGGGGGCAGATGTGCCCACTGTCTCAAAGAGACAGGATTGTGTTCCAGCAGTAGAAACATTAAAGGCTGAAGAAATTAAACAGAGAAATTAGAGAAAACTGCCAAATGACTGTAAGTTATTTGCTGATTGTAACAGCCAAAGAATTTTATTTAAAAATTAAGAGATGAAAAGACTTGACATCTAACAAAAAATTATGTTAGACGAAATAGAAGAACATGATGATGCAACCATTCATAAAAAAATAAGTTTTTAAATTATCATGGTCGCTAACATTATCATTAACACTAGAAACGGAATATATTTACCATGCAATGTGTATGTGTGTGTGCTTACAGCGCCGAAATATCGGGAAATCAAAACAATCATTATACATGATAAATATCCCGTTTCTAGTGTTAATGATTCATAAAGATGCTTAAAAAAATATTACACAAGAAATTGCCATTGTAAAGTTTAATTAAAATATTGTTAGATTATTATAAATTTTTAATGGAGAAAGAAAAAAGAGCAGAAAAAGGATTGTGTGAGAAACGATACGAAAAAAGATAGTAGCATGAAAGGCGTGACCTTTTACCTCAAGTAACATGGAACAAGAGCAGAAAAATGAACATACCGATGATCAATCTAGAAATCAAAGAACAAATCTTCTGCGACTAGTCAGAACGTCGACTTTAATGTATGACTACCAAGAATTATATGCTGAATATGAAATCAGGCAATCTAACTAAGAACCGAATGATCAAAGGAGACACAACTCCTCTGGTCATGGATACTAAAGAGCAGGCATTTGATGAAGTGAAGACTAAGTTGATCGCTCAAACTAATCCTTCCAAGATGTTGCTCGCTTTAGTACCTCAGTAACATGACTACCTAGCTAGACAGTAGACAAATTTCTTAGTACGCGTTTAGAGTTACGTATAGCTTAGAATAACAGTAAATTAATTCAATTCAATGATCTGAGTTTTCTTGTTACAAATGTTTTCATTTGTCTTATGCTCTATTGTTTAACTGACTCAGATGCTTAAAGAAAGAATCGGTACTCGATAGTTTTTCTATTTTATAACGTTTTTTGACCAATATGCTTCCATGTCACAATATTTCCTCTTTGACCTTGAACGGTAGATTCGATTCGCAAGTTCTATAGCAGACTTTTTTAAAATCAAGTTTTATTGTCCCGCTGCTGGGTTTGCCCTGCAGCTTCAAAGCAAAGAGGATTGCTAAGAGGAGGGCTTTTCTCTTTTACGTGTGTGGTCTTCTCCAGCCAATCTCCTATTAATGCCTCTAAGTCATCACACCAAAGTTTCCTTGGCCTTACTCGTGACGACAATTCACTTACTCCAAAATAATATTCCAGTAAACAAAATTGGGTTAAAAGCCCGACGACGTAATCAAAACAAATAGGCGTACGTTCCAACTCGCTAATCTGACTGTCATGTGTCCGCACCATATTTTCCGCATATAAATTAACTCATAACTCAGCGGGAGTATTCAGGTCAAGCGATCCTAAATCATTTGCGAGGGCTCACATTACTTCTACGCAGAATGACCCTGTTGAAATCCGTACTTATATTATAAATGCTAAAATAAGTCTGTATGTCTGTAGAACTGTCTGTCTGTTTGTATGTTATATGCATCCTCTTGTTTTTTTTACTTCTTTCGTATCGATGGTACGTCTTACAAAATTGCTTGTGGTGAAAATGTGACCACGTCGATCACAGCGTCAGTTGCGTGTTTTGAGTACTCTAAAGTGCAAGCGCGGGGTCACTTTGGATACAATTTAGTGAGTCACTTTGGGACCTACTTAAGCCCCGATAGTAACGTCCCGTAGGGTAATTTTTGACCTCAAAGCGGGTGAAGCCGTGGTCAAAGGCTAGTGATTAATAAACAGACTTCTGGTGTATAATGGATTGGTACCTAACAGTTGAGGAATTTCATTTTATGTTTTTAGGCGGTCGTTTTTCTAAGAATTTAGACCCAGTTGTTTCGGATCTTGATAAATTAGTTCTGACAGCAAACACTCAAATTTAATTACAAACTTTTATTAAGCTTTGCTTTATAAGATCACTTTCAAATTTAAAGTATTACATTGTCTAAAATGTTTATAGGGACACTAATTAATGTTTATCCTTGTGATTTTATAATTCACCAGAGTATCATCCACCTAGCCTATTCTCAACTACATCGAGGTCGGCATCCAGTCTAACTGGGTGCAGCTCAATACCAGTATTTTACGGAGTGACTGCCTCCACGTCCACAACCCTGTTAGTACTGGGTAATACGATACCGATTGGTAACACAGCTTCATCAGTCTGTGACTCTAAATGTATAAATCCAAAAGGACCAAAAAATAAAACGCAAAACGGACCATAAAATCAAGTCCAAGTTCATCATAACCACATAAATATTTTCCTGTAATATTTCTAAGGCCTTTAGTCCAGTCCTGTCATTTCTAGGCCATTTAACATAATATAATCTACGTTTGTTTACTCCCAGAGACAAAGATACGTATTTAAGTCAGGATTAAACATAATTTATTACGGTCATATAAAAAGGTGCTGAAAACGGCCTAATAAATTGAGTCGTTTTATTTACATTCTCATTAGAAAATTAAATTAGTATGAATGTAAGTAAGTAATTAATGAATGAGGACAGTGAAGGAGTGGTAATTAAGAACTCTATGCTCAAAACTTTACAGTTGTTTTTTTTAGTATTCTTTCTAAAACAAGGTCAAATTTAATTAAGTAGCAGCTAGCAGAACTCTCTCTCTCGTTATGTGTGTTGAATTTGATATCGAAATACGATACAATAAAAAATTAAAATATTTGATGACTGTTTTATGCTTAACGATTGATTGCATTAAGTGCAGTTACTTGAATTATTAGTTATTTTATGTGTAAACTCTGATTATACATAGATACAAGATATGATGACGCCTGCAGAGTTTTGCTAGCATACATTTTTTGCTGTAAGCTCAATTACATTTTTATTTAAATAATATTGGTACATTTTAATGTTAACACATACTCAAGATTCCGTTATAAACCAAATGTACAAGTTAACTGTAGGTACCTGAAAATTCAACAAAGCCTTCTCATAAAATATGAAACTCGAACTCCAAATCTCGAAGTAAGCGTAAAGTCTATAAATCAAAGATAGGAATCGGTAGTGAAAACTTGCGAGTAAATTCCTATAAGCTTCGCAATAAACCACTTCCTTCCTCGCAAGTTGTAGACAGAATCCATCTACGTCATTCAAACAATTATGTTCAACATGATCTCACCAAATCCCATCCCGAAAGACTAATTTCCCCTGACCCATTTCCCCGAACATTAATCTTTTACTATAAGCGAACAAAAAGACCGCAAAATCAATGGGTATCCTAAAAGACAGTTTTAAGGTACGTAATTGTCCCATTATCACACTCACAGTAATGTCAGGTCGCAAAAAAACAGCCCAAAAAGGTCTCAGTGCAAACAATGAAAATGCTGTGTTGCAAATGATATCCTCGAAAAATAATGAAGGCTGGACCTCACTTGAGAAAACGACCCACATTATATGGTTGTGAGTAAAATGTGTACGTGCGTCGGACATTTTAAAAGGATAATATCTTGGAGTGCTTTTACGGCACTTTTGAAGGAATTATGGGGTTTTTATAAAAGTACCTTTATAAGGCAAATGGTTCTTTGGTAGGTATGTACACAAAGCTAAAGTACTTGGTTGTCCTAAATAGCCCGAGAGGAACGACGTTTGTAGTTTGCATTTTGCTTATTAGAGGATCTAAAAGCGGTTTTGTACTTAGAGGTGAAAAAGGTGAGGTGGTGGGAATGATGGTTTGTTTTTTTATGTTTCACGCCATTTTTTTTTAAACTAGATGGGGTCGTTGTTTTGTACCTGACTACTCTAATAAGAAACAGCAGAAACAAACTCAGAGGTATTTTTAAAGTCCAGGCATAAACTTAGTCCATGGCTACGGGACTGTTCCAGGGCTGCGGGACTGTCCCAGGGCTGCGGGACTGTTCCAGGGCTGCGGCACTGTTCGAAAGAGACACCGCGGCCCTGGAACACAAAGGGAAAAGAAGGAATATGGATGGGTTTTAGTCACTACAAGTCTGACACTCCTTTCCGCTCCGCCCAGAGCGGGGGGGGGGTCATTTAATGACTGCCAATCCTAAAAAAAAAAGGCATAAACTTAGTCAAGTTACATGAGGACTACGCAGATTAGTGTCTGAGATGGTATTTTGAATTAGTTATAGAGTTTGAAGTGGAACGGTTATTTTGACCTGAAAAACTTCAAATATCTCATTACATCTTATATGATTTGCTAAGCTGTTAGAATTTAAATAAAAAATCTATTTTTAAGATAGAAAATTTGAAGTATCTCGTTACTCAGTAAATCTAATATGATTTAAATTTTATGAAATACAGATTATAGTAACAAGATAAGTGCCTGAAAGGCAATTTGAGTAGATGGTTCATCATCATCATCATCATCATTTCAGCCGAAAGACGTCCACTGCTGGACATAGGCCTCCCCCAAGAAGGGGGGTTAGATGGGTTAGATGGGAAGTAGATGGTTAATTTCACAAAATTAAGATTTTTTAACCGACTTTCTTCATATTAATAACCAAAAAACGTATTTTAAAGCACTCGGTTCTAGTGTAACTTTAGACTTTGTACTTTAGCGAAAGATTTTTTTTTGTAATTTCGCAAATTTATGAACTTCTCATCATTTTAATAATAGGTGTATAACGAGCTATCAAAATAACTCCACCAACAAAAAAAAATACTGAATAAATCAAACAGTCGACACATACGCAATGCGACAATTAATACTGATTAAAACCACGACAAAATAACGCTTGTTAGTGCCGCAAATTACGGTGTGACGTCATTAATCATAGGTTGCTTTGACTATTAAGGTGGTATCACACTGGCGAGGCGAAGGGTGGATGCGATAGACGAGAATTTAATTTTCTCACTGGTTTCACACTAAAACCGTAAACGAACGACTTACAAGTTGTAGTCGTGAATTCGAACCCTGCCAAGCGCCTTACTTTGTGTAATATATTTCCTTACTACTGCTCTCAAAACGGTGAAGGAAAACATCGTGAGTAAACCAGCATGTCCTAGAACCAAAAATTCGAAGACATCTGACATTTAGCAACCCGCAATGGATCCGCGTTGTGGATTACAGACCATTGTGGGAGGGCCAACAGAGAGGAGGCCTGTGATCCCGCAGTGGAACATCATTAGCTGATTGTTCTATGCTTTCATAGCAAAAGATGACTACCGAGACACCATGCGGGAACCCGATGGCCGTTGCGTGATTTTATTAAGTAGTTAAGTAACCGAAACACTATTCAAGCAATTCTACAACATTAGTTTTAGTATATGTGAAACCTGAAACACGTGTCTAGTATTTTTATGTAAAGAATCTATGTACAAAATTTCAAAACTGTATCATGAAAAATCACAAAGTTATAAGGTTCTTCTGTTACCTGGTTGTCCGCACTAAAACGTGGTCACCACGCGGCAAGCGCCTCCAGCGTCGTCTTGAGCATATTGATAATAATAATTTGGCAGTAGGCGCCAAAATATTTGCGATAGGTACTAAGTGTCGCTCGGTGTCCAACTTGTAACTTTTTAAAATATTTTTGGGACAAAATATAACATGGTTTAAAAGTTATTGGAATCGATTCAGTTACTTATTCTGAACAAACTATATTCAGGTTTCGCATATACTAAAAATTATGTTGTATATTTCAATGTTGCACCTACTAATATTTCATTTCCACAACAAAGATAGATAGATTAGGCCATACAAATTCTCGTCCATCCCATCCACTTTTCACCTCACCAGTGTGAAATAAACTTTATATAGCTATATTGCCTGTTGACTTAATAAAGTAGTAGTTGTAACGAGCTAATAAAACAGTTCATATTTTTCTTTTGATACGAGAACAATATGGAAAATTGTAAAGTACATAATTCGAGATTGAACATACTTTAGTTACTCTATTATACTTTTACGGTTTTTGCTACCGGTGTTGATTTAATAGAGAATTAAGGTACAGTCGCCAGCGCATCCAGTTACCACAAACTGTCAAATTTTCACATTCGATTTTGAACTTAACCATCAACATTTTGTGGTTTAAAATCATTTGGAGAAATTTGACAGTTTCAGGTAACTTGATATGCTGGTTATTTACTGCTAATTGAATGCAGGAGGTCTAATAGGTACTTCATCCTCTTTTTCAGAAAGGAAGGAGAGCAGCAATGTAATAGTTTAACACACTCGATATTTGCGTTTTCAAACAATGGATTACAAATTACCTTCAAAATCTTTCGGATTGTAAAAGAAAAGTGTATAGCGCGATTGAAGTGCCCTTTCTTTGGTCTTTGATTCTATCTGCACTTATAAACAAAGTGTCAATAAAAAAACTGTTTATTTTGGAATATTTAGAATAAACTAGTAGTTGCCCGCGACCTTAGTTCACGTGAAATTATTATAAAAAAATTATTTCCCGTTTTGAATCGAAAATCGAAAAGAAATTTTGTTACTAATTTTAGGGGTTTTAATTTATTTGCACGGAACCCTAATTATTTTTCAAAAATAAAAGTAGTATACGTTACTCCTTACAACATCAGCTATCTGCCAGTAAAAGTTCTATCAAAATCCGTTCAGCCGTTTCGGAGGTTAGCCGGAACAAATACACAGACAGACAGACAAAAATTGAAAAACAATTGTTTTTGTTATAAGTGCCGTTTATATTTTCATACGCATTCAGTAATAAACACTTCAATTATATTTATTTGTAAAGATAATAAAGACAAGGAGTTACTGAACACTGATAAAATTGTGAACTGTAATTTAATCAAGACACGATTTAAACCTTTAAAGCAGCTATCGAATTCAATCAATTATCGATAGCTTCTGACCTTTTAAAATAAAGTCTTACAAATTGAAACAGTAGCTCTAGTAACTTAAAATGTACACCACGTCCTTCGACTTACAGCAGTATTTCAAGAAACGGAATCGTCTACAAATCTATTTTGTGACCCGTTCAACCGAATTATTTTCTTATTTCTATCTGATTGCCTTTCAATATACTTACAATATTATTACGTTTCATCAGAAGAAATAATAATTTGTGGGCAGGAAAAACAAAAAAAATGGTCCTTGACAAAGATTGAAATCTTTAGAAGGGATGATGGCCATGATGTTCCGTTTCGTTGAAGAGTATTGTCTCGCTCACTCATATTTGTTGTTCCATTCGGAATGTGTGGGCTCATCCATCTCAGTGTAGACCAACTTTTCGCGCGAGTTAAGTACGGTAAAGGCTCATCTATCTAATAAAATTTTTGGACCATAGACTCTCAAAACCATTTTCGAAGAAACTTCTTCTATAAAATTGAATCCTCTGTAGTAAAGGTATGAACCATAAAGTGATCAAATCTTCTTCTTAGCGTATCGATGGAAAATTTTCATTAAATATAAATATTCATTATATATATGTATTTGATATAAGATTTTAAACTATCATGGTCACTAACATTATTATTTAGACTGGAAACGGGATATTTACCATGTTCAACATGTGTTGTTGAACATGGTAAATATCCCGTTTCCAGTCTAAATAATAATATGTATTTGGTCCAAAATTCAGCTATGCGAACTCCGCTTGCTGATGCAGTCATAAGATCGTCAAGCGCGCAAGTGTCACGGCATGCAGCGCAAGATGGAGTGTGGGCCATTATCTGTGGAGACATGCGGCATACAGAACATCGTCCATGAACCCCTGAAGTCCCCTGAATCGGTAGAGATTGTCTTTGCTACAGCCGACTTTAAATCTAAAAATAAGTGATCGATTTAAATCAATCAAAGAAATAAAAGCAGGAGAGCAAGTTGAATACTTAAATTAAACTCAAGATAGAATCGTCGTTATCGTATCAACGGCGACGATTGTTGAATTGAAGCGACAAAGTTAGTTTTAAAAGAGAAGTAGACAAGAACGACTTCTCCATTAGATGTTTTCAATGAGGCAATTTCAGTATTTTACTTGTTGATTTGAATGCTAACATGTAACTTCCAGCAATGTGTTTCCTTTTTTACCATCTTTCCATCAATCTGTTTATTACCTACATACGAGCATACAGCATATAGAGTGGAGTCACCGAACACAAGCATCATCTTGCATAAAAGGTGATCTCCACTTCATGTTTGTTTGTAAGCCTTATCAAATCAAAACTTTTATTTCGAAAAAGAGTCCATCTGGGTTAGTAGTGAGCGTGTTTTAGATATAACTCAATTCTATTCAATTTAATTTAATTTAGTTTAAACCAATTTAATTTAATTTAGTTTTAACCGATTCAATTCAATTCAATTCAATCCAATCCAATCCAATCCAATCCAATCTAATCCAATTCAATCCAATTCAATCCAATTCAATTCAATTCAATCCAATTCAATTCAATTCAATTCATTTTTTTTCAATAAATAAAATAATAATATAATATATTCTAATGTAATTGAAATAAACATTTTTTTTCTACTAAATAGGCTTGCGTTTGGCTGCATAGTACAGAAACACCTCGACAGCTTCAAAAGCATCGAAGACACAGAGCACGTGACGAAGAGTGTTCGACAGGTGCACATAAGTCGCCTGATGTGAAGCGATGACGCGGCCTAGGGTGGCGCATAGAAGGAACCGACTCACTCTAACTTTGAAAAGATCTAGATTATAAATAATGATCGGGAAACAGAGAAGCCGGCAGTGAATTCCACACCAATTGATAATTTTTGAAATTAAATTGATTTTCTGTCGTCCTTACCTCAATGCCGAAGATCGCGACCATGGTGCCTAGACAAAGTGAAATTCTATATTAGCGAGAATGAAGATGAAAAAATAAAAAAAGGAATGAAATTGAGTCATGTCCATCTCGTTGAAAGTCTTTACAGAAATACGAACAATTTGAAAGAGATTGTCATTGGACTACAGTAAGCAGTGATAGCCTAGTGGTGTGACCGTCGGACTGCCAAGTCATAGGTCTCAATTTTGAACCCAACACACGCAACTCCGATTTTTCGGATTCATAATGCGTATTGTGTAATTATCATTTACTTCGGTAAAAGAAAACATCGCGAGGAAACCAGCATGCCTGAGAGAAATATTTCGACGACATGTAAAGCCAAGTCAGTATATATAAGACGAAGTCTGAAAGTGGCGCCGGTGACTGAAAAGTTGTGTGGTAATCGGTTGTTGTGGTATGGGCATGTGATGCAGAGGAATGAGGAAAATGTTGTGAGGAAAGTTTTGAGTATGAATGTGGATAGGTATATGCGTAGAGGAAGACCAAAGAAACGATGGATGGACTGTGTAAAGAATGATATGGCAAGAAAGAAGGTGTCTGATGAGATGACGAATAATAGAGAAGTATGGAAGAAGAAGACATGCTGCGCCGACCACAAATGAATTGAGATAGAATGATGATGATGTAAAGCCAATTCAGAGCCCCATGGGCGGCATAAAAACTCTGACACTAGGTTAGGCACAAACCACACATTAAAGAAATAGACTGGACTATAACGCGTCACCGAGGTATGCGATCAACCGAAGTGTGGACCGCTCATTAGTTACGTAAGTGAAAAATTCAAATTATTCAAAATCTCCTTCCACTTAAATCAGAATCACTAGAAATTCTTCTTACCCGACAATTAATATTTCTATCTCAAGAACCAACGAACGATATAATCTTAATACACCAGGTTTCATGAAATAAGTTTTTCCAAATGAAACTGAGAATTTCAATCAGACCATCGTCGGCGACCGCGGTTTTAACAAAGGAATAAAAATCATTGTTAGGTAGAAATTGGAGTCCAAGTATTACTTTGGAAGATGCAATTTTTATTTAAAAAGCGTCGCCTCGGGGTCGAATTGAAGAGAAATAATACAGACACCGGGATGAGGCTTGGAATAACAAGCATTTATTAGTAAAGGAATGTCGTTTTCTTTCAATTTGTTATAAAATGTTGAAAGATATATCAAGAGCAGCATTTTTATTTTATTGTTTTTGTTTAGTGTAGGAATAATGGTCTGAGAAACGAATAGAATAATCAGCCTATAATGTTCCCACTGCTGGGACGGCCTCCACTCTGTGAGAGGGAATGGGCTATAATCCACCACGCGGGCCCAGTCCGGGTTGGTAGATGTCACATGTCTTCGAATTTTTGATTCTAGGACATGTCCGGTTTCCTCACGATGATCCTTTACCGTTCAGAGTAATGGTGTTGATATAAATTACACAAAGTAATGCACCTGCCTGGGTTTGAACCCACAACTTACTGTTCGTAAGTCGGGGCCACCACCACTGGGCCACCACTGCTCTTGAGAAACGAATAAACGATGTATTATTATTCATTCGAGAAACGAACAATAATACGTATTGTTCAAAAAAAAAGTTCTTCATAGAATCCCCATAGAAAAGGATCCTCTGACCACATGGGTGATTTTTCTGGTCAGCTACTGCAGGACAGTAATACTAAACTATTGATGAATACCTAAAACAAGTTACTACTGATAAATACGTAATACAAATGAATACCTATACCAGCAAGAGCCAAGGAGCGGTCGAAGTGGCGACGTTTGAGGGAAGCATATGTCAAGCAGTGAAAAAAAAAAGCAAGCGAAGGTTTTTTAATCTGAAAAAGCGTCGTCAACGATGATAATGAATCAAAATATCTGTATACCCACAGGTATAGCATACTTTATGTTATAAGCAGTTTAACTACTTTAGTAAGGTAAACCCCAAACCAATGATTGAAACTTCCCACCCTTTTAACTGTAACTTTCTGCGTCATCCCACTGCTGAACAAAATCCTCTCCCCGTGACTTCCAGCATTTTTGTTCCACGGTCAATGTGGACCACTGGTCGTTGGTATTGTCCACCTACCATTTTAACTACCCCGAAATAAAACTCCTAAAGAATCCTCCAAACTTCAGCTACACCATGTTCAATTAAATCATGTTCCCCAACTTCGCTTACACTATTTCATGTGAGCTATTCCACATAAAGCCTAGTGCTGACGTAACACGAGCATATACTTCGTCAACTGGCTTTCCCAACACGTGAAGCTGTCATCTAAACTGAACGGTGCCCGGTCTCAGTTGCCTAAAGGTGTTTGCAATAACATTAGGCGTAGTCCCGTATCAATTTCGAGGAAATGGTATAACACATTCACTTTGACATTGTATGGCAAGGTGTGGGTTTTGTCTGAAGTTCGTCGGCGTGTTATGACTGTTATGAGGCTCCTTGATAAATTGATTGGGATTGCAGTAAAATTGTATAGCTAATTTAAATTAATTAATTATTGTTTGTTGATTTATTGGTCCTTCGGTGTGCTAGCTAGAAATGAGATGACTGTTAAGATGACGAGTAATAAAGGAGTATGAAAGAAGAGACATGCTGCGCCGACCCCAAGCAAATTGGGATCAGGGCAGGAGAATCGATCGATCATAATTATGATGATTATATTGGTCCTTCGGTACAGGTGCGGACGGAAAGTAGCAATAAAAGCTTGATAATGATAAAAGATACTAAAAAAGCTGTTTTCTGAATTTTATTTGTTATTTTCTTAAATCTTATTGTGTAACAAGCAATTGCAATGTCCAAATGTATTCCTTCTCATATCAAAAACTCGTATAAAACAGTACGGAAATTCTAATGCACATTTCAAAATACTGAAACAGAATCGGCCCTTTGTCCAGACATTTTTCATCTTAATCCAAATATTAAAACTCGCATAAAATTTAACGGAAATTTTATAATACATTTCAAAACGCTGAAACAGAATTAGGAAAACGATTCAGAACCAAATTTTAAAGTAAACGTGGATAACACAATATCCCTGTGAAGCTGTGTCATTTTTTTAGGAGTACTTTAACGTAAGGACAAAACGGTGTGGGCCCGTGCCACGGAATTAATGAGGTGATTTGTCTCCTGGCGGAATAAGGGAGAGTCATAGCCTCAAATTGAATGGAATTCAATTTATCGGTAGAATGTCGGGCTCTCAGTTAATGGGCCCTGGGAATGTTTATTTGCTTTTTATACGCTTAAATGCAAAATTATAAGGTCTGGCCTCTTTCAACCGAATTCACTGATGGCATTCTTCATTGAGTACCGTTATTAGACGGAATACAATGTTTTATAGAAAATTGAGCGTTTATTGTTCATCATTTTCTGAATTATGTAGCCTCCTTTCTGTTATAAACTGAACTTCTTATTGAAGAAAATCTCGTTAAAAATGAGAGGTGCCCGTGGCTTAATAGCTATCGTTCGGGATTTTCTCAGAAAGTTATGCCACGCTTGAATGGGTTGCCGTTTTTTCAACAACATCGACTTTTTTATCCTGGTCTTGTTCACGTTATATTCTTAAATTTTAGCTGAGCCACTGAAATCAAATTAATGAATTTTCATAAATGATGATAGCAATCATGTTTTACTGGGATATGATGAGTCTGACGTACCATTGTAAGGTAAAAACCTCTGAATAAATAAAGATTAAAAAAAAATATATTTAGTGCATTTTTTTTTTTTTTTATTTAGCCGATACTGTCCCACTGCTGGGCAAATGCGTCCCCCAATTCCTTCTACCAATACCCAATTTATTTTGGGGTTGACGCAGCATGTCTTCTTCTATACATCTCTATTAGCTGTAATTTCGGTTGCCATCCCTTTTCTACTTAATTCATCCATCGATTCATGAATGTTGTCAGGCTGTCGTATACAGAAAGGTGTGGTCATATTTCAGGGTGTGATGCAAACCATCAAAATAATCAACTTTCTCCATGAACTACAATCAAAATCACGAAAAAAAAATCAGCTGTTCAGTAAAATACTTTCATACCTTCTCGCCACAAATGTATGGGACTGCTGATTTATTTACACGCTGTATATCCTAATCTCGCCGATAACTCGACTTGTGTGATATCGGATTTTGCGTGACTTACAGTTACTTAAAATAAGTTTCAGACAATTCTCTAACTATTGGCCATAGCTACTTACATACTACTACAAGCCTGCGAGAACGACTACGAAGAAGAAGCATTAGACCAGACAAGCTGAAAAAATTTACTCACGCGGGTGTCGCTTGACACAAGTGTCATCACTCGAAACCGTGAACAAAGCCTAAGGGGCTTTGTACAAAACGATTTTTTTTATGCGCTGACGACGCGAGTACAACGCAACCAGAACGCTCAGCAAACGCAAGAGTGAAGTAACGTTGATAACTTTGCACACGATCCCTGCATTTGTATCGCTATATACGCGCCGATACATCGCTACTAACGCGCGCATCGTGCAGAAAGCCGCCGCCATTTGGAACCACAGTATTACGATGGCGTCGCTCCAGAGAACTCTGCTTACGATTGAAATCGATACAAACGTGTAAAATCTGCTAAAACGTGTTGATAACGCGCAGACGACGTGATAATCAAAAACGCACGTCATTTGCATCGTCGCATAAAAAAACGTGGTGTGCAAAGGCCCTAGGGTCTAGCTCAACAAGACAAGAACAATGAGAGAATCCTGATGAAAACTTACAGTCAAATCATCATGAAAATGTCAACGGTTAGTAACCCCTAATAAACTGTCAGTATAAATGGCCTGGTCCGTGCATCCGAAGCTGTGACAGTAACAGGGAGTAATGGGACCGTCTTATGCTTGTCGTCATCATTATGTTGGCTTTATTCCAAATGTATTTGCAACTTTTGGACTATCTGGATAGTGGGTTTTGTGTTTTGCACTGTGGGTCTTGACTTCTGAAATAATGGCGTTTTAATAATATTGTATTTTTTTAATCAGTGGTAAATTTGACGTTTGGCTTTCTATTGTAATTGTTTTATTATTATGGTTTATTTCAGAGACTTAACTTACAGGTAGGCAGTTGTCCGATAACCAATCTTACCAAGGGGTATCGTATTAACCAGTACTAACTGGGTTGTGGAGGTCAGATAGGCAGTCGCTCCATATAAAATACTGGTATTCAGCTGCATCCGGTTAGTCTGGAAGCCGACCCCAAAATAGTTGGGAAAAGGCAGAGGATGATGATTTCAGAGACGTAACTACATTTTACGAGTTGTATGTTGATCTGCATTTTAAGGAAGTGCACACGTCGTACGATTCAACGTCGAATCGTATTGAGTCAATCAGAAAAAGATTCATGTCTAATTTCAGTAATCAAAAGTGCAACTTTGGTAAATGTCCACGTCACGTCACCACACACACTTTTAATATTACAATCCAAATTGTTTTATCTCTTCATGACCCCTATACGACTCGGTTTTAAAATAAGAATCTAAAAATACCAACTCAATCATCAAAATTAAAAACAAAAGACTAACGTGTAACTGTCAGAAAAACTAGTTTCCAAGCACCAAAGAGGTCTCAATATGTCTACGTCAACAATACAGTCTCTCACTCCCATAGAACTTGGTGTAGTTCCGATAGCATTAGCCGTAATATCGCCTGCGTTATGGCAACCACAGGTGGAAACCACATCGATGGTAAGTCCCTTATAAACTGTTATAACTTATTAGGGTTGCGGGTAGTCGTGAACCTCTTGACAGTTATAATGCAAGTTGCGCAGTCTTATCTACGGCTGTGATTAAAATTACTCATGTAACATTTAAGAGCGTAAACGTCTTACGGCATTTTATACAAACTTTCAAGTGTTTTTTTTCGAAATGACTGAACCGATTTTAATGTAACTTCGTACGCATAAGCAAGACACATAAGTCTAAAAACTTGACAGAGAACTTTTCGAAATATCTTTAAAAAAAAAGATAATTGGAAGTTTATGTTTCTATGGAAAATCTAAAATCGGTCTAATTTAGCTGTAACACTATTTTTCGAAAATTTTCTCTGTTAAGTTTTTAGACTTACGTATCCTACTTATGCGTACGAAGTTTCATTAAAATTGGTTCTGTCATTTATTTTCGAAAAAAAAATCACTTGAAAGTTTGTATGAAATGGCGAAAGACGTTAACGCTCATAAAGCAGCAGCGTTTCGTATTTATAAGAGAGACAATGACTTATGCCTACATACTAAAATTTAATATCACTTTTCGTGTCAGTTCAACCAACTAACTTTGATCCGGTATTCGCCACCATTTATAGCAATTATTCTGGATATTTTTGTATGTGATGCATTTTATATTGCACTTTTAAATAACATATAACACCACGCCTGTAATCCCCAAAGTGTTAGGCAGGGATGTAAATTGGTACAATTACATTTCGCAATTCATTAACCGGGCACAAATCCAGAATTCGTGGGTGCTACTGAGAAATTCCTAATGTAAAAACCCAATAACAATTTGCCCGACCCGTGAATCGAATCAAGGACCCCATGCTCAGCTGTTGCG
Organism: Noctua fimbriata; assembly: GCA_905163415.1. Lineage (NCBI taxonomy): Eukaryota > Metazoa > Arthropoda > Insecta > Lepidoptera > Noctuidae > Noctua > Noctua fimbriata. The sequence continues at coordinate 6,842,309 of LR990945.1, forward strand.
ATTGCGACCACTGGATAAGTGATCTTCTGTATGGTGTCCGGACGTAAAGAATAGCACCATCCCATATCTTCCCGTGGGTGTCGTAAGAGGCGACTAAGGGACTTACCAGAGAATGGGCAGCAGCGTTCTCTGATTCTACAACAACCATACTGCGATCGCCAACCCGCCTGCCAAGCGTGGCGATTATGGCAAAACCCCCCTTCTTGGGGGAGGCCTATGTCCAGCAGTGGACTTTTCGGCTGAAATGATGATGATGACTTAAGTGATTATAAAAAGATATCTCAAGTCGTAAAAAACTTGCGAGGCAGCCAGCGGCCGGTCGCTAGTTTAGTAGTAAGAAGATTATTACAGTCTACATAACATAAACAGCCATATCACACCAGCAATAAAAGATGATTTGGCATTTCATCGCCAAATGCGGCACACCAAACCCACACTTTAATCAAATAAAAAGCTTCCAAAGCTAACATATTAGATACAAAGCATTACCCATACATTAGTCCAGTACACTCATACATAATCTGTAGCGATAAACACACAGAATATACATGTACAGAAGCTCCATGTAACGAGCGAAAACTCACACACACATAGACACGCTTCACGTACAGCGAATGCAAGCCCACTCGCGAAGTCGCGAACTCGCGACTGTCATTTATTTTGTTAGAGATTGACGTACCTACGCGTCTATGTCTGCGTGCGCCTGACTTCACGCACACATAGACATGATTCACGTACAGCGAGTGCAAGCGCACTCGCGACTGTCATTTGTTTGAGATAGCCGTATGTACGCGTCTATGACTTAATGCGTTGTATAGGACTAGTCTTCTGTACCTAACTATTCTATGGTAAACGTCTGTAGTAGTAAAGTAAGCAACGTATTAAGGCTTCGTATGTATTAATATTGGTATCGTATTTACGGTTACAGGTCCTCGTAAAACCGGTCGGTAATAACTACTCAATATTATTATTAGTGGGTTGTCTGAGTGTACTGTTTTGTATGGTTGTTAAAGTGTTATGGTCGATTTTATGTTTTTTTCTGACTCAAGCAAAGAGTCAATTTACAATCAGATTAAGTGCTTGACCACAATTTTGACAAGCTCATAGTGAACGAATCCTGATTAATGGCAGTGTTATCGTTTCAAAGAATTATTTCTTAGTTTTTTTATTTTTTATTGTATTACTCATGGATTATTAAATGACAAATTATCTCTTGTAATAATTATAAATTTTATTTTTGACATTCCGTTTTTTTTTAACATTGTATTTTAAAATAAGATGACATATTATTAATTATTTTAAATTGAATGTGGATTATTACTGTTTTAAATTTGTTATTCCATCTTTGACATGTTTTTTGATTGTAATGTTTTAATGGTACTTTTTTATTTTATATTTTATTTTTACTAAATTTCTATACAATGTATTTTGTTCTGAAATGAATGACTTATGACTTATGACATCATCAGCCTCGCCTTTACCCTTTTGATGCAACATCATTATCAAAATAGCACAAATACTATAGCCCTTGTTTCTTAAGGTGGAAGCACCAGGACAGCGCAGGGTAGCCCCCTTAACCAAAATAGCCTTGTTTACCTACCATCGGGACCCATTTTCCATAACCAAACACACAAACCTAACAATAACATTTCAATCTTCTTGTTTTTAACTCTATTTTCTATTACCACCTTTTTATCACCAAGAGAATCGCGGACGAGACATGAAAAGCCCTCGAGTTTCTCGCAATCCAATAATAATAAAAAGGCAATAAACCCTATATTATTTATTGACGACTTCCTATTTCATGTCAGGACTAACGGCACCACAAATTGACTGAGATATTGTACGTTTTTTCGCTTATTCCACAAAGCAGGATAAGTAGGAAATAATAAAACGTTTGAAGAGAGTTCAATGTTTGACCTGGAAGTCAGGGATTTTGTAGGATTTCACTTATAGAATACTAGCTTTTACCCACGGGCTTCGCTTGCGTTAATTTAGAATTTGACAATCAATTCGGGTTGTGTACTCTGCTTCATCACTACATAGTATAAAACAAAGTCGTTTCCCGCTGTCTGTCTGTTCCTATGTCTGCTTAGATTTTTAAAACTACGCAACGGATTTTGATGCGGTTTTTTTTAATAGATATAGTGATTCAAGAGGATGGTTTATATGTATATTTTGCACCCGTGCAAAGCCGGGGCGTGTCGCTAGTGTAATAATATAATTCTTGTAATATATTTCTTGTTCTTGTCTTGTGTGTATTCTTCTTGTTCTTGTATTTGTATCTATTATAGATGGCGCCACGTGTCTTTCGAATCAAACAATAATAATATTCTTGTGATAATTCATAAGAACATTATTATTGTTTTTTTCGGGATGAAAGGTACCCTATGGCCGTTTCTGTACACCTGACAACATCTATGCAAAATTTCAGGATGATCGGTTCAGTGGTGCAGGCGTGAAAAGGTAACAAACAAGCATACTTTCGCATTTATAATATTAGTAGGGATTCAGTTAATGCTACAAAACAAAAGAGTGTTATGTAAATGGAAGTCATTTTTTATAAAATACTTCACAGACCAATTCAATATTAGCTTCGTTTAGAAGTTAATCCAAACAACGATTTTATAAAGACGGCCGGCACAGAATGAATGTGGAACACGGAGAACTAGGTGATAACACCCAGTTCTACGCGTTCCTTGGGAAAAAACTTTGTCTAGTACTAAACTGAGAAAGGCGACGTTGATTGAAGTTGATTTTATCTATATGTCCGAAATATCTGGATTTATTCCGTTAGGCTCGTACATCAAATGGGCAGACGATGGGTTTCGTGCTATGAAAACACACTAGGTGTGAAACACTCTTTTCTAGCAAAATTAACGAATTATTTGAGATTACAACTTAACACGGGGCACAATGAATCGGGTACATTTCCAAGACGTCTCAACTCCACCGCGATCAGACATTGAATATCGCCCTTGCCTCAAGCTGAAGGCTCTGTAGAAGCACGCTGTGGTGTGTGTAGACTTGTAAGTAGGTCGCGTGATGTCACCACCGGCGTACTTGTGATTCATTTTACGTCCATACTAACGACCGCATCCGACATATACTAATATTATAAAAAGGTAAAATTTGTTTGTAAGTTTATCTATGTAGATTGTAGGGGGTAATCTTCAGACTATTGATCCGATTCCAAAAATTCTTTGGCTAACGGAATGCTACCTACATTATCCCCGCATAGAGTACATTTAAAACATTCCCGTGGGTTAATTTCCATACATAACGGGACCGAAGCCACGAGCAAAAGCTAGTAGGTTTCAAATCGAAAGTTTTAATCGATTTGACGGTTGTAGCCTAGGCAGAATTATTTTCTTTTATTAAAAAGGACGTGAACCTTGTTTGTATCGATTACTGGAATAAAAATGACATCGTTCTTTAATTCCACATTATGATTGATATCGTCCTTAGTAATTGACAATATTTTCATCGAAATTTTCCAAAACCAGTTCCATATCATAAGTAACATTCTATATCCCATTAGTTCAATCCCAAACAATTTGCTTAAGCCAAAAAATCTCACAAAAAAAAAGACATGTTTTCCGCCAAATCCAATCAAATCAGCAGAAATTTTTCCTCAAAAAGATCTTTACCAAAAAACACATGAGTATCCTTGGTAAATAATAATATATCTTTGCCTACCTTCATGTCACTTCCATTTTCTGGTCGAAATGATTCATGAAAAGACGGGCCAATTTATGTGTGAGCTTGGTCAGCTATATTCTGGTCATCGTTGGCCTAAACTGAGCTATTTGGATTATACGGCGCGTTACCATGGTTACGATATTTATGATAATGATATTAGGCCTCGTCTTCGATGGTGGTCGGCATTTAGAAAAGTGATGGACCAGTGTTTTTGTGATGTTATGGGTGGATGTGGTATTAGATCCTTTTGAGGTTGTAAATATTATTGCTTTATTGCTTTGCTTTTATTGTGTGGATTTTACTTAAAGAACATATACAACATTAGTTTTAGTATATGTGAAACCTGAAACACGTGTCTAGTATTTTTATGTAAAGAATCTATGTACAAAATTTCAAAAAGGTATCATGAAAAATCACAAAGTTATAATCTTGTTTTGTTACATAATTGTCCGCACAAAATTGTGTTCACCAACATGCGCGTGCCACCAGCGTCGTCTTGAGCTCATTGATAATAATAATTTGGCAGTAGGTACCTAAATTATTGCGATAGGTACTTAAAGTCACTCGGTGTCTAACTTTTAACTTTTTTTTAATATTTTTGGGAAAAAATATAACATGGTTTAAAAATTATTGGAATCGATTTAGTTACTTATTCTGAACAAACTATATTCAGGTTTCGCATATACTAAAAATAATGTTGTATAGTATTTTTAGGACCTGAACAAAAATAATAAATTATCTAATATCCCTTCTATTTTTGAAAGCTCATAATTGGTCTCACTCCATTATCTTCCTAATAATAATAATTATATGAAAAATTAAAAGCATCACGCTTGTAATCCCCGAACGGTAAAGGCAGAGGTAGGTATGTAATAGTACAACCACATATCGCCAGTTATGATATACGTCTCATGTTATGTGGGACGAGCCTATTACCATCAACCGGGCACAACTCCAGATTCCGGGATGCTTCTAAGAAATTCTTAGAGAAAAAACCCAATAACACTGCCCGATCCGGGAATTCAACCAAGACCTCATGCTAAGCAGTAGCTCTTGCAATCACTAGAACAATAACAACGATTTTTTTTTAATAGTAACTGTAGACCGACCGCTTTAATGAGTCCTTCGCCTTGCCCCATCAAAGGCACATTAACCCTCCACAAAGACCTAACAATATCCCACAGGTTATTTGCTTTAAAATAACCATAATCCATGTAGGAATTACGAATATTACGATACTAATTGTGCTAATACGTGAGCAACCTTTAGAATGTTCCATTTAAATTGATTTGCTGTGTGTTATGCATTTTAATTTTAATTACTTTATTAATTTTATCTATCAATCTGGGGTTTTAATTTTTTCTGTTGTATATTGTAATGTGATTTTATTTATTGATGAACTTAGATTTGTTTTTTTTTTAAGCATTAGCAATGCATTATTGTTTTAATAATATATACAACCACATATAGTGCATGTGGTGTTAACCTATAATTAATTGTTGCACTTATAAATATAGCAGTAAATATTGTTTTATGAATGTTCTGTGCAAACAATTGTTGGTTAACCAAATAAATAAATAAATAGATACCTTCGCGAGGACTCATTAAAGCGGTCGGTCCATTTGAGCAAAATATGCATAAATTATGTCCATTTTTCATTACTTTACCAGAAATCCTTGTCAACCGATAAAAAAATTCTCCGTCGTTCATTTTCCATCGTAAAAATCAAGAGTAATAAATTAAAGCACAAATCAAACGTTCGGAAAAGGAAATTAATATTGAAACTCTTATTACACTTCATTTCTTGTCCCAAAGTTAGGGAAAAAGATTTCTATAATATTACATTTTTCGCCCCTCTCTTTATACCAAGACGGCAACTACCGTAAAAACCAAAAGAACAATGGTCGATAAAAAAAAGATATTTCCTATCTTTGTCTATCTTAAAATAAATAAAACTTCAATACACTGCAGACTTCATCAACGATATGTCAAAGCCAAATAAAAGAAAAGCTTTTTGGCATTAAATAAGGATTGACAAATGACTTGGCAGAAAGAAAAAGATTTATCGGTGAAAATGTACCAATAAAACGGTTTTCACATAAAGAATAGCACGTGGATAGAGAACATGATACATACGACTATTTAAAAGAACAAGCAATTGATGTAAGCTCCTCAAATCAAACGTACACTGTCACTTACGGGATATCTTCCGTGATTATGAATTATTCTGAGCTTCCAATAATTCGACGCTGTTGAAAGCGCCATTTTATTTATTTATTTATTTATTCATATAACAATTCGCATTGTGTTTGAATTGGTTTGTACATTAATTAATATTTTATAGTTATAACAACAAATTATGAATATGAAAAAACAGTAAAGTCTACTCAATTTAAAATCTAAAATAACATAAATGATAAATATTGTGTCAATAGAATGTAAATAGTAATTATATAAATTATTGTAAATATTATTATGTCAAATACTTATAAATCTATTCTCTAAAATGTAAAAAATCGAATAATGTCTTGAATAAATATTTAATGTCAAAAGGTAAATGATGGCGGGATGAGTGGATTTTCTCAAATCAAATCTATGACTGCCTCGTTGGTCTCGCGGTCGCGACTTACGACATCACGACTGCTGAGCATGAGGTCCTGGGTTCGATTCCCGGGTCGGGCAAAGTGTTATTGGGTTTTTCCATCAGGAATTTCTCAGTATCAGCCACGGAATCTGGATATGAGGTTGATGCCAATAGGCTCGCTCCCTCTTACATGGAACTTGAAGATACCTGGCGAAATGTGGGTGTACTATCACATACACCTCTGCCTAACCCTTCGGGGATTACAGGCGTTATCTGATGTTATGTTACCGTTACACAATATTCAAATAGGCTGATTTTCCATCAAGAATTGATTCGTACTCTGAAAGCATGTTAGATTTAGGGTATTATCGAAACAACACGTCTTACATGTGCCATAAATTCTTCTCACAAATGAGCTTCTTCTTTATCGCGTGATTAGTGCCTAACCTGGTGTCAGAGTTTTAATGGGTCTCTGGCTTGGCTTTACATGCCTTCGAGAAATATCTCTCAGGAATGCTGGTTTCCTCTCTATGTTTTCCTTCGCCGAAGCAAGTTATAATTATGCAATACGCACATGAATGAAATCAAAAGTGGGTTCAAAATTGAGACCTGTGGCTTGGTAGTCCGATGATTGCACCACTATGCTATCAATGCATGACAAATGAGCTATCTGACCTCTTTCGCATAATTCACGACTCACCCTTTAGGGTTTCATAACATGATCATTTTAGGATGATACAACACAAACTATCTAATGTAACACAACGGCTATGGCTGTATATAACGTCAGGATTTGATTGATTGATCCGTTAGCGTAGAAGCCTCCCGAAATGGGTGAGGCGTCAAGAGATAAAAGAAGCAAATAACAATATGTTTAGAACTAAAAGTTGTTTCTATTTTGGTGGCAAGCAACCATGCAGGTCTATGAATATGAGCAATTCGGTACTGAAGACAATTAACTCAACCTTTGTGGTAATTAATGAAGTAACTGGCACGTTGTAAATGAAAAGGATATAAAAACTAATTCATAATTTAGAATAAGGAAAGTTTTGGAACAGCTAGGTGTCCGTCAAGGCATGATCATCAACCGGGCACAAATCCAAACTTCGTGGTAGCCACGGAGTCTGGACCTGTCCCCGTTTGATGGCAATAGGCCCGTCCTTTATTACATGAGACTTAAACATAACTGACGAAATATGGGTGTATTATTAGATTCTCCCTCTGCCTAACCCTTCAGTGATTATAAGCGTAATGTTATATTATGTGTGTTGTCACTGAAAGCTCTTTCAGTGAAAAACATACAATATTAATAATTCCCAGTTTTGTGTATGAGGAAAAGAGACAGTTAGTGCTGTTTCTTTTACTCATATACAAAACTCGATGCAAGTCGATTTTCCGTTCCGATTATTGCCCCAATTTATTTTGTACGGTAAAGCTTTAAGCATGTATACGGAAGGTAGGGGAAGCATACATCGTCTTGCTCTTAATCTTTATCTTCCCTTCGGGATCAGTAAGCTAAAAGATATCTATTGGTATGCTGGTGCTTGGGTACTTATTGTTATATTGAGGTATTATATTATTTCCACATTTTTTTTTCGAAATCTGGCTACAGGTCTTCTGAAGAGGTGAGTGCTTCATCTATACAAATAAATAAAATTGAAGTGTCTGTTTGTAATACCCAAATAATAGCTTTTTACTGAATGCATATGAAAGTATATACGGTACGTATAACAAAAACACATTTTTTTTTCAGTTTTTGTCTGTCTGTCTGTTTGTTTCGGCTAATCTCCGAAACGGCTGGACCGATTTTGACGGTACTTTTACCAGCAGATAGCTGATGTCATTGGGAGTAATTAAAGTTACTTTTATTTTAGAATAAGAATTAGGGTTTCATATAAAAAAATTAAAAACTTTGAAATTGGTAACAAAATTCGATTCAAAAAGGGAAGTAATATTATTTTATAATAATTTCATGAGAACGAAGGTCGCAGGCAACAGCTAGTTTAAACTGGTATAATAAATGCGAAAATGGAAGAGCTGCTTGCATGTCTGCTACCTTTTCAAGAGTTAGCAGCGGCTCGGATTTGGTTGAAATTCGGCACATGGATAGACAGTAGTGTAGTGCATTAACGTCGGATTCTTTAAAACCAAGCGGTCGAACAAAGGCAAAGACATCTATTAAATCCATAAGCACCATGAAGGAACTTCCTTAAGATTCTTCCTTTAGACACCTATCCCGTTTTTCTAGTATGCCACGACACAAACGAACAAGATAGTAAGAACCATGATAAAACAAAAGAAAAACAAAAAACTGATCGCGATGCCTTTAAAGAAAACGAAACGAAGATCTAGAGGCTAACAGATTTCTTTTGCAGAAATCATGCTTAAAACAAGAACTAAAGCAACTAAGAACTGCTCGATGTCCATAGTTCTGCAGTTCCCATAAAATAAAAAATAGGAGTATACAAATAGGTATAATAAGTCACCGAGTAACGGTTACAGAACAACTTTACGCTCCGAGCCATTTTTAAGCACCAAAGAAAAATGGTAGGTGTACCAAAAAATGGTACGCAATAAAAATGAAAGCTTTTTTATTTATTCAACACTTTCCTTTCTTTATAGCCGCGCGATTTTGCTTCCAAAAATCCTTTTGGACCTCCGGGAGGTAATTTGGGATGAGAAATAACAATATCCTTCGGCACAAGGGAATCCTTTGCAAGGAGACATAAATATGTAATTGTATTAATTTTAAGAAGGATGGTGAATTTAATGCTGTTAATTATCTTTGGAGTGGGTACGTTTTGTATTGAAATCATAACACAGAATAGATAGATACAGAAGGCTTCATAAATTATAGCGAGCGAAAAAAGGTGCACACACACATAGACAAAAGCGTACTTACTCCACAGTAGACTTATTAGTATTAACTAACATACAGCATTTCAACAAGCAACAAATGGTCGACATCGGCTCACACACATACACAGCGCTTACACTAATTCTAAGCATGTAGGTCGGGGAGGTCGCGTCGAATCAAAAGGTTACGTTTTATGAATGTATCGCAATATAGCAAAAGGTTTAGATGACAATTCTAATTTATACTGTGATTATAGCTAACGAAAATGGACGCTCACACGCACACATAGACGCGTACGTATAGCGATGTCATACTAATGCCAGTCGGGCTAGCATTTGCACTCACTACACGTTAAGCGTTTACGCTCGTTTTATGTAGCCTTCTGTTTCTATCTACTCCATGGCAGTACTCTGGGATGTTATTATTAGCTAAATTGGGGGCTTTTGTGTGGGTGTTCTGTTTCATACAAGATTTAAATGCGGTTGCCAAAAGGTTTTTACAATAATTATGTTTGTGATGTAATTAAAATTATCTTTTGATGTAACTGTAATTATGTTTTGTGCCGTTCCTGGTTTGGTTACTTCGTTTGGGTAGTCTTGTTTGTAATTGGGGAATGTAAACGGTAATGATGAGATGAAGTAGCCTAAAATGTATGAACTGTGGAAGTGGTCACTAGGTCACTAGGTAATAATAGATAGCACGACACCCGTCGGCAAGATTAATTGTCAAATTTTTAGGCTTATGCACCCGAAACGACTGCAATTTTTTGCTACTGCATAAGCATAATCAGCCTATAATGTTCCCACTGCTCGGACACAGGCCTCCTCTCTATGAGAGGGAATGGGCTATAATCCACCACGCGGGCCCAGTGCGGGTTGGTAAATGTCACATGTCTTCGAACTTTTGTTTCTAAACAGTTTGATTCATTTAGTGGTGATGAAATAAATTACACAAAGTGATGAGCTTGCCTGGGTTCAAACCCACGACTTACTGCCCATAAGTAGGGGCCACCAGCACTGGGCCACCGCTGCTCTCCGCTTGCTACTATCCATCTTGAAAAAGAAAAGTCGAAATATTCTTTATAATTGGTCATCATCTAGAGTGCTGACAGCATTCAAATTTTTAAGCAAGCGACTTTAAAATACGAAGTTATAAATTCGAAATGATCGAATCTAATATTATAGAGTTCAATTTCATAGTATCCTAGAAGTGTGCCATGTTAAATAAGACCTTAACAAACTGAGCAACAGTAAAAAAACCACATCGATTTTCGGCCTTAAGCACTTTCAATAAAGATTCAATTAAAACAACACTATTCCTGTACTTAAAGACCAATATTGTTTCCAGTAATTCTGTTTTAGATACACGAGGTAACACGGTCGTTTGGAATGAAAAATGGAGGAACAAAAAAAAAGTTGTTGAAATGATTGTTAACAAAGGCCTTTCAGAAAACCTTTAACAAAGAGAGTAATACTGATTTGTCGGTTTATATTGTATTTATATTAAGCTTTTATTTGAGGTCTGTGGATTTAATTTTGTTGTAGCTGTGGTTACAGTTACACGTGTTTTTGGGGTCCAAAAAGTAAATGATAATAAATTTTAGGAATATCGTTAGCGCTGGCGCTCATGGTAACCATTTTTAATTGGTGTTTCTAGTTGTTATGTTATAATAGTACATTCATGATCATCTGCCTAGCCTTTTCTCAACTATGTTGGAGTCGGCTTCAAGCCTAACCGGATGCAGCTGAATACCAGTATTTTACATGGAGCGAATGCCTATCTGACCTCCACAACCCAGTTAGTACTGGGTAATTCGATACCTCTTGGTAAGACTGGTTGTCAGACTTTCGGGCCACTGACTAGCTGTAACGACTGTCAAAGATCTACAAATGACAGCTGTGACCAACGGCTTAGCGCTATAAATATTATTTATTTTTAATTTATAAATAGTTTAAAACAAACTTGGTTTTAAAACAATCCCCTAGAAAACCATGTTCAATTTTGTTTTGGGGACACTGGAAACAGATCATACAAAATAAAAGGTTTAGTTTTGCTGGTGCCTAAATTAACTAGTTAAGTACAAACTAATAGCAAAACCTTAGGGTACTAATAAAGAGATGTCAGCAACAAGGAAGTAGTCCGCAAGGGCCGGTGCCTGCCAGAGCTGCGGGACTGTTCGAAAGGGATCCCCCGGCCCTGGCACACAAAGGGCAAAGAAGGAACATGGATGGGTTTTAGTCATTAGAAATCTGACACTCTCTTCCACTCCGCCCAGAGTGGGGGGGAGATCATTTGATTACGTCCCACCCGAAAAAAAAAGGGTACTAATTAGGAATCAATTTCTTAAGGTAGTTTTGTACTGACGCATGATACTCATAATATCAGGTATAAGAAATGTCACGCTGGCGGTCGCCCACAGGACGTTAGTATTTAACGTTTATTTGAATAGTAACACAACTGAGGCCCTAGCATGAGCAAGCGGTGTAAACATAACGTAAATATAACGACAATAGACATTTAGCGCGTTTTTTTGCACGGTGAGCGGGCGCTCAAGATGTTAAATAACCTTTTGAACGCCATTGTCACATATACGTGACAAGCAAGCACGTGCCCTGTACACCAAACGACACAAATATGTGACAAAATGGTAGGTGAAATTGTGGCTTGGTGTGGAGGGCACGCGCGTGCGTTTATGCTCTACCGGTCAAAAGGTTAATGTTATTGGGTTTTTTATATCAGGAATTTCTCAGTAGCAGCCATGGAGTCTGGAATTGTACCCAATTGATGGCAATTGGCTTTCCCCTATTACATGTGACTTAAAACATAACTGGTGAAATATGGGTGTACTATATTAGGTAAACCTCCGCCTCACCCTTCGATTCGGATTACAGGTTATGATGATGACCTGAAGAACAGACTGCGTTACTTAGCTACATCTACAAACACCGCTTACACGTGTCGAACTTGTACCAGTAAAACAGAAATGTAAATTAAAGATAAAAGGACTATTAAGTTAATTCCCGATCCCGCACAGTTGTTAATGGTTATTTTTATTGTAGCAATTATACAATGATATGATAAGGATAAGGTTATTCAGGCCATGAAATAATACTTTATTTTACAAAGAGGGCGCTCGGTGGAATTTTCCATCGACAAAACCAAATTACGGTTTAGTCTAGGAATGACTGATTCGCAAAATGACTACAGAGTCTATAATTGACCAATTCTCGGAATGTACAATTCTATAAATGACTGATTCTACAAATGACCGATTCTAAAATTGACTGATTCTATAAATGACGGATTCTACAATTGACTGATTCTACAAATAATTGATTTTTTTAAATATATGAACAGACTATCTGTGTGCCAAATTTCAGCCAAACCCGGTCAGTAGTTTTTGCGTGAAAGAGTAACAAACCTCCATCAATCCATCCATCCTTATTTTTTCGGATGGGAAGTCATCAAATGACCCCTCCCGCTCTGGGTGGTTATTTAAACCAAAATTACGAACTTCGATACAGGTTTTCATCTCCCACTCTACCTTTATGGAATGAATTTTCAAAAAACCTTCTTTTATGTGTGAATACTAAAGAAGGATTCTAAAATAGACATTTTATAAAAATGGGTTAGTTCCATAACTGTCAAGAATATTCTATATTCTATTCTGTCTATGAATGTGTAGCGGCACTACAAAGAGTACTACAGCAACATACAACAAAAAGTACTACAGCGCCATCTATGACGTAGACGATGAACTAAACATCGAAATACACCTAAATCCTACATCGTGCAAGTAAAGTTACAACAGCCGCTTTAGTCGATCTTCAGATTAAATCGCGGTTGCCTAGGTTGGTCAGAGGATGGGTGGCCACTGCATACCGAGTTTTCTCCGTGCATCGGAAGGCACGTTGGTTCCGGCTAACGTTTTAGATCTTTGACAGTCGTTACAGGTGGTCAGTGGCCCGAAAGTCTTACAACCAGTCTTACTAAGAGCGCACCGCATCCAGCGGATCCCTGACTTGAATTGACTCAAGCACTACAAAAAGTATTTAGTATTTTTTTACTGACTACTACAATAAATCTTAAACCTCATTATCATCCTAAATTCTTTGAATAAATCTACAACATATTTAACTTTCACACGAAAGGACCCGACTTTAATATCTTCTTCTTTCTCTAGCATGTACTTATTTTTCTGACCCACACATAGAAACAGATACCTACATAATCACATTTAACAGGTAGATTACTACAAAACCTTTTCTGAGCCACAAGGAGGATTTATAGCTATGAGTCGGGACCTCCAAGATTAAGTGCTTTATTATCTTAAAGTATGCAAAAATAAAATGCTTGAAAATATTAAGTTATATTTTTGAGAGAATCTTTACTTCTTTTTTTTTGTCTGAAAAGTTTGTGACCTGTCTGTTAGGTATTATTACCTACTTTTTCTTCGTATCAATGATTTCCAAAGTAATATAATTACATTAGCTTCGATCAGAACTGAGTCACATCGACGGCGTTAGGCTTTGGACAGATCCCTTAAAATGCAGGTGGAGTTCCACAAAGAGCAGGTCAGGAGGTGGGCCATGGTTTAAAATATCAATCTCAAATCAATCAAATCGAGTAAGCCTCCACAGTCACACTCGGAATCGGAATACCTATTAATATTGTCGGAATACCTACTAATACCTTAGTAAGTATTCCGATAATATTAATAGATGATGGTTTGAGTTATCGGAATACCTACATACCTTAGTAGGTATTCCGAGAATATTAATAGGTGTTCCGATTTCGAGTGCGACTGTGGAGGCTTACTCAAATTATTATTTAAAAAACATGGAGTTACAGATTGATATTTTCCTAGTTCATTATATCACCTTTTGTAAAATTATTTCTTTTTAGACCTGTAATGTGTATGGGTTATCCATAATAAAAAGTACTCAATCCCTATTATTATTGTTCGATTATCGATTATTATCATTTTGTTCAACCACCTAATACATAATTACAAGGCAGGTGATAAACTAAAAAATATTTTAAACAATAGCTAGCGTCACTAATTTTCTCAATTCAAAATGTTAGGATTACATTCACAATCAAATATTAAATTTCTAAAATGATCAAAAGTAGCATCCGGTATAAAATAAAATACAAAAAATTCTCACATTTTTCCATAAAAAAACGCTTCCAAATCCTTAATAACCCGCAAAACATTTAACACCCAAACAAAATATCGCCCTAAACATTTTTATTTCCCCAGTACCCTGAACATAGGGCTGAAATTATCTCCTTATAAATGTAACGAAATAAACGCTCCGTTTACGATGTCACAATAAACAATTCCTATGCCTTTGTCGGACTTATTAAGTAGAAAGCTTGGATGAACGTAACTGTGGATTACTTACTCTGTATACAACATTATTTTTAGTATATGCTTAACCTGAATATAGTTTGTTCAGAATAAGTAACTGAATCGATTCCAATAATTTTTAAATCATGTTATATTTTGTCCCAAAAATATTTAAAAAAGGCTACAAGTTGGACACCGAGTGACACTGAGTACCTATCGCAATGATTTAGGTATCTACTGCCACATTATTATTATCAATGAGTTCATGGCGACGCTGGAGACGCGGGCGTGGCTGCACCGCGTGGTGACCACGTTTTTGTGCGGTCAGCCAGCCTAACGTTAACTTTGTGATTTTTATGATATAGTTTTGAAATTTTGTACATAGATTCTTTACATAAAAATACTAGACACGTGTTTCATGTTTCGCATATACAAAAACTAATGTTGTATACCGTGTCGTTTTCGTTTCACGGAGGAAACACGGTATGTACGGTGGTCACACATTCACGGACCAACCTAGGCAAGCGCGGCTTGACCTGAAGATTGATCTGAGCAGCTGTTATTATACAACCGATTTTTTCATTTTTAGCCGATCTATTCTTCCCTCTTTTTGTAAAAAAAATAACCAAATTAATAAGAGATGAGTATGTTCTTTAATTACATGTAGTTTTTACGAATGCCTCGCTGGTCTAGTGGTTGCAAGCGGCACTGCTGAGCATGAGGTCCCGGGGTCGATTCCTGGGTCGGGTAAAGTGTTTTTGTGCTTTTCTGTCAGGAATTTCTTAGTAGCAGCCATCGAGTCTGAATTTGTGCCCGGTTGATGACAATAGGCTCACCCCCTATAACATGGGACTTTAAAACAACACTGGTGAAATTTGGGTATACTATTTAGACACACCTCTACTGAACCCTTTGGGGATTACAGGCGTGATGTTATGTTTATGCTATCCTGAACCCATCATGAAAATTGCTCGAAGATATCTTGGGCATTGCTGAAAGACAATAAAAATGGTCCAACGTTCATTTCGATTCATATAGCCATGCATGAAGCATGAAGTAATTGAAGAGCGTATTATGATATATCTCGTTTGTGATCGACAAACAAATAAATAAGAATTGATTCGGTCTACCAGCACTCATTATAGAGATCTATCGATGTTATTTGATGAAATAGAAGAAGTAAACGAAATTGTTACTAGTAAATAAGAAATGTAGGAGGTAAGTAAAATAATACGAGTTGTTTTTGGTCTAGGATTAAAGAAAAATAAACAAGGTAAGAATAAATTGGATTCCGCATGATTAGTCTTTTGGTACGCACCTGTCTGAGCAATGACAGACCATTTGTATTGGACACTCTTGAAATAAATAAAGATTGGATAATTTTGTCTTCTACTAGGTACTAAAGACCTACCTACGTAAGTATGTCGAATGCGGTCATTAGTAAGGACTTGGAATGAATCGCAAATACGCCAGTGGTGTCATCACGCGACCTACTTACAAGTCTACCCACACCACAACGTGCTTCTACATAGCCGAGATGTTTTAAGCTCGTGGCGAGGCCGACAGTCAATTTCTGATCGCAGCGGAGTTGAGACGTCCTGAAACTGTACCCGATTCATTGTGCCCCGTGTTATTGTCTTAAATTGTAATTTGTTAGTTTAATAGAAACAGTGTATCGCACCCTGTATATTTTCATTGCACGATACCCATGCTTCTGCCTACATGATGTACGAGCCTAACGAAATAAATCCTGACAATCCGACAAGATTAACAAAACTAAATATAGAAAAGAAAATAAACTGGTCGAAATTCGAAATGCAAACAAAACATGAAACATCACGCTTTTGTTTGTGAAGTGGTCATAGGTGACTTAGTAGTGTCGTGTGGTTTAGTGCCTAGCCTGGTGTCAGAGTTTTTATGCCGCCCATATGCCTCTAGCTTGGCTTTACATTCCGTCGAGAAATATCTCTCAGACATGCTGGTTTCTCACCACGTTTTCCTTCACCGAAACAGAATGAATCTGAAAAATCAGAGGTACGTATCTTGGGTTCGAACTTGAGACCTTGACAGTCTCCGATGGTCACACCACAAGGCTATCACTGTTTACACACATACACACAGCACACAGTTTCGCTGATAATGTTTTACAACTGGCCTATAGCTTTCTTCTGGACAGGTCTCTCCTTCACTAGAGTGAGTGGTGCTATAGATAGCACCCAGTTCTTTGCTTCCCGCACCCAGACAGCCACTGCCATTGGCTTGAATAGCTAATAATTTTCCACTACTGGGAGAATACACCTCTCTGTTTGAAAGAGAGGGCTGTAATCGACGGCATGGTTGGGACAGTGGCTGAGTGATTGACTGCTGCGCTACGTGTCGCGGGCTCGATTCCCGTACGGAACCAATATTTGTTAGGCCTACAGGAAGTTGTTCCGGGCCTGGCTTTATGTGTTTGTGAATTTAAATTCTTATTTTTTAATGTTTGTTAACGCACTATACAAAAGAAATTCCTTTAGTGGGGCATCGATTTTTAAATAAAAAGAACAACCACGTGGGGCGCGGGCCTAGTTCATACTAGTAAATGTCATGTCTTTGTTTTTTTTTTGGTTCTAGGACGTGCCGATTTCCTTACGAAGTTTCCCTTCCCCGTTTGGTTTTCGCCACTGCCATAAACCGGCCGCAAATCCTAAATCCAGCAAAAATGTTGTTTCACAAGTGTATTTTGTAGAAGTGTGGATAAAGATAATGGATGCTTCTCCTCAGGAACATCGAACGATTTGAAAAATTCAGTTGTATCGAAGAGTAAGCTGCACCTACTTATGCAATGCGTTATCTGTTATCCGATATTTGTTGCTGAAGCTTTGCTGGGTTGAAGTTTGTGATCTTTTATGCTCTTGTTCTTCGTAAAAGATATCAGTGATAGTATTTTTTGAGGTAATCTAACTCCACATAAGATCTAATTCAATTCTACTTTTTAGCGTGTCAATGACAATCTAAATTGAGTCCGATAACTTTGGTACGATTTTGGCCCCGTCAGTAGCGACCATTAGTTTCTATTATGAGCAGACTCATTAGAGATATTAAGTGTTCCATCGTTTGTGTTCCAGCGTGCATTGATGACCAGATGTATGAACGTGGACGAGGCAACAGGAATATGTAAGGATCGTTGCAGGTGGCAAAAAATGCGTGAGTATAATGTATGTATGTTGTTTGTGGAACAATACTATGTATATACTCTTCGTTGAGCTCAATGGTATTGTATACATAAGTAGTAATCGTTCTTCCCATTTCAGACGAATATTAGCCTCTTCAATTTTCACCAAGACCTATGATATCGTTCAACGTTGATAATCTCTATTACATTGTCATATTACCTTTTATTTTCTGTTTTTCTCCGCAAAATAATCACATTTTAGAAAAAAAAAATCTACTAAAATATTAACCTTAGTATTTTTGCCCGCTAGACTAATAAATCAGCCAGACATCAAAATTGCATATCAGTAAAAAATTTACTTCATAAAGTTACTTCAATACTTCCATATATCAATGATGGAAAATAACGAGATATTTCAGAAATTATAATACATTGTTGACCTGAGGACGGAGAGGATGGTGATCCATTTTCAACAGAGACATCTATTTAATAAAACAATATTAAAATCAGTAACTGATAGGCACCGCACAACATAAAGGAGTCTGCTCACTACACCGTACCATACCATGACCTTGTTATGAACGTATCAACACTGATCTTCTTTCAAAACCAAAATAATTCTCTAAATAATTACACGTTATTCTTCATATCAAAACATCACGCCTGTAAGCCAGGGTTAGGCAAAGGTGTATCTAATAGTACACCCACATTTTGCCAGTTATATTGGGGGCGAGCCTATTGTCATCAACCGGGCACAAATCCAAACTCCGTGGCTGCTACTACGTTATGTAGTCATTTTACATTTATAATTACAATCCTTTAAGTATAATTCTATAATTATTTTGGTCTTTCAGTACACGGGGAGGTATTATTTACTAATGATCCACGGGGCTATTATTAACCAATTAAGAACAGCCATTTATCAAACCAAACCAGCCGCTCACGTACCAGAAACTATCAAATAATTAGATCTAGCACCACTTAACAAAAACTCAAAGCCAAAGAAAACTAATTATGGTCTTATTAATCTAAATCATCCAAATCCCAAGGAAGAAAATAAAGAAAAAATATAAATACTTCGTCTGATACGATCTTAATTTAAGACAGCCTCGAGGGAGTTGTTCATAAAAAGAAAACGCTGAAGAGAAAAACGCAAACAAGGGATTACAAACGAATACAATAATGAGACACCAAAATCTTGTGGCGAATGCCAACAATATATAAAGATATTGTATATTCTTTCGCAGATGTCGGGGAATCTTCAAAACACATTCGAGGTAATGGAATTTTTGTCGGACACTTGAACACGTTTCCCGTTCAGATTTAAAATGTAAGGATTTGAGTTTCGTGAAGGATCATTTTAGCGTTTTATTGTGCGTTATTTGCCTTTTGATGTGATTCTTCAGTGGTTTTCGTGTAATTTCGTAGGAACGCTCAGAGGTTTTTGACGATAAAAAAGTGTGTGATTATTTTAAGACTAGCTGTTGCCCGCGACCTTCGTCCGCGTGAAATGTTATAATGTTACCTTCCTCAATAAATGGGCTATCCAACACTAAAAGAATTTTTCAAATCGAACCAGTAGTTCCTGAGATTAGCGCGTACAATCAAACAAACACACTCTTCAGCTTTATAATATTAGTATAGATATAAAAACACGATGAACGAGATAAATGAGTTAATATTCTTTAAAAAAACTGCGGTGACGATGTTTACTATCTTTTAGGAAAGAGAATAAAAATCTCATGATTTTTTCTATTATTAGATGTCTATTAATTGTGTAAATGAAAAAGTAAGAAAATTCTTTATACCAGCATTATTGGTAAGTTACTAATTCGTCTCTTAAAAAAATCGTCGCCAATTTTTGATTGCAAATACCTATTAGGATTTGAAGTAGTAGTATATTGACAATGTTGTCAATAGAAACTTAAATTAAATAACGAAGCAGTACCCAGCTCAGACGTTGTAATTCAGTAATAGTAGCCAGGACACTCCATGAACAGCTGAACGGATATGGATGAAATTTGGCACAGAGATAGGTTCTCTGGAATAGCACATAGGCTATTTTTTATCCCGAAATTACGATTCCGCGCGCAATTCCCGAACTGCGCCTAGGAGAAGCCGCTGGAATAACTTATAAATGTGATACGAGCTTACATTGGTCTTTTTTCGCGTCATTTTGAGAGCTTGTATAAATACAGTATTGATAAAACTGCAGTATGTAACAGACGAATCAGATTGCACCTGTTAATAAAAATATATGAATTTTAAAATAAAATTGCAACTGTGAATAACACAGCAGAATAAAATAATTAAAGTTCTCAACAAAAAATTGCTTCCATTCGGTATTACAATATTTTATTATAATATCATTTGGTTCGGAACGGTGTCAGGTAAAATTCTATAAGTTTTTGGAATTACTCCAAGAATTTAAAAATATTCACTTACCAATGAAATACAGTGCTATGCAAATGAACACTAAATGTAGTAGCGTTGTCATTTTGATCATTGTTGTTTCTTCTCTGTTGTCCAGTTCGATGCACTATTCATTTTATATTATATTATCCACATTTACTTTATTCTTATCCATATTATTCACAACACTCACATCTTTATCACTTATTTGTCTTTATGTAACAGTTTCATGTTTGGTTTAATCGACTCAATCACATTCAACAATCGAATCAGTCTCGCCTTCTGATTATCGAGATTCGATTCTCGAGATAATCTCTCGTAAGACGGTGAGGTCGAAATATCCGTTGCGGGTTCTGCCACGTTTCAAGTCTCCTGTAACAAAGTGGAGTAATTTGATCAAGTCTAGGAATTTGAATACGATTTCCATATTGGATGCTTACACGCTAAACCTTGGGTGTGTGCCAAAGATGTACTCGAAAGATGTTACGTGGATTCCCATGCTAATCCGGTGATAAAAGAAAAACATGGACACGCAAGAGCAGTGGTAAGAGCATGAATTTTAAGGCTTTTATGTAAATGAACATGAATGAATATTACACTTAACACTGTTAATGAATATTCGCCCGTATTAGTAAAAATGCAATCTTTGAAATGAAAACTATGCTGTGTTAGTACAAAATTTCCATCTTTAAGGTTCAATTCTCCGGACGCCAATCGGTCTGATAAAATATTCTAAAAAGAATACCATTTAGACAATGGAGTATTCGAAATTCAACCTTACTCATAAAATTCATATTATTCATTTGCTGGAAAATATCTGGCAGTTTCTACAAGTGAATGAGTAGAAATAATTAAATGAACATTAGCATGCGTTAGAAGAAAAACGAGTGTAGTAAGTAAAAGAAGTAATTTTTCACCATCAGTGTACATTTGTACATTTTCGTTTCGACCAAAACTAAAGACCACAAATTCTGGAACTCCCTCAGTAACGACTATAAGTTTTGGTTAACTTGCAAGTTTGTAAGATTGATTAGTTTAAAGAATTGGGTTTGGCGGCTAAATGGATTCTGATTAATTCTGCTTTAGTGGATTTATCTGTTTTGTTTCTTTATTAAAGTTGCTATTTTTGTTAAGTTAATTAGTTCAAGGTTCGTTCGTCCAATGTCTGTAATTTTATTTTGTACTAGTAATTTTATGAAACAACAGTTAATGTAGATGGGTATAAGAGAAGAGGAAGACCAAAGAAACGATGGATGGACTTTGTGAAGGATGATATAGCAAGAAAGGAGGTGACTGCTGAGATGACGAGTAATAAGGAAGAAGAAGACATGGTGTGCTGACCTGAAATAAATTGGAATAAGGGCAGGAGAATGAAGATGAATTTTATGAGACAACAAGTACCAACTAAATTTTAAAATATATGAATGAGGATTATTATTATCGTCTTAAGAGATAAACTTGCATTTTTCATAGACGAAATCCTTCCTATGTGGTCAATTTCGTAAAAGAACTTGTGATAATGTCATGTTACTAAATCCAGTGGTTTAGGTTGTGCAGGACAGGTAGTCTTCTTCTTTTACATGTGGTTAGTGCCTAGTTTTTATGCCGTGCCATGTGCCTCTTTGCTTTACATGCCATCGAGAAATATCTCTCAGGCGTTTGGTTTCCTCACGATGTTTTCCTTCACCGAAGCTAGTGATAATTATACAATACGCACATGAATTCGAAAAATCAGAGGTGTTAGGTTGGAACTCGTGACTATTACTTGGCCTTCCGACGATCACACCACTAGGCTATCACTGCTTTTTACAGCTAGTGAATTTATTACATTTTTCAGCTGCCAAATAACAACACACTTCAGAAAAGACGAAAACAAAAATTCCAAGAATGATTTCACCCATATAAACTTGATAGCACCGCCATTAAAAACGTTATTCGCACCTCCACGCACAAGCTCATAAACACCAGCAACATTTATGACGTATATAAATAAACAAACATCTCACGTTCACGGTCCA
Source organism: Noctua fimbriata (assembly GCA_905163415.1). Taxonomy (NCBI): domain Eukaryota; kingdom Metazoa; phylum Arthropoda; class Insecta; order Lepidoptera; family Noctuidae; genus Noctua; species Noctua fimbriata. Next base: position 6,864,389 of record LR990945.1, read on the forward strand.
ACACTAGGCATCTGTGTTCTAGAACATACACACAAATCATGGGCACAAACATGTAGACTAGAAACAAACATCTGTACGACATGGTGTTTGCTGTCGTGTGGGCATCCTTGCGTGATATGCCTTGCATTGTGTAGTTGTGCATGGACCTTTGGTTGCGTGTTGAAAATTGGAACTACCTCCGCCTTATCGTTTTTTTTGCAATCATCATCTGCCTAGCATTTTCCCAACTACGTTGGGCTTGGCTTCCAATCTAACCGGACGCAGCTGAACACCAGTATTTTTATAGTATTCACTGTGTTGTGGAGGTCAGATAGGCAGTCGTTCCATGTAAAATACAGCTGCATCTGGTTAGACTGGAAGTCGTCCCCAACGTCGTAGGGAAAAGGCTAGACAGATAGACAGAGTAATATTTTTGATGGTTTAATCAATTTAATGTGTCAGCTGCAACATAGAAGTTTGCTTCCAAAAAACAAAGTTTCATTTAAAAAAAATCTCTCAAAAATTCTTATATTGTAATGTGTAAAAGCCGAGGTTTTCCATCAATGTCAAACTTTTACCAGTTTGTTAGTAGAAAACATGGACTATTTAGTACATCGTTTGCAGAGATCGATGTTTATAAAACTTGTAAATCGTAATTTAAATTTAATTGTAATACCACAGACGTAATTTTTTATTCATCATCATCATCATCATCATCATTTCAGCCGAAAGACGTCCACTGCTGGACATAGGCCTCCCCCAAGTGTCGCCACATTGACCGGTCCCGTGCGACTCGCATCCAGCGGATCCCTGCAACCTTCACCAGGTCATCGGTCCACCTAGTGGGAGGCCTTCCAACGCAGCGTCTTCCGGTTCGCGGTCGCCACTCCAGAACTTTTCGGCCCCATCGGCCATCGGCCGGGTAGTAGAGCTTCCGAAAAAGTGGGTCTAAAAATGAACATGGACAAAACCAAAATCATGTTGAATACCCATGTAACACCCACTCCTATCAAGATCGGAGACTCTACACTCGAAGTTGTAGACGATTATGTCTACCTTGGACAAACGATCCAGTTAGGTAGGTCTAACTTCGAGAAAGAGGTCAATCGTCGAATCCGACTCGGCTGGGCAGCGTTCGGGAAGTTGCGTGGTATCTTCTCGTCCAACTTACCGCAGTGTCTCAAGACGAAAGTCTATGACCAGTGTGTGTTGCCAGTGATTACTTACGGGACCGAAACATGGTCGCTCACAATGGGCCTTATCAGAAGGCTTAAAGTCACCCAAAGGGCAATGGAGAGGGCTATGCTCGGAGTTTCCTTGCGTGATCGAATCAGAAATGAGGACATCCGCAAGAGAACCAAGGTAACCGACGTAGCCCGAAGAATAGCCAAACTGAAGTGGCAGTGGGCAGGGCACATTGCTCGCAGAACGAATTTTTTATTGATCATACAAAAATTATGCTCTCTCACTAGTTGTATTTCATAGAAGTGGAATCGTAGAATCGCCTAGTTCTATGTATATTCTACCTACTCCAAGTTAACATACTTCAATAAAAAAAAGTATATTATCCCTCGTTCATTGCTTACTCGACCTGGAGAGACAGCCTACAGATAAAATTTCCCAACCAGGGTCGTATAAGGGACATTGAACCTTACCTTTTCTTCACTCAGTTGATCTTTAATCAAATAAACGAGATAGGCAACAGCACTGACCCTAAGTAAATCATTCAGCAAAAATCTGAACCCTTTAGGTCTCAGGTCGAACGGAAGGTCCTTATTTATGAGGAAATTGGTCTCGGAATATTCAACTTGGGAATGATTAACGGTTGAGTTCTGTGCCGTTTATATGGTCATCTACTTATTTAAATGAAAATTTTCTGAAGTCAAGGCCTTTTACTTTTACATTGGAAGTACTTGAGAGACTGCCTCGTTGTTCTAGTTGTCGCAAGCGCGACTGTTGAGCATGAGGTCTTGGGTTCGATTTCCAGGTCGGGCAAATTGTTATTTGGTTCTTTCATCAGGAATTTCTCAGTAGCAGCCCGGTTGATGGCAATAGGCTCGTCCCCTATTAAATGGGACTTAAACTTACTGGCGAATTGTGGGTGTACTATTAGGTACACCTCTGCCTAATCCTTTGGGGATTACAAGCGTGATATTATGTTGTGTATGTGGGAAGTACTTTAGCTAAGCGTAATGCCTGTTACTGTCGCACAAATGTTCAACTATAAGCGGAATATAGAGACAGGATCAAAAAGATGTCTACGTCAAACCATGTGCTAAGTAACGTTTATAGATCTCGGCCTCAGTCTAAAACTTAACTGTCTACTGCTGGACTAAACATTATGAAACGGCAAATTGTCATAAAAATCATACTTGGAATAGGGTTCATTAGCTTAAGAGTAGAAGTCGTATTTTCCCTCCATTAAGTCCTCGGTTGTAGCTCCGAGATGTATTTCCTGATCTAGCGCGCCTAGAACTGTTGCCGGAGCTGTTCCACTCTCTGGTTGCGACTCAACTGATGGTCTCGCAGGTCTTCCTCACAGACCGATGCGCTAAGCTGGTCTTTAAGGGCACCTGTTTCCACAAAAACGTACAAAAAAGAAAGATATTTCGAGCGTTTTATTCTAAATTATGCAAGAAAGAAGAATCAGTTCAAAACAGACTCCCCAACCAAACTTTACTAAAACAAAGGCCCATCTAATTTGTAATATAATCTACGCATAATTACCTCTAACCTCCTTGTTCCGAGTTGTGTTTCGAAGCCATTTTATGAATATTTCAGAAGACTGCATAATTCCCACAAGATTTGGGAACAAACTTTAATGCAATGTTAATTTGACGGCACCAGGGAACCCGCTTCCGTACTCTGGTAGGTCGCACGTGTATGAAAGTTTGTTCGTAAGTTTTCATCCAGATTTCAATGATTGTTTTGTCTTCTTTTAATTCTCAGACTTGAGTTTCATTGGCTATACTTTTTATACTTCATATTTTACTTTTATTTAAAACTAAGTGCCCGCGATCTTCATCCGCGTAAAATTATTACTCATATTGGCCCGTAAAGCTCAGGATTGTTCTGAAATAGTGACACGGGGTCGAGGCAGACCACGAAGGAGATGGCAGGACGATCTGGATGTCTTCCTTGAGAATTGGAAAGAAGTAACACAGAATCGTGACCGTTGGAAGGATTGGAAGGAGGCTTTTGCCCAGCAGTGGGACAATATGGGCTAGCTATAATAATAAAATAATACTTCCCTATTTGAATCGGATTTTGTTAACAATTTCGGGGTTTGATTTTTTTTTGCACGGAACCCTTTGTTCTAAAATAAAGTATCTGACATCTATTTATGACCCATGCAAATTGTGTTACATTTAGGACGCTGCTGCTAATTGACTTAATTCATTTCAACATTTATTCACTAACCTAAAAATTGCCAAACTTAAGTGGCAGTGGTCAGGGGCCTATGGGGCCGAAAAATTCTGGAGTGGCGACTGCGAACCGGAAGACGTTGCGTTGGAAGGACTCCCACTAAGTGGACCGATGACCTGGTGAAGGTTGCAGAGATCCGCTGGATGCGAGACGCACAAGATCGGTCAATGTGGCGATACTTGTGGGAACTTATGTCCAGTTTACGTCTTTCGGCTGCAATCATGATGATGATGATTCACTAACAGACAACGAAAGTTTGTATGGTACTTCGTTATTTTTACCAATTACTTACCTCTGCAGGTATGCAGAAAGCAATATTTGTGTGAAACGCAAAATATTATTGCAGCTCGGCATTCTCGGCAGTTGTACCTAAGTAATATCCATTCATAAGCTGCTTACAGTATCAACCATGACGAGTCTTAATAGGCGTTAATTTGAGCCCTGCTTTCAGGCAGAACCAATTCAAAGCGAATACTGTATGTGTATGGATATTAAATACAAACTCTGCCTTTCAAATGTTCTGTATGATGAGAAATTACATTGTTCCCGTATTTTGTGTAGGTTTTGGTCGTTTCCTGTGGATTTTACGCTTGTTAAACCAACGGGGTTAAGGATCTAATTGGTGTGGTATTTTATTTAGTAATTACATCTGCTGGTATTTCGCCTGGTATATTTTGAATACATTTTTAATGAACATTCGTGCAAATATTACGCGTATTCTGTTATAGAATCAAAAGATGAGGCACTTCCTATCTTGCTCCAAATCTTTGGATAGTAATGACAAAATGAAGATTCTAAATAAATTCATAATGGCCTCAGTGACGAATCGTAACCAAAGGATTTTTCAACGTTAAGTTTTGAGGGAGTGGAAACAGTTTGAGGTTTAAATTGTGAAACATAATCAAACAATCATTCTCTTCCTGCCCTTGTTCCATTCTATTTGGGGTCGGCGCAACACGTTTTATTCTTCCATTCTCCCCTGTTAGATGCCACGGCATCATTTACTCCTTTCTCTATCATATCATTCCTCACACAATCCATCCAGCTTTTCTTTAGCCATTCTCTCCCTCTCCATCCATCAACATTCATATCCATCACTCTTTTAGTCACATGCATTAAACATAATCAAACAACACGGTTACATAAAGTATTCAAACGGACCTCAGACGTGCCACCGTGTTTAATTAACTTACTACTTTCATAATTATTATTTCCCTTAGATCCGTATTACTTGCTACAGTAACACTATCTACATAAAATAACGCTACATTATTCAGCTAGAAGAACCTCGCTTGAATTCCTTTTAATCATATTTTAATGTGGTGAAATATCTTCGTTATTCCCATTTCTGACTTCGTTGGGGCTTTCAAGTTCTTATTCAACTACTTCCTGACTTTGTACGTTTTCTTCAAATGGAATATCTTTGTTGGCATATGATGCTCTTTTAAACTTCGTTTGAACTTTGAGAAGATCTTTTTGCGATTCAAAGAGCAAGTCAGCTTGTGCAATTTGAAGATTGGGAAAAAGTGCATAGTTTATTGAGTACTAGCGACTCGCCCCGGCTTCGCACGGGTGCAATGTGGATACTCGTAATGTACGTCATCATCATTATCTTGCCCTTATCCCAATTCATTTGGGGTCGGCGCAGCATGTCTTCTTCTTCCATACTTCTCTATTACTCGTCATCTCATCAGACACCTCCTTTCTTGCCATATCATTCACTTTAATGTTCATAAAATCTTTGCCAAAACCCAAAGCTAAGATGATAAGTTAACTGGTAATATACACAATTAAATAAACCTTCCTCTTGAATCACTCTATTTATTGCTGAAAACTGCATTAAAATCCGTTACTAGTTTAAAAGAACAGCGGGAGCTACTTTGTTTTATACTATGTAAAGATTAGACCAAGAATATAAAATGTAATCTTAAAGAGTCTGGCAAATGTACCATCAGTACTGTAGACTGCCTCGTTGGTCTAGTGGCCGTAAGCGCGACTGCTGAGCATGAGACCCTGGGTTGGATTACTAGGTCGGTTATAGTGTAATTGAGTTTTTCCATCAGAAATTTCTCAGTAGCAGCAACGCAGTCTGGATATAATTTTCATGTAATGGGGGCAAGCCTACTGCTGTCACAAATCCTGACTCCAGGCTGATTTTGAGAAATACCTGAAGGAAAACCCACTTATAGCAATTAACCTAACCTGGAAATCGAACATCGTATAAGTCTAATATAAAACATTAACGAAATCTTAATGACGGCTTGTCACCCAGTTTATTGAGGTCACCCTAATTGATTCTCAATTTCTTAAAACAACATCTACTTTGGTGACTCTCTAAAAGGCGTTGCTAACTTGCTTATTAAAATTTATGCTATTCCGAAAAATCTAATAACAAAGCATTGTAACTGAGCAAATCATCATCGCCATTCTCCTGCCCTTTTCAATCATCATCAACATCCTTTTCATCCCAATTTATTTGAGGTTGGCGCAGCATGCCTTCTTCTTCCATACTTCGCTATTACACGTCACCTCAGCAGTGATCTCCTTTCTTGCCATATCATCGTTCACACAGTCCATCCATCGTTTCTTTGTACTCCCTCTACTCTTATACCGATCCACGTTCATACTCAAAAAAGTCAAAGGCCAATGACTTCTAAATTACAAATAGCAGCACTCAAAAAATATAAGGAAGTTATTGCTTCTAAAATGTTCTCAAAAATACTCAAAGCGTACTCGTTAAACCTTGCATCAACGACCGGTACATTGGTGACATCACCGCGTTCTATCTGTCATTATGCTATTATCTCCAATGCAAAGGATACGTACGATCATATGCGATCATTTACGTCTCATAAGTACTTGTTTCGGATCGTTTGCATGTTTGAGAGAACGATCCGCCTAACACATTCCATTTACCACTGCGTTCGTGCGAAATTGAAAGGTCGTATGTACAAAATTTGGTCGTTCACGTTTTGGTATATTCGCTTTTAGGAATTATGCTGTGGTCTAATTTGTGCTTGGGAATGTTGGTATGGCTTTTAGCGTTTGCGAATCTTGTTAGTGTCCGTTTGATAAAGATAAGACTTTTAAACTCACTATGTAAAGTTTGAAGCTAAAGCAGCATTCAAAATAGGTCAGATTTTTAAGAACAATATGTTTTTAATTCTATTCCATGCTGTTTGATCAAAGAAACCATGGGTAGACCGTGTGAAAGATAAAAACAGCTATATAAGCTACTAAGATCGCCGACCCCAAATAAATTGGGATAAGGGCAACACTAATCCTCGAAAATTACAGACCAAACATACTTGAAAAATATTTTAATAACATCACAAAATTAAATCTCGCAGAACTTAATTTGAAAACTCCTTAATTTCTCTACAGTAAAACGAAAGCAGCACCACTCAATATTCATTTTAATAACTTCCACCACAAAAGACGTAATTCAATATCACGAAGCCAAACATACGCCCTTTCGATTGCAAACAGCGTTGCTGTGAACATTAGGTCCAATTCATTCCATTACCATTCGATACTCGTTACTCGGAATGCTTTTAAACTGTTTACCCGGCAAAATTGAATTCACCGAGTTTATCTAAGGGAACATCTTTCTGCGGTACCGACGCAAATTGAACGTGTTTCACTGAGTATACTTAAATAGGGTTACGACTTAATGATGGCTGTGTTAAGAGTGGAATGAGAAAACTGAATTAAGGGTCCTTGAACTTGTTAGACCTTAATTTTCTTTTGATTGGTGTGTGTACATATTTTAGGCATGTATGTAGGACCACTTTTTAATCTTATTACGTAAGGCATAGGGGTGAAAAGTGGGAGACTGTCAGTGAAATCGGTAGTTTTAAAAGTTTTGCTAGATAAGTTGAAACATAAATCTTCTTCATATAACATTTGGTTCATCTCCAACTGCTCGCAATTATATTTGGGATTTCTTATTAAGTTGAAGAAGACTGTTTCTTTCCATTTTTTAATTTTAGTTATTTGTCCTTGTAATCGGAAATGGACTTGCGTTTTGCGTATACTTCTATAACAGTAGTTAACAAATAAACTACTATTATAGAAGTGTACCTTATCGTTTTGGGGTTCTTATACATCATCATCCGCCTAACCTTTTTCAACATAGTTGGGGCCGGCTTCCAGTGTAACTGTATGTATCTGAATTCCAGTATTTTAAATGGAGCGACTGCCTGATATGACTAGGGTTGATATTTTTATGATTTTTTGTTATTTAATCATTCTTGTAAATTCCTGACGTTTTAGAATTCCCCCCGCATTCCGGACACTGAGCTATCTGGACCTATGCGGAAAATTTCGGACCTATAGCAACCTTATATATGAACTCCACAACCCAGTTAGTGGGTAATACGATACTTCTAGGTATGACTAGTTGTCAGACTTTCGGGCTACTGACTACCTGTAACAATAAGATCTGGTTTTTTATTATCTTCCTGAATACAATGAGTCTATTCCTTTCGCTTTCTCCAAAGTCTGCAGTCTACGGTCAACATAATGACCCCGTTCTAAATTCCTACCTTTCAAATTAAAACAGAAAGTAATAAATGAACTTTCCAAAATGTCCTCTTCACAAGGATCGCATTTGAAAGTGACAGGAAACAAAGAACATTTTTGTTAAAAAGTTGGAAGTTCCACGGTATTGGGCTACACTCAATTTACTTCCTTTATTAAAGTTTGGTGTTTCAAGACTAATTTGAATAAGTATTCTAAAGTATTTTGATGAAGTTGGTGATCTTGTTCCCTGGAGTTTTACTTATGGTGTTATAAATTGTGTGTATTACTGTAGGCTTAAGTACTTAAAGGAACTGACATTGATCGTATTAAATTATATCTGTTGTGGTTAAGGAATTCTCAAAAACTACCTAAAAGCCTCGACAAATAAAAAATGATTTCGCTTCACCATCATTACTAGAACCATTTGCAACAAGATTGACATTATTATGATTTTCGGCAATCAGTGCAGGAGACTGCCTCGTTGGTCGAGTGGCTGCAATCGCGACTACTGAGTAAAAGGTGGAGTCTGTGTGCTTATCATAATCAACATAAAAATGGTACAAGTTTGTATTACGTATTTAGGTACAGGTAATCAATTAAATGTGTATAAAATGATGATATAATTTTAATTAATTTGAAAATTGGTTGAAAAAGGGATTGAGTGCTTCGTTGGTCTAGTGGCCGCCAGCACAACTGCTGAGCATGAGGTCCTGGGTGCGATTCCCGGGTCGGGCAAAGTTTTAAGGGGTCTGGATTTATGTCCGTTTGATGACAGTAGGCTCGCCCCCTATTACATGGGACTTAAACATAACTGGCGAAATATGGATGCACTATTAGGTACCCTTCGGGGACTACAGGCGTGATGTTATGTTATGTGCAGTGCAAGAGAAAAAGAATTAGACAGTCACAAAAAAATGCATTTCTGACTTTTCCAACATCCTTATTGCAGATATTATGTAATTTTGTCCAAGTCCTCTGGTGACTACTGGATTACTGATTTAAAAACCTGCTCTCGAAACAATCCGATCAACTTCATCGCCATTTTAGCCGAGGCTTCTATTCGCTTCGGGACATCCAACTTCTTTATTTCCTATCATTTTTTGTACCATGTTCCTCTTGTTCAGCGATATCCTGCTTACCTAGACGATATACTGAACCCAACGTACTATTACCAACATTATGAATAAAATTTTTCTTAACTCATAACATAAACCAAACTCCACAAAAGCCGTAAACTTAACAAAGAACCCTTCACCAGCACCATGTGTGTAATGGAACGAAAAAGCTTAGTAGGTGCAATAAAAACACTAAAACCGAGTGAACAATAGCTCTAAGCTTGGCTGTCGGGTTTATTGTAACAAATCGTCGACCAGGTGTCGTTTATGTTGTTTCAATGTCTCAAGGAACATCTCCTGCTCCAAAACGTACAGAACCACTTCGTTGCGAGCGATTGAACATTTTCTAGTGTTTTAGTGTTACTATAAAGTTGGTGTAGTTATTTGGTGGTAGCCGAGATCTAACTCTATTGGGGATTGGGGTGTTATGTTGCTTGGGTGTTATTAAAACTCCAATGTCTTCTATTCTAGTATGTACTAAAAGAGTATCTATTCGGTCGTATAAAAGCTTAGTGTTCTCTACTGCAGTCCAACTACCAATCTTGCCTTGACTGGTTTGTATTTTTAACACCGCATGAGTATTTTCCAAACCAACCCATGTTGTGGATTACTTGTTCTCTCACCGTCACTAAAAGAAGTGCTGTGTCTAAACAGTGGAATGTTTCCATTATCAGCCTAATTTTCATAATCAACCTATAGACAGATGCAAATTATGATAATATCATAATCTCAGGTCCCTAATCGTCCAGTACTGAATATGGAGTTATCGCTAAGGTCATAATTAAAGGCTGGAAAGGAAATAGCTGTAATCACATAATCTGCCTAGCCTTTTCCAAAGTATGTTGGGGTCGACTTTCAGTCTAACCGGATGCAGCTAAATACCAGAATTTTACATGGAGCTACTGACTATCTGACGTCTACAAACCCAGTTAATACTTAGTAATACGACACTCCTTGGTAAATCTGGTTGTCCGACTTTCGGGCCACTGCCTGTAACGACTGTCAAAGGTCTACAAAGACCAACGGCTTAACGTGCTTTCTAAGGCACGGAATAAAAGCGGTATGTAAATGGTGGTCAGTCATCCACGGACCAACGCGGCAAGCGCGGCTTAACCTAAAGATCCACCGAGCGGCTGTTATTATTTAACCACATAATACAATAATTATTCGTATTTGGTGATAGACCGAAGCTACCGGCCATACTTTTATACTCTTTCACATAACTTAGGAGAACAATGTCTGGCCCAATGTACGTTCTTACACATAGCACCATGCTCGATAACCATAGTCTATTCAAAATTCATCAAACCTCACGTGCAGTTCGTGAATAATCGATTTGCAGCTCAACACTACTCCCACTAGACGAACAAGGAAACATGGCTTCAATGGAAATGTGTTTAGGATTCTGCCAAACTTGTTACAGTACACTAAAGGAATTTGTACTAGTAATCGAAGTTTGACAGATGTCGATACATGCTCTCCATACAACAAGTTAAAGTTGTTAGTTGCTTGAGTTGGTGGAACTTGACTCTTCATAGGTGAAGTCGTATTGCCAACTAAAATGTTGGATACGAGTTACGCGCTTGAGCGAGACACTTGTTTTGACAGCGACTGCAGAAAAACAAAGGAAAACAGAAATTGTTTAGAACTTTCAGCCCTTCACGCTCGTGTCGAAAACGGGTCGGTTAATGCAACTAAGGAGGTAATATTCGTCATCATCTGCTTAGTCTTTCGAAATCATCAAATGACCCCCCCCCCGCTCTGGGTGGAGCGGAAGGGAGTGTCAGAGGCGGAGCGGAAGGGAGTGTCAGAACATGGAGCAACTGCCTATTTGACTTCCACAACCCAGTTAGTACTGCCACTGACTACTTAACGACTGTTAAGGATCTACAATTGACAGCCGGGACCAACGCGCGGCTTAACGTGACTTCCGAGGCGCGGAGGAAGGGAAGGTGGGAATATTAATTGGTCTAAAAACTGATTCTATTATTACATTAAAACGTGAGATTGTTTCTTTTATCATTAATTGAAGAAACCTGTGAAGGTTTACCATAAATTTGAATTCTAATTTATAGATCACGAAATTAAGTATTTCTAAAATAAACGCTTAAAATGAGGTGTCAAAAATTGGACACTTTCAAAAGTATTTTTGAAGAACAAGGTTATTAAGTTATATTTTACAGAAGCTTGGTACATGTTAAGACATCGGCTGTAACTCCAAATTGTTATATACTTTTAGCACTTCCACATTTAGCCAATTATGCTAGTGTCTTATGTGATAGTGGGCGAGCTTATTGCCAATTAACCGGGCACCAATCCAGACTCCAGGCAGCACTTGAGAAATACCTGATGATAAAACCCAGAAGCTGGGTCTTTTGATCATCCCGTTTTCAATTATCTGTAGGTCCTTGTTTTCAATCACACATGCTTGGCGTGGCCAACTTGGAAATCTCTAAATGGACTCCGAACCCAAGTCGGCCGTAGCAAAGACAATCTCAACAGATGGGGGTTCATGGACAGCTCAGATCTCTAGTGTGTCTCACGCGGTGTGTCTCCACAGACAATGACCCGTCTTCCCTCTTGCGGTATATGCCCTGACACCTGCGTACTTGACCATCTTATGTCTGCATCCGCTAGCGGAGTTAGTTTAGTTGACTTTTGGGCCAAATAGTTTTTATGAAAATTTGCCATCGACATGCTAAGAAGAAGATAAAACAGCTTCAGTATTTTCATACACCGCCAAAACTTCTCCAGAAACTTACCTGACACTTTTTCAATTCAATAACTTAATGAACCATTAACTTCCTTCCATTCAAATTATAAAATTAAGGAAATTCAACGTTATGCAGTGTAAAAACTAAGTCTAAAGCAGTACAGAGCCAAATTAAAAAGCCTACCGCCACTTCTCGTTCATTCAGCAGCGAACGAGGTGAATTTGTTGCATGAAAGCCATCTTGCTTTCTCGGTTAATACTATTCATATTTTTACGAGTCCCATGAAATCTGCGGTTGACTTTTTAGATTCACAAATACACTTGCTTTTTTGTAACTGGATTATATTTTCGGAATGTTTATGGATATTTTGTGTATTGGGATTTTTGACTGAGGATGTTGCAGTAAAGAAAATTGAAGTATCAGTTATTTTATCATCAGTTGAGTCTTGCTAAGGGGTAGTATCCAGTAACTGGGTCATGGAGGTTAGATAGGCAGTCGCTCTGTCTAAAATCCTGGTGATATATGCATTCAGTTAGACTGGCAGCTGACCTCAACGTAGCTGGGGAAAGGTTAGACGAAACTGAGGAGGACATGGACAAATTGACGTTCTATGAACGATAACAATGATGGACTAGTCAAAAATCAATTCAATTGATGTGGTCGGCCCAGAAGGAGATGGCGTGACGGAGTCTTATCAAAAGGATTTGGCTTAAATAGCCAAAGCCAAAGACAGAGATAAATGGAAATAGGGGAGGGAGGCCTTTGCCCTGCAGTGGGACACATCAGGCACATAATAATTGACATAAGCTTCTGAAAAGCAACTTGATAATCCGACTGAAAGTTGATATAGAAATACGAATACTTTGAAAGCGATTGTCTATAGTATAGGGCCCCCTGGGTCACCTTCCATCTTTTTTTTTTAAACTTTGTTCCACACTAGATATTTCTCCTGTATCGCGGGTGCGTTCACAAACATTTAAACTCACATACATAAACCGCCAGATCCGGAACAACTATCTCTAGGCCGTAAAAATATTTGTTTGTGCGTGAATCGAACCAGCGACACACAGCGCAGCAGTCGATCGGTCTGCGCCAACCGTGCCATCAAATCATCATTATTATCATAATATCATTATCAAATCATCGACAGTACTCTTGAATATTTTCTCCTAACAAAATACTGTATCAAAAACAGACAAAGGTCAAACAACGATATTCGCTGACCCCCAACTCCGTCGCAGATAAACTATCAGAAAGACACATTACTCACCGAAGTATTACTCTAAATCAATCTCGACCACCAAATGATTACTATCAACACACTAAATCTATTTTTCCGAACTCTCCGATCGAAAACATGTTTGTCTACATGGAAAATATTTGCCGAACCCTCAAGTTCTGTGACGATGGTGTGAGAAGGCTTCTTATATTAAAATTCAGAACGTGACGAGGACGAAACTGTCTGCTAAAATAAGTTTTATCCAGATTACTGTCTTGTTTCCCACGTCTGGTGAGCGTTGGATTATAATTTTCTGTCGGGAAAATGACCTAACCTAAGTCATCATATGCCTAGCCTTTTCCAAACTATGTTGGGGTCGACTTCCAGTCTAACCGAATGCAGCTGAACACCAGTATTTTACATGGAGCGACTACCTATCTGACCTTCACAACCCAGTTGGTACTGGGTTATGCGATACCCCTTGGTAAGACTGGTAACCTAAGTCATGGTCTTACTATCAGCCATTTTTGTGTCCCACTGCAGGGAAAAGGCTTCCCTTCCCTCCTTGCAATTATCCCTATCCATAACTGTTATTAGCCAATCTTTGAAAGAAGAGTCGAGTTTGTCATTCTCATTTCCTTCTGGCTCTGGGTGTTGCCGTTTACTGCTCTTTGGGACCCACTCTGTCACTTTGGCCCATAGCTCCTCCGGCATGTGACAGACATGGCAGTCGTCACAGTCTACCCTTTCATTAAATTAATCAAATCATTTATTGAAATTACGCTGATAATCAGTACTTTTTGAACGTCAAAGTTTACAAGAGACAGTTCCCCAAAACTCCCGCCTTTTGCGAATCGAAATCTATTCAACAGTTACAAACAGGCAGAAACACAAATAGACACAGTTACTTTGATTTCTTAGTAATACCTAGATTCATACTCAGTTACTGCCAATAACAGGCTTGTTCCCTATCCTTATCGGACTTAAAATATAACAGGCGAAATGTGAGTGAAGACCATGATATCGCAAGTTTCTACACCCGCATTTCGCCTTTTTTTTTAATTTGTTATATACGCCTACATTTTGTAGATCCTCTGCCTACACACGCAAACATAAAATCTAGCGTTTCCACCGCTGAGTCACAAGCCTCCTCCTCACTGTGAGTGGGCCGTACTCCATCTCGTGGGAACAGGGCAGGTTGGTGCCTCTGCCCACCACCTCAGAAAATACAGCTACTAAGATAATCTTAAACATAAAATCACGCCTGTACTTCCCGAAGGGTTAGGCAAAGGTGTAACTAATAGTACACCCACGTATCGCCAGCTATGTTTAAGTCCCATGTAATGGGTGGCGAGGCTAAAGCCATCTACCGTGCACAAATCCAGACTCCATGGCTGCTACTGAGAAATTCCTGATAGAAACACCAAATAAGACTGCCAGAACCGGGCACAGTTCTAAATAAAGATCTCAGTATATACTTATTTAGTTACTACCAAGTCTAGAATGAACTTGGAAAAGCAGCAGCACGTCCAATTATTTTTTTTTACGCTGTAAATGTGGCAAACGTATCGGCAACTTTGTTTTGATTAAGGTTCTGTAGCGGCTACCATCTTGAATGAGTTAGTTAACTTCGCTGCCTGAAACTTGGGCATCCTCGCGTATCCTAGGCAATATAAAGTCAATCTATCAAAGTTTGCTTCTGATTCTACGTACCGACGGAACCGATGGATTACGTCATACAAGATTCGATGTCTACAGACTTCGTTTTATAAGAATATACAACTGAGTATAACTTGGCTAAGTAAGTAAGTCTTGTGGTGTGACCGTCGCCAAGTCATAGGTCTCAAGTTCGAACCCAAGACACGCACCTGAACCTGTTGTCTGCACCTGTTATTCATGTCCTTATTGTATAAAGATCACTTGCTTCGGCTCTTGACGGAAAACATCGAGAGGAAACAATGCCTGAGAGATATTTCTCGACGGCATATAAAGCCAAGACAGAGGTCCACGGGCGGCATAAAAACTCTGACACCAGGTTAGGCACTAACCACACGATAAAAAAGAAAGAAAGGCACATACTTTTTGGCTTGAAATTCATGGAAAAAAACAGTACAACATTTCTTGTGATGTGAGCAAAGTTGTTTACGGCAATAGTTTTATGAAATTTATTGATCAAGAGTATAAGTAAAAACTATTAAATTTACAAAACCTGTCATCATTCTCCTGTCCTTATCCTTATTTATTTATGGTTGGTGCAGCATGTCTTCTTCCATACTTCTGTATTACTCATCATTACAGAAGTCACCTCCTTTCTAGCCACATCATCCTTCACACAGTTCATCCAACGTTCCTTTGGTCTTCCTCTAGTCTTATAACCATCTTCATACATCCTCACAATGTTTCTCACGACGTTCTCCTCATTTTCAGCATCATATGCTCATATCATGACAACCGATTACCACGCAATTTTTCAGTCACCAATTT
Source organism: Noctua fimbriata (assembly GCA_905163415.1). Lineage (NCBI taxonomy): Eukaryota > Metazoa > Arthropoda > Insecta > Lepidoptera > Noctuidae > Noctua > Noctua fimbriata. Next base: position 6,879,850 of record LR990945.1, read on the forward strand.
CAATAAATTGCTGAATTTACTTTGCCTCCTTTTCTTCAGACGTTCTATTTTTCAGGCTCTTTGTTACGATACAAAAAAGGACACTTGGCATCAAATCCTTTCCTGGAATTGCGTTTATAGGGACGCTGCAGAAGTAATAAAGCAGATTCTGTATCCTCGGATTACGTTTGCTGTTGTTGCAGTGAGCATTTTGTATCATTATTAAACATGAAGTCACCGAAAGGTAGTTCATGAGTAAAAAAACATGTCAACGTGAAGCGAGCGTTAAGTCCGCGTGCGGATTGACGCGTGACATGCGCCTTAAGTGCTTTCGTATTATATCGTAATTTACACTTAAATTTACTCTAATATTTAATTTCCTCGTTATCAGTCATGTCTCGAATTTAACCTTCAGACAATTCAATCAATTTCAATCTACAAAACTCACACGCTGTTATTTACTTTGCTTCCTACAAAAATTCCTGCCGTGCAATTGATATCAAATATAACATTCTCTAATACGACACACACTGTCACCAGGGACACTGAGCGTCTGATATTGTACCTGTATATCTGTCTTCTAAACCTCCCTTGAGAACATAGGTGTGACGTATATTCTCACAGGACAGTATCATATTCGCAGGTGAAGGCAGGATACACAGAGTAGAAAGATACAGAAGACTCGTTTCAAATAACGAACACACGCACACATAGGCATATACAGCGAGTGCGAGCGCAGTCGCGACTGTCATTTGTTTGATGTCGCCGCACGCGTTTATAACATATACCCAAGACCTTCAATCCTTGAGTATAGGTTTCATTAAACCATATGCATTTGCATATTCTTGCAGAAGGCCTAGATCTAGTTTCTTGCAGAAACTAAACTAATATCGAAATTTTATTATGATTTAACATTTTACTGTTTTCTTGAAAATTTCTTTTGGTTACTGTGATTTGATATTTTTTTGGAAATTCATGATTTGGAACTATATTTTGGTACACAGCGTCTAGCGAAAGTTTAACTGGTAAAAAAAGGCAGCCCAATATTCTTACAAATCACCGATTATTTCCAGTAATGAAACATAATTATGTTCATCACTAACAATTTGGAACGTAAAAAATCGCAAAGAAGACAGAAAGCATCCTACATCCAAGATAAGCGTAGTATTTTATTTTCTCCCATTGTTCGGACAAGGCCTTCTTTACTGTATTTTGTAGTACAAGCCGTTGTGAATAAATGACGCAAGCAAGACTTTGGTGCTATAAGACGCGGCTTATGAAGTTTCAGTACTTATAGACCGAGGTGGTCGTACGGTGTTATAATACGGTCTACTTAGCTGTTGGTACTAAGAGTTGTAAGTGGTGGGCAAGTGGGCGTTTGAAACTTTGATTCTTGGTATGGAAATTGAGTAGTTCGTGTATTAAAGTGGTTGGTGATGTTGTTTAGAAAGGCCACATGTGTAGGTTTCGCAGCCGGCATGCGTGTATAACCCATGTATGATCGTAAACGGGACGAAAGGAGTATGTAAGGATCGTGTGAGATAGCGCCCTGTAGTTTCTGGTTCATCATCATCATCATCATTTCATCCGAAAGACGTCCACTGCTGGACATAGGCCTCCCCCAAGTGTCACCACACTGACCGGTCCCGTGCGACTCCCATCCAGCGGATCCCTGCAACCTTCACCAGGTCCACCTAGTGGGAGGCTTTCCAACGCAGCGTCTTCCGGTTCGCGGTCGCCACTCCAGAACTTTTCGGCCCCATCGGCCATCTGTTCTGCGAGCAATGTGCCCTGCCCACTGCCACTTCAGTTTGGTTATTCTTCGGGCTACGTCGGTTGTCTTGGTTCTCTTGCGGATGTCCTCATTTCTGATTTGATCACGCAAGGAAACTCCGAGCATAGCCCTCTCCATTGCCCTTTGGGTGACTTTAAGCCTTCTGATAAGGCCCATTGTGAGCGACCACGTTTCGGTTCTGGCACACTGGCAACACACACTGATCATAGACCTTCGTCTTGAGACACTGCGGTAAGTTGGACGAGAAGATACCACGCAACTTCCCGAACGCTGCCCAGCCGAGTCGTATTCGACGATTGACCTCTTTCTCGAAGTTAGACCTACCTAACTGGATCGTTTTGTTCACCGTTTCTGGTTACCTACATGAAAAACACGTGGGTATACAAGGTGTAAATGAACTCACTACGAATCTGTCAACCAAGCATGCACATCAAATTAAGTACGCAATATTTGCTGGGAAAAGACAATTTTATTGATTGAAAGATCACAGTTTACGATAGCACTCGATGTACCGTACTTATAACATTGTGTTGTAGGATGCATTGAAAACTACAAGGGTAATGGAGGCGTTTAAAAGAAAATTATAACATTAAAAGGTTGTATTTAAAAAAAACTAATAAAAAGGTGGAACTTTGACCTCCAATATACAACATTATTTTTAGTATATGCGAAACCTGAATATAGTTTGTTCAGAATAAGTAACTGAATCGATTCCAATAATTTTTAAACCATGTTATATTTTTTCCCAAAAATATTTAAAAGAGTTAAAAGTTGGATACCGAGCGACTGTGAGTACCTATCGCAATAATTTAGGTACCTACTGCCAAATTATTGTTATCAATGAGCTCAAGACGACGCTGGAGGCGCGCGCTGCGTGGTGACCACGATTTTGTGCGGACAACTAGGTAACAAAACAAGCTTATAACTTTGTGATTTTTTATGATACAGTTTTGAAATTTTGTACATAGATTTTTTACATAAAAATACTAGACACGTATTTCAGGTTTCGCAATTATACTAAAACTAATGTTGTATACGTAACTAGAAAGTTATTTGGTATGGTTCAGAACAATTAATGATTACAATGACGTAGAAAACAAGCGCCTTTCGGCTTTGTTAAGGATCTTTTGACACCCACGATTTACACCACTTTTTTGTTTAGAGTGCTTTGGAACAATGTATTCTGCAGTGGTTCGAATGTGACTACAAGTTTTATTCAAATAAAGAAACTGTCAAAAATTACACTTCGCTATGTACTACCGCGTTCACACCACTTTTGACCCTTATGCCCTGAATAATAAGGTTGAAAAGTGGTCAACCGTCAGTGAATGCATAAAAGACGTGAAAAATCACAATTAATATAGCAAAATCATCCGTATATAAAATAACGTTTACCATTTCCGTCTAACTTCTAAGAATGCTTCTTTAAACAGTTGAATTCCGAAATCTTTTTTTAAATAAAATCTCATTTTAACAAGACTATCTAAAACAACACTTTTTGTACTACTATCTCTTTACGAAACTGAACAGACTCATCTTGATAACATAAGAATCCATTTGAAAACACTTCATGCGATGTCTAAGTATCTATTTCAGAATCTCCTAAGGATTGTTTAGACGTATCTCTTCTACCCAGTGAACTTGCGCCAGTAACTTGCCTAAACTTGAAACTTTTCGGAACGTCTACATTTCACGTTATTATCTCTTGTGAGTCTTGTTACACTTAAATGTAGGTATTTCAACTTTTTATTTTAGTTAAATAAGATTCCATTTTGCCATTTCTAACTCTACTCTAAGTAGTCAGATTTATTCAAAGGCGAGCGTGTCATTATAAATAACATTATAATGCTTATTCTAAAGTAATTAATCACTGAAATTAGAGATCATTGATATAGCTATCTCCATCTCTATCAAACCTATACCCAGCCAAGCCTGCTCTGCCCCACTCCTGCGCAAACGCCTCCCACCACTTCTTCAACTTCTCACGAATCTACGCCTTCATGTATAATATAAAAAATAGCGCTGTTTATGTCTGTAACCACTTACTTCGCCTAAACTACACAATGTATTTTCATACTTATTAAATTTAAATATACTAAACAAATCTAGATGATTTGTCAAACATGGGTCGCCGTATTCATAGACCAATGCCAAAATCCGTTTAGACCAACGACCTAACAAACTAAAACACCTTACACTACCCACAACTTCTTCAATCTTTGGCCCGAACTAGTACGCATTACTCAACCGCCACGTCTAAACGCTCCCCAGATCCCAGATCCAAGTCACGAGTGCTATCAGGAAGCAACCCACGCCACTCTCCCGTCCAAGATTTTAAAGTCCGCTTCAGAACCGTACTGAGGAATTTTTTAACGAACCAGATACCGAAATAAATTGTTGTGAAGTGAATTTTCTTGGATAGAAAAGTGTTTAATTATAAGCAGTAATAGCCTAGTGGTGTGACCGTCGGACTATCAAGTCATAGGTCTCGAGCCCAAGGGACGCACCTCTGATTTTTCGGAATCATGTGCGTATTGTATAATTATGACTTACTTCGGTGAAGGAAAACATCATGAGGAAATCAAACCAGCATGCCTGAGAGATATTTTTCGACGGCATAAAATCTCTGACATCAAGTTAGGCACTAACCACACGAAAAAAAGAAGCCTTGAATATTCAGGGTTTAGTTAGGCAAACACTTTGATACACATATACATAAACTCACGCCTATTCCATGGGGGTACGCAGAAACTACATAACGCTATCTGCTACGATCATTACATAGTCCTTTCGCGTCGTCCAAGTTTATAAATCTGGACATACACGCGTGCCGATTGGGAGTACCTACTACACAACTGACCTTTCTGAAGAACTGTTAGAGATTTTCATGAAATAAAGAAGAAAGAAAATATATTTATATGTCAGGGATATGACGTGCATACAAACTAAGAAAAAAAAATGACAATAAACGTACAACGCAAAAATAGCAAAATAGTTATTGAATGGGATTAAATGAACTTAGAAGGTTGTATTTAACGATTTATAACTCCATATTTGTTACAGTCGCGAATCATATTTTAATCAACCTACAACCCGCCACTGACCTGAAAATTGCAAAAAACGTAAGAAAATTCGAATTTTCGGACTACGCTGTCGCTTTTACCTTTAATCATCATCATCATCTCAGCCGAAAAGTCCACTGCTGGACATAGGCCTCCCCCAAGAAGGGGGGTTTTGCCATAATCGCCACGCTTGGCAGGCGGGTTGGCGATCGCAGTATGGTTGTTGTAGAATCAGAGAACGCTGCTGCCCATTCTCTGGTAAGTCCCTTAGTCGCCTCTTACGACACCCACGGGAAGATATGGTTACCTTTAATAAAAGTCTTAAATTCACTAACTGACAGCCAGTACATAACCTGGATCTAGAAGCATGAAATGTTACAAAAGAATTCTTAAGATGACATCTTCGTACTGCCTTTGAAAGAAAGGATTTTGAAAAATTCATTCCCAAAAGCGAGTAAATAGGGAACAAAAGTTTTTATTATTTACCGATGAGAAATACCATGGCTATTGAGTATGAGGTCCTGGGTTCGATTCCCAGGTGGGGCAGTGTTATTGGGTTTTTCCATCAGGAATTTCTCAGTAGCAGTCACGAAATTTGGATCTGTGCCCGGTTGATGGCAATAGGCTCGCCTCCTATTCCATGGGACTTAAAATTGTGATGTTATGTATGGGAAAGACCATTGGGTCCACGCCTTGTCATAAAATAATGTTGAATGTAAAAATAAACTAACACTTCTATTAAATTTAAAGTTAAAGCAACCCAGTGTAATACAATGTCCTAATTTGAGTCTTATGACCCATTTTACGAAGAAATGCAATCAGTATTCTTTCGCAGTCGCTGTGGCAATATAAAATCGTGTTGAACTCCACTGTAATGAAGGAACGATAATGTAAATAAGTGCCAGTGTTGGTGAATTAACTTTAAAGGGTACTAAGAATAGAAAAATACTAAGAATAGTTAGCAAGACAAGAATAGACACCAAGACTAGAATAGATACCAAGACAAGAATAGATACCAACCCCCGTAGACAAGATTTCTTTGACGGAAGAATCGACAAAATGACAGATAGTGCAAAGAAATCTGTCATTGTGTCGACACAATCCTTGTCTACGATGGTCATGCTACGGGGGAAAGACAAGAATAGACACCAAGACAAGAATAGATACAAAGACAAGTATAGATTCCAAGGCAAGAGTAGATACCAAGACAAGAATAGATACCAAGACAAGTATAGATACCAAGACAAGAATAGATACCAAGACAAGAATAGACACCAAGACAAGAATAGATACCAAGACAAGAATACAATAGACCAAGACAAGAAAACATACTAAGAATAGATAGTAGTTAGAAAAATAGAGTTCTTTATTATTTAACTATAGAGAAGTGTTGTTTCGAGATAATCATGAATGAGAAATGCGCAAAGAGAAGGAAACATAATTATGAGTGTAAGACATATTTAAAAAAACCTTGGTAACCGACTGATCACGAAATCTGTAGGCTTTCTTTAGGCAATGGCACAAAAGAGCGGTGTTATCGTAATACAATGAACGGTTTTACATCTATCTTATACTATTTATATTTTAATTTTTGCGAACAGCAACCTTAAATGAGAATAAAATCTTCAAATTAAATCAATGTTAATGTGAGAAAATAAGGTTCCCGATTAAAAAGTCGCCCGAATTTACGTTACATGTATTTCGCTCTGGTGAGTCGACGTAAGCCGTCACCGTCATCTTCCTCCTTGTTTCATGTTACTTAAGGTCGGCACAACACGTTTTTTTTTCATTCTCAGCCGTCATGTTGTCATTTACTCCTATTTCTTTCACATAGTTCCTCACATAATGCATACTTCTATTTTTGAAGTTAGTTCTACCAATTTTGGTGTTTTTCTGAACACCAGCATTCAAATAATTAAATTAATAAGTATAGTTAGATGTCAGATAAAAGACGCAACACGCAAAATACGCGCTTTGGACGTGGAGTTGCGGACACCAGCTCGTTATAGAATACAATACAATAAAAAATTCAGCAGCATTAAACAACTTTTTTTTTTAACTTTTTCCCACGCTTGGAATTTATCCTGGCTGCGTTTACAAACATTTAAACTCACATACACAAACAACCAGGCCCGAAACCAACTATCTGTAGGCCATACAAATATTTGTTCCGTACTCAAATTGAACCCGCGACACGCAGCGCAGCAGTCAATCGCTCAGCCACTGCACCCACCATGTCGTCAATGTTCTAATTACATAAAAAAGAATCTCATCAACGACCTGTTCTGCAAGAAAACGTGTTGCGCCAACCCCAAGGAGCATGGAACAAGGACAGAAAGATGGTGATGAGCTGTTCTACAAGCTTCGTGATTACCGCAAAATCTCATCATCATCATTAGCCTACAGCAATCCACAGCTGGAAATAAGCCTCTCACACCGCAACAATCTATGTTTTCATAATGAGGAATAGTTAATAGAATATCACATTATCACAACAAACGCTTCGCTTCGATTTCAACAAATTGTGTGTCTGTAATTGGATTTTCTAGTTTGGCAAATTTTCAGTTTCACCGCGGGATTAGAATCGTGTTCGATAAATGGCGATGAAGTTTCCAATCATGTCGGGGCCTAGTAACGGTGAATGACCAGACCTCTTTGCTCTTATAGCCTCCTGGTAATTTTGGTAGATGTTACATAATTATTGCTGAGTAAGCCTGAGGCTTTTCGAAGAAATGTTCTTGGTTTTCTGGGATTAATGGTTAATTATTATTGTATGTCTCGAGTTACCAAGGTATCTATGTCTTGGTTAATCCTATACTATCTTACTATAAATAAATGCGAAAGTTTGTGAGGATGTATGGATGTTTGTTACTCTTTCACGCAAAAACTACTAAACTTATTTGGATGAAATTTTACACACTTATAGTTTATAACCTGGAATAACATATAGGATACTTTTTATCCCGGTATACCCTACCCTTCATACTCCATAGCAAATTGAAAGTCAAAAAACATATTATTTTCAGAAGAAAGAATCCGAGTCTTTTTCAGTAACACAGAAAACGGGATATTTACCATGTTTACTATTTGTTGATAATGTTAGTGACCATGTCATTTAAAAACTTAAGCCGAGACTTGTCCGAAATCAGCTACAAAGAAATCATCTTTAAACGAAAACCCAGAAGATGTAATTCACGCATTCAAACCACAATTCATAGAAGAGTTCCATAACTGTAATAACAAATGAATGTCGTCAGTGCATTAGGAAGGCCCGTCCTGCTATATTCAAAGCCACGCGCGATCTCCATTTTGTGTGGCCGCCATTTTGATATATAGCTTCGGAACGACGTATAGTTTTGAGTGGATGGTTTTAAAAATTTTATGCTGTTTATGATTTTTTTGGGTTTTAGTGTAACTGATGGGTGGGAGATGATTAAGGATAAAGATTGACGCCATGACTTTACATGGTAAATGCCATTTTGAATATAAGACAGAGAATTTTGTAGAATCTGTAGACTAACATAAGAGCCAGTAAAATAAAATCTACCTCAGACAAAACAAAAGTCTTGAAGCTGATGACAATCTTGATCCGTGCCATTCGTTCAGGCTCTCTGCTCAAGTAGATTAAAAACTCAATGTGTCAGTTAAAAACGATATACGTCTTTATGCAAGAAACTCAGTAAGTAATCAATACTAATATTAATTTTGAATGATTGATTGGCGGTACATATCATTATGTATGTAGCAAAAACGGGTGAAAGTTCACACTAAAGATGCCAAACTTAGCAATCTGCGACGTATTGCCTTTTCTAACCAACTACCTAGAGAATGTAATCAGATTGAGGACGTGCAGCATTTTCTGATGGATTGTGTCCGCAACAAACACGAGAGGGAGTCAATTTTGAGAGAATTATAAATAAAAATAAATAGGCTTAACGTAGGATTAATACAATCACTTTTATCCCAACCAACTTCAGAAGGTGACAAAAAGTTATGTCATTTAAAAACAGTCCTTCATCGGTGACTTCTATCTTTACCCCAAGTGTTTTATATAATTATTTAACTAGTTAGTATAGTATACTGCCGTCGTAAGAAAAAAGGGCACAACTAACATTTTTGTCAAAATTGAGTTATATACATATTTAGAATCAGAAAAAAAAGCACATCTACTTAATTTTTTATAGAATTTTATCTTCAAGGAATTCGGAGATACAGTAGGCTCAAAAGGCACAAATGAGACTAATATTCATGTTTTATAGAATGAAAAGGCACATTTATTTACCATTATATTGAAAAGGCACAAATACGTAGATGTGACTATTACTTCATACAGATTTTTACTAAAAACTACTTTGAAAAGGCACACTTACAACATAACATAAAGAAAAGTCATAAACTTTAAAGTCGATTTTCTCCATATTTATAAAATGTTAGTTGTGCCTTTTTTCATTATGACGGCAGTATAAGTGTTAATTATAAGGGTTAAGAGTCAGTTTACACCGAGACGTAACGCGACGCGACGCGGCGTGCACTCAAGCCATTTTCTGCTTTATCTCCATTAGAAAATGCTAGTATCGTTTAAAAGACGCGCGGCCACTCGCGGCGCAGCAAGACGTCACGCGGACAAAGCATAAAATGGCTTGACAGTGACACGCCGCGTCGGATCCCGTCATGTCTCGGTGTGAATTGACCCTAATGTAACAATGGTAAAAGGCACAATGAAGTTGACATATCTGTTTAGATAAAAACCCCAAAACAAATAAAGAGAAAAAAAATACCAACTACATATATGAGTAAGCCTTGGACTTACCTAGTCATGTAAATGATTCTAATCAACTGCAGTACCTTATAAGACACCCTACCTAAATACCAGCCTCCCTTTCCTAACAAGATGTGAAACGAGAAAGAAAATCTAATCGAGGGATTTTCTCCTACATTTCTTGTCAGACTTTTTTCGAATACTTCTGTACTAAAAAAGGGACCTTCTTTTTATTTGATTTGTCTTGTCTCAATCTAGAAACTGTACCGTTAGAGGCTGTGAGACGGAATTTACAGTGTTAAGAGTTTTTTTGCTGTAATAGTCTTGGTTTAATGTTATTTTACATTGGGATTTAAGATTTTAGAGTAAAATTGTTTGAAGAATAGCTTTTAACAAGAATGGATTAACGATAATCATGTTTTAGAAATCGATTACTGATCGAATGACTTGTAATTACTGCTTAAATGAAGATTTATTAATCAGAGCGTTACTTTTCTGTGTGGGTGTACTTTCAGGCCATTTCTTCCATGTACTACCGAGGTTACGGACGGTCTGCCAGTTTTCACCCTTTTTTTTTCGAATGGAAAATCATCAAATGACCCCCCAGCTCTGGGCGGAGCGGAAGGGAGTGTCAGACTTCTACTGACTAAAACCCATCCATGTTCCTTCTTTGCCCTTTGTGTTCCAGAGCCACGGTATCTCTTTCGAACAGTCCCGCAGCCCTGACAGGTATCGGCCCATGCGGACCCCTACGTTTTTGCTGACATTTCTTAACGATGAGATGAAAAAGAATTGCCATATAGTTAACAAGCATCTAGTCTTTTTAAAAGGTCTTCGAAGATTCTACACATTCGAAATCCGAATCTCCACAACTAACACTTACTTTAAAACATACTTTTGAATTCACCATTGTTAACTAAAGAAACTAACCTAACAATAAAATAAAAAAGCGGCGTTGCCACGTGGTATGGCAACGCTTAGCCTCTGGCCAAGGTATAACCCAGTCCTTGGGTCACGGGAGCTGTCAACTAACCGTTTTAAAATTTTCTTAAAAATACTGTGAGCACCCGGACTCCACCACTCCAGAGTTTGAAACTCTGAGGCGGTGGAGTCGGCTCGAAAATATTGTACCATTAGGGTTATTACATGGGTGTAAAAAGACCCATAACACAGACAAAACGCATTTATTCTCCCCGTCATTGCGATATTTTTTTAGACTACACCGGGGAACCTTCTAGTGGTTCTACTGGGGGTCTAAGTTCCATCCTTTTCATACAGATTTTTTTTAAATACATAATTTTTAATGTTATAACTTTACTTGAAATACCTCTTTGACCTACTTACTATTCAATGCTATCAGTAAAATGTTTTGAGTGCGTTACTCTGAGATCTACCGTAAAACGTGATTTAACACCCTGCAGATAGTTACTTAGTTTGATGTACAGAATGCTTGGTCAACGAAGCCATCCAACCAACCAACGTACTTTGTATGTGTAGATTTAACCGGCTAGTGGTTTGTCGGAGGCACAGCGTCAGCGCCAGAACAGCACAATGATCAACGCCAAAAACCTATACAGGGAGTAGGGGACAGCCCTCCCAACTGACAGGGTGCATTCAGCTCCTAATTTTGAATCATTTCAACGGAATTTTTCTCCGGTATTTTTTTTCATTTACTATTCCTTGTTTCAACGTAAAATTACATTCCCTGTTTGCAGCACTATATTTTTGTAAATAGTACGGCTTAAATCAAAAATCCAACAATTTATGTTGAAATACTCTAACGAACGACGCGTGAAATCAGCTGTTCACTTCCTGCGTAGCTACAGAGTTCATCGAACTCGTCGTCGCGCTTGCCGTTCGCTACGTGCGTTTTGCCACGGTAACGATACATTGCGTATGAGGAAATAAAACAAATCAAATTTATTGGATTCCCATAACATTCCTGAAATAATTTCTTGTACCGGTCACCTTAGTATTCACACCATCAGTTTGTGGAGGGATGTCCCTTACACCCTGTATACCAAGCCCTTTTACCTTCACCACCGAAAACCTCATTACAAATTCCACACACTCGTCTCATCAAAACGAATAAAAGAAATTACGTTACAAACTAATTAGCTTTAACTAAATTAAACTTTACCAATTCTTTTTAGTACTCTAGGACTAAACTGTGCACACTTAAAGCACAGCATAGACATACACAGAAGGTCAGTTCCATACAACGAGCGAAAACAGGCGCACGCACACATATACACGTGCATGTGGCGATCACAAATACATATATGACAGTCGCGAATGTGCTTGCACTCGCTATTTGTAGACGCGTGTCGGCGCAAATTATACAAAAATGGCGTAAGGTGAGCTGCGCTGCGCAGGCATGATGCCGCTTCAAAACGTTTTCATACAAAATGTAGGAAGGCAAAGTATCGTGAATTACGTTCAAGCGGCGCAGCGACGCCGTTCTTTCTTTTCGTTATCCGTTTCATGCCTGCGCTGCGTCTGCGCCGCATCTTCACCTTACGCCGTATCTGTATAATTCGCGCTTTACGCACTTTGACTTTGAGAGTGACTCCACCCGCCCATAGTATAATTACTACACTTTCACAAACTGCTAACTACATTACATAAAAAAAATCGCGCCTAAGTGTGTCAGATGATAACATCTGCCTAGCCATTCCTAACTATGTTTGAGTCGGCTTCCAGTCTAACCACTACTTTACAGATGCAGCTCTTTACCATCATTTTACATTGAGCGACTGCCTGTCTGACCTCTACATCCCAGTTGTTGGGTAACACGGTACCCCTTGACAAGGCATCGTCAGAATTTCTTGCTTTTTTCTGACTGTACCTGTGACGATGATCAAAGATCTACAAATGCAACAAAACACAACTGCTTAACATACTTTTCGAGGCACAGAGGGGTCTTGTTTGGTATATCATGAACGGTCACCCATCCACGACCGGATCTTGACAAACGTTGCTTATCGAAGATCAACCCACGCAGTTGTTACCATTTAGCTACGAGCTTCGCAATCAACACTTTTCGCTCTTTGTGTGAACTTTGGAGTACCTATAGACCTTCTGCACATATCTGTCCAACTATCGTTGAAGCCCCCTCGTTTAGATCCACGTGACGTAATTGGCCGGGTAATGACCTCTTGAAACACGGCTGAATTCGTAATGTAGTGACACTGATTTGTATGCAAAGGCTTGTAGCATTACAGTTTGGTTTTGAATAGGAAATTATAATATGATGGTAATGTGTGTGATTCTCTGAAATTGGCAGTTTATGGCCAGAATTATTATAATTAGATTGGATTTTTCTACTGCAGAGCAAATGCCACCATTCTTTTCTTCCACTTATCTCTGTCTAGAGCTATTTGAGAGCAGGCTTTTTTGAAGAAGTTCAGCTTTAGCTCTATACCCTAAAAAGCAGATGATGGTCCTGTACGGTCAAGCAAATATGTAATACAGTACTACACAGGGTGTAAACCGACCCTTCACGAAGCCGTCAACCAAGTATCATGTACAAACTAAGTCACTTTACGAAAAAAATATTGCTGGGAAACGACTATGTTTTTGGAGTGAAAATCACGTTTTACGGTAGGACACAATTTAACGCACTCAAAACATTGTGCTGATGGATGAATTGAATAGTATGAGGGTCGTGGAGGTATTTCAAGTAAAGTTATAACAATAACAAAAACACACTCTTACCACACCACACAACACATCAACACACACACCACATCCACATCTTGTATTTTAAAAAAAACTTAGAAATTTTGACCCCCAATATCTCTGTAACTAGAAGAATGACGGGGAGGACAAGTACCTTTCGGCTTCATTAAGGGTACTTTTAAACCCATTTTAGTACAGTCATATTACGCCAGCTGTGTTTAATTTCCATGAAATTGAAGGCGAGCTTAGATAACCATCAACTGGTTACAATTCTAAATTCTGAGCTCCTACTTAGAAAGACCAATGAGTTAATAAATAACCAAAACAGAAGGATAAATGATAAAATCAGCCTAGCAACGTATTTACGTAATTTTCTCACAAAATCTAAATTCATTCATTAAGGCATCAACTACAAACTCTTCGTGATTGATAAACTAAATTAAGGGAACCAAGTTGTCGATAAAGGCTGGAATTGGATACATAAATAGAAACGATTTAGCTAACCTTGAAAGTAATGGAAATCGTATTTCTTTGGCCGTCTCTAAACGTTTAATTCGGTCCTCATTTTAATGTTTTTGTATTATTCTTGGCTTTGAGATTTGCGCTACTTGTACAGTCAAATTCAAATTGTTTAGCTGTACTAATATTTTTTATATATTTTTTTTTATTTTGCCCTGGATCGTAGCAACTGGAAGCCTTTGCCCAGCAGTGGGATGTCGCAGGCTAACAGTATCAGTATCAGTCATATTTTAAAGAGGTAAAGTTTGTATGTTGGTATGTTTAGATGCAGGGTGTAATCTTCAGAACTGCTGGTCCGATTGCGACAATCTTTCACTTATAGTAAACTACACTATCCCCGAGAGTCATAGGCTATATATAAAACGTTCCTTTGGGATAATTTTTGATCAAAAGGAAAGCGAAGCTGCGGTCAAAAGCTAGTTTGCAATATGGACACTACGGTATTCATTATGAAGAAATGAAAATGAAAATGAATTAAATGAAGAGGCTCTTAGGTAAGACAAAATAAAGTTTAAAATTACCTGTTCTGAAAAAGCTCGGGCTTATTTGATGAAACCACCCTCTCTGCAAATCTGCACTCCACTCTCTTAACTTTTTAAATATAGCAGCGTGCCGAATAAAAGTCTTATTTTTATACTTCAGCCTGCAAAATGTTTTGACATAAAACATATTTCGGCTGAAGAGTGCAGAATGTCCAACTATCGTTGAAGCCCTCTCGTTTAGATCCACGTGAAGTAATTGACCGGATAATGACCTCTTGAAACACGCCTGAATTCGTAATGTAGTGACACTGATTTGTATGCAAAGGCTTGTAGCATTACAGTTTGGTTTTGAATTGGGAATTATAATATGCGGGATGGTAATGTGTGTGATTCTCTAAGACAGTTTATGGCCAGAATTATTGTAATTAGCTTGGATTTTCCTCATCAGCCTATAGCAGTTCACTGCTGGACATAGGCCTCCTCAATAGCACGCCATTCAACTCGATTTTCAGCAACTCTCATCCAGTTGCTACCAGCCACCCTGCGAAGATCGTTACTCCACCGAGCATTTTCCTACTGCAAAGCAAATGCCACCACTCGTTTCTTCCACTTATGTCTGTCTAGAGCTATTTATATTTCGGCTGAATAGTTCAGAAAGTGGAGTGTAGGCTTGAAAAGTAGTTACATCAAATACGCCCTGAACTAATTTATTTGTAAGGCACCTACAACTGTACGAGCACAGATATGATGACACATACATGATTGTATACATCAAGTATCGAAAGACACGGTCATATAAATTACAAAAAAAAACCACTGTCCTGCATTTGGGTCATGTAAGTTTTGAAATATTGTATGGTACAGTTGCATGTTTTTTCAAGACAACGATGATGGTCCTATGGAGTAAGCTGTTCAGTTTGGTGATCTATTACCACATGCATCATCTTCCTGCCCTTGTCCTCTTTCACCTCTGTCTATTCTGTCCACCGTCACGCTATCATTGACTCCTTTTTCTTCCATATCATTCCTCACACCATCCATCGCTTCTTTGGTCTTCTTTTCCCTCCCCATCCATCAACATTTATATTTATCAATGTTTTAGGCACATGCGATTCGTCCCTCCTCATCACATGCTCATACAGTCGTTTAATATAATAATAATAATAATAAGTTCTTTATTTCTCCTCACAATGACAAGCTTATTCTAGGTTTCACATATTAATTGTCTTTTATAGTAATGTGAGGAGCTGGTGTTTGAGTTAGGCGTAAAATGCCTGTATTACAAATCACCAGGTCCCCACCCCACGGAAGAACAGAAGTTTTACTTAAAAAATATGATGTTACAAGATAGATTTAAGACTAAAACTTATTATAATTTTGGGGGTAGAAGTTAAAAAGAAGCTATAAACAAAAAGTTAATCAGAGCGCCTGTGTCTGTGTGTATGTGTGTGTCTACGAGAGTGTATAATGTTAGTGCGTGGTGTTGAGTGTCAGGTGAAGTGTGCCGATGTGTACGTGAGAAGGTTTTGGTGCAAGTTATAAACTTATTTCGTACTAATTTAATTTGACTGAAGTAGACTTTCTGTAAAATTATAATCCAAATTTTTTAACCAGTCCGAAACCAAAGACTTACATTTGGTTTTTGGCAAGGGATATAGCATTAAGGCTCGATTTACCTTATTGTATAGATTTGAACCCTGGTAGCAGAAAAACCGACGTGCAAACATAGTTTTGAATGACGATGAAGAACAGACTGCATGTTTGCGACGTTTGTCTATGATTTTTTGTGGTTCAAAGGTTGTTAGAGCATGTTGTTTCATAACCGTTCTCAAGATGAATAGCTGCCTCACAGTAAGTACCTCCCATTAATTTCGAGTAGAGATCAGTAGTTGGGTGATAAAAAGGTAGAAACAAACTAACCTTTAGGAGTGCTCTTTGTGCTCTCTCAACTTTTAAGATATGAGTTTTACATGTGCCACCCCACGTGGTGATACAGTATTCAAGCTGAGACTGACAGAGAGCATAGTAGACCGATTTTAAAACAGATTTTGGTGCAGTGTTTCTTAAGGCTTTAAATATTACTATAAGTCTACGCACTCTCGCTGATAGGAGATTAATATGATCATGAAATTTAAGATTTCTGTCAATAATTACTCCTAAGTACTTCGTAGATTCAGTTTTTTTAAGATTAGGACACTTACAATTTGTGTCATTTGCATTTTGGCACGAATGGGAGACAATACTCAAAGAGGAATCCGGTTTGTCATTAGTTTGGATGGAAAACGTGACGAAGGTCGTTTTTTCTACATTTAATGTAAGTAAATTCTTATTTAACCATCTGATCACAGTGTTCATGCCTATCTGAGCTTTGGCAAAAACTTCATGCCAGGAGTTACCACTGAACAGTAAAGCCGTATCATCAGCAAACGCAACAATTTTCGAGTCTGGAAACTTTAACTGACATATATCATTTATATAGACTAGGAAAAGCGTCGGTCCAAGAATACTGCCCTGTGGAACTCCAAAAGTCACTGGGACCTCTTTACTAGTTATGTAACCTATTTTAACACATTGTGTTCTGTCGGTAAGGTAATCTTTAAAAAGTTTTAGTTGAAGACCCCGGATACCTAGGCTTTCGAGTTTAGTTAACAGAATAGGGACAGAGACGGTGTCAAAGGCCTTTGCTAAGTCTAAAAATATTCCAATGGTTTTCCTCTTCGAATCTATGTTGTTAACTATATAATTTGTTAGTTCTGACACAGCGTCGGCGGTGGATCTCTTGGCTCTGAAACCAAATTGTGCTTGTGAGAGAAGATTTTTATTTTCCAAGTAGTTAACAAGCCTTTTGTTAATGATGCGCTCTAAAATTTTTGATAGGGTAGGGAGAATTGAAATTGGCCTATAATTATTGACACAGTCTCTGTCACCACTCTTATGTATCGGGTGAACCCTTGACTTCTTATAGATCTTCGGAAATATACCGGTTGTGAGCGACAAATTACAGATGTATGTTATAGGTATTGTTAAAATATACATATTAGATTTCAAGATGTCACTAGATATCAAATCAAGGCCCACCGAACAATCACTCTTTAACGCTGTTATTAAAGACCTAACCTCATCTTCGTCCGTAGGGAGCAGACAAAAAGAATGGCTACACGAATTTAAGGTGATGGGTCCCGTTTGTAGATTATTCTTAATGATTTTTTCTGCTAGCGTTTTACCAACATTTGCAAAGTATTGATTAACATTGTTTGCTGAATTTTGGGGGTCATTGGTGCTAATAAGTTCAACAGGGCTGTCTTTGGCTTTAGTTGAGTATGTAATCTCTTTAACTATTTTCCAAATTTTTTACTATTTTTCTCTGCGTTTTGGAATTGTAGCTGCTCATATTCTCTTTTAAGTTTTTTTAATAAAGACGAACAAAAATTTCGGTATCGTTTGTATGTAGTTTTATGTATCTCATTGTCTGGATGTTTCTTTACTTTTTTATATAGATTATCGCGGTTTCTAATGCACTTCAGAATGCCAGGGGTAATCCACGGTTTTAGAATTTTTTTCTTGTTTGATATTTTGACTTCTTTAGTGTTGTTTTTGATAGCCGTCTATAGGATATTGTGAAAGAAATTAGCAGCCTCGTTGGCGTTTTTAATTGTGTATAGTGGACTAAAGTCGACACTTTTAAGTTCCGCATTTAGAGAGTTGTGATCTAAGTAATTTATAATTTTGGCAGGTTTTTGTTTAGGAAGACTAGCTACGTACAAAGCAACGCTATTATGATCTGTAATTGATGTTTGGAGTATAAGACAACGAGCCGTGAGTTTGGTCTTTAGGAACGTGTGATCCAAACATGTTTTATTGTGCGTAGGAGATGTGTATGCAGGCATCAAACCGTGGAATGCCATCATTTCTAGATATGCAGAAAGGTTGCTGTCCGCACTGTGCTCGGTAATATTAATATTAATGTCCCCCAATAATATGATATTTTGCATAAACGAATATTTTAATAGTACCTGATTAAGAGATTGCAAAATGTTATCAATATTTCTGTACCCAGGTGGCCTATAAATGGCCAAGGCTACTGTATCCTTGTTTAGGGTAATAACAAGACAGTTTGCATCCTCAATTACAGGTTCTTCAACTGAGATAAACAAATCGTTCTTGTAATACACAACAACACCTTCATTCTGCGTAAGGTTGTTAGTGGTGGCAAAACTGTCATATCCATCCAAGGAGGGTAAGAACACAGTTGAAGACAACCAGCACTCTGTCAAAACAATGCAATCCCAATCCACCGCAGTTCTGGCTATTATCGCTAATAATCCAGGTAGGTTACATTTAACACTCCGAATATTTTGTTGAAACATTTTAAGACATTTTTTGGAGTTTGGTAACAGACCCGAGCAGTCCTCCGCATCACAGATGACAGAATCAGCAACGTTAAAAGAGTCAATTTCACTTTGTAATTGCGTTAGCTCGTTGAATTTCGTCCAAGTAACAATTTAGCAGGATCATATTTGTGGGTTAATTTGGGCATAGTATTATGTGCTGATATATTTTTATGTAAAACTATACTATTACATACGAATTCCAATATTGTTAAATGGTTGAGAAAAGTATTAAAACTAGTATTAGCTACGACATAATATTTTAGGGAATGTGTGACACTTTGAAGGCGTGAGTGTGTTATGTGAGTATATTTTGATAGAATATGGTGTTGAGTAATATTAATTAGTTCTAATGTGAGAGTTATTGTTTTATTGTTGTGTATGCGGTGTACGTGAACAGTGTAGTGGTAGGCGCTTATTAAATAAGTTACGTAAAAAATAATGCATGCAGTTGGCATGTATACCAGCCGTTCAGAGAGGAAGACTAGTCAAATATTTTTTTCCATATTTAGAAGATCTTCCTCGCAATAAATGCGTAGACGGGGTCGGCCTTCCTTTTGTTTCAGAAACACCTTGCCAAAAGAAGTCCAGCAGTGCTCGTAATTATGTTTTTTAGCAAATAATCTGGTTATGTAGTGCAGACGTCTGATTGAAGCAGTCAGAGATTCAGCTACGTATATTGGTTTTGCTGGTGCAACCATATTCAGATTAGTTGTACTCAAACGATTTTCACGATTTGTCCTATTATATGACCCCGTAGCCTTTATAAACTGTTCTCTCTTTATGGTTGATGTGAAGTCTACAATTATAGGGCCTATGGGGTTGTCTTTCAGCTTTTGACGAGACACATCTCGAATATCGGAATCTAGGATTGGAACATTAATAACATTTCCAAGCTTTTTTGCTATCTCAACTAGCTGTTCTTTGTTCTCAGATACAGTTACTGGGACATTTCTTAACTCGATCATAGTAGACCTTGCGTTTTTTTCAAAAAGTTCAATTTTTGCATCCAAAGTCTTTATATGGCTCTTTAATGAACAGTTTTTCCTGTTGAAGAATTTTCAGGTCACTAAGAACGTCATCGTATTTTTCGGACAACAACACCATTGATTTACTTATTTCAGCGTTTTGGTTTATTAATTCCATCAGAGATAGCTCCAAGGTAGTAAATTTAATATCTTGCTGATTTTTAATATCGTCCATTTTGGTCAATAAGTCGGACAGTGAGATATCTGCTGTGCTTGACGGATCATTTAACCGTCGTTTGGTTCGCTTTGTAACGTTCAAATCCATTTGCTGCTGACTTTCAGGTGTATAGAGCGCAGGATCCGACCCAAAATTAGTGGGAGAGATAAGCTTAGGATTACTTTTCGGTGGGGTACGTCGAACATTCATTGTATTTAATTATGCTTTTGGTGGTATTTATATAGTAAGTGAGTAATTACAATTATGTTACTACGATAATATTATACCTTAAGCTACGAAGAAATAATTACCCGCAAATCGCTGTCGCTTATGATCTGATCCAAACATCAACGCGCATGTAGTGGTGAGGTGCCGCTGTGTGAAACAAGAAGCCGCGTACGCAGAAAAGGATGCTTGTTACGTCGACTGTCGCTGTACTGCTCGGGCCGCGTCACTGCTCAATTGCAAACTCCGTCAGCGTAATGCGCGCCTAGTACTTATGTTAATATTTCACTGTTTATTTTCTTAAATAAATTTGTATTTTAAATTAAAAAAATTGACAAAGTGGACACGTCTAAACTCGTTGGGGGTCCGGGGGAAGGGGGAAGGGGGTTTCCCTTTTAACTTTTCTATAACTAGCGCAACTTTCAAACTTCCTCTAATATACCTTTATACCTTACTTTATCCATTCTTGTCACACCACACACCCACCTCAATATTCTCAGCTCAGCTACATGCAATCTTTTTTCATCCATTTTCTTCATCATCTGCCAAGCCTTTTTCCAACTATGTTGGCGTCGGCTTCCATTCTAAGCTGAATGCCAGTATTTTACATGGGGCAATTCCCTATCTGACCTCCACAATCCATTTAGTACTGGGTAATACGATACGCCTATGGTTGGTTTGGTCTGGTTGTCAGACTTTCGGGCGACTGACTACCTGTAACGACTTTTAAAGATCTACAAATGATAGCCAGGACCAACGGCTTAACGTACTTTCCAAGGCACGGAGGAAACTCGGTACGTAATGGGTGGTCACCCATCCACAGACCAACCTAGGCAAGAGCGGCTTAACCTGAAGATTGATCTAAGCGGCTGTTATTATTTAGCCACGAGCTCATTTCATCCATCTTCTTTACAGTTCTGATATTTAAAAAACAAATTCGAGGAAAATACCAAATATTTGTACACAGAAACCAAATCCCCTAAGGATTCGCTTGACAGCAGTCGTGGTAATTTCTAGACCCATCTCAGACGTCCTTGAACCTCAATCGAAATGATTTACGATACTGTTTCGGTCTGATATTTGATCTTTGATTCGATTAGGTTAACCTCAGGCCCGTGTTTAGGTAAACTTGAATCTAAGAATGGGTTTCTTGCCGTTAGTAACTGACTCTAAAAGCCAAGTACCGTGGAGGTTTTCAGCGATGGCCTCGTTAATCACCCTCCTTGAATATATACTCTATACATATTGTAAACTAAGGTCGTTTTTCGTTTCTGTTTGCGTTGTTTTTCTAAACTGTGCAACATTTTTGATGAGGCCTTAAACATATACAATGTGTCCGGTCATGGATTAGCGATATTCGAGGTACTTATTTAAAAACTATTCTAATACTCAAATTTGTTAAGTTTTTGCAAAGACTTAGTTGTCAAAAACTTGTTTGTTCACAAAAAAATTGTCGATTTGCACAACCTCTTGATATTTTGTTTGAATTAAATCTTTTTTTTTTCTGAAAGTTACAAAAATGTGAACCCATTATTTCGTAATGTTAACGATAAACAATTTTATTGCCCTCCGAATAAACTAATTTTTATTTCAGTAAGACCAAACATTCGAGAGAGGTATGATTTTTTTTTGTACACACGTACAGTTAATCACAACAAAAAAAAAACAAAATGGCTGCCAAATAGCGGGGAAGTGGATAAAACCCAAGTATGATTACATACTTGTTATTAAAATAGTTGTTATATAAGTACTTCTAATATCGCTAGTCCATGACCAGACACATTGTATAGAAAAATTAATCAGGAAGAGCTACCAATCTATTTGAGCACGCGCTAAAAGATTCTTGTACAACTGTAGTTTATGATTCCTTCGTTTTTCTTGCGACTCATTGCCTCAGAATTTGTATATCAAACGTAAATATAACACGATGTTTTTCAAGCCATTAAAATCGTGTGCGGAAGAGGTGGGTCGCTCTGAACTACTTATACTGACCTTATACACTATGTAAGCACTGTGAAAACATCATTACCTTGAGTGTCGCTTACCATGCGGTGTCATAGTAGCCAAACGCATTAACAAAATCATGAAATGACGTTTGGAAACCAATGACGTCTGACTATTCTAGAAGGACAGCCTATTAGACAGGCTATTAAAGCAGTGATAGCCTAGTGGTGTGACCATCGGACTGCCAAGTGATAGGTCTCGAGTTCGAACCTAAGACTCGCACCTCTAATTTTTTGGATTCATGAGCGTATTGTATAATTACCACTTACTTCGATGAAGGAAAATATCGGGAAGAAACGAGCATGCCTTAGAGATATTTCTCGACGAAATGTAAAGCTAAGTCAGAGGCCCATGGGTGGTATTAAACTCTGACACCAGGTTATGCATTAACCACAGGAAAGAATATTTCAGAAGACGATGCCTCTCCTCCAGAGACAGCAACGTCCCCAGCTGTACTCTAACGTTCTGAATCATCGAAACGACAAAAGGAAATACCTTTTCCTCTCTCACGCTACACTACAGCCCCGAATAGCCAAGCGATACTTCACAATAACATCTGCAATAACAAATAGCCGTAAGCGTTCACAAATCGCCTCTTTTGTTACCTAATTCCAGGCTTATGTCCGTAACACAGCTGTGTCCAATTTATTGCTTAACCTTTCCTCCTTCACGGATAGAATTGAAGACAATAAATTATACTTCAAACCCAAATAAGGGCAGTAAGTTACGATCCACACAAATACCGGGTTAATGGTCGATCAGGCTAGATAGATTAGATGGCTGCGAAAAACAATATGGCGGAGTCACTATGTGGCGATAAAATGGGCTAAATTAAATTTTGGGGACTTTTTTGTGGATATGGAAGGGTAACGGACGGACGAACTTAACACGGGATATGAATTGATGCCCTGATTTGTAAAATAGTGACAATATAATTGAAAAGTCTGAGCATCTAGCAGGCCCATAAAAATACTTAGTTTCAGAAAATAAAATCAAGAATACAGATGATTTAGGCCATGTTCTCATACAGCGTTCAAAGTGTATGAAAAAACAAACAGCATTCTGAATTTTCTTCGCACATTTTATACTGAGCGCTCACAGCCGGCGGCCGACTATACGCTGTGTGTGAACGTAGCCTTAGTCACTGGCATCCGTCATGATCTACGTCTCAATTGCTACTCTGTATGGTGTTGTTTTGTTTTCTGTCAAAAAACTTATTTGCAGGAAAGTCGGTGACTTTTGTTTGTTTCGTTGACTTTTTTTGACATTCGACTTCCGGAAGTAAAGTTATTTTTCACTAATAAATGTTTTTATTTTATGTAGATTATTTTGTTTGCAAAATTATTTGTATTATAGAAGATTACTCATAAAATACCAAAGCAAAGTTAATAAAATTTATACCGGACCACCGTACGAGCTACTTCTACCAAAAAAAAAAAACACTTAAATGGCACCAGTAATCATGGAGTAATCGGTATCATTACATGAAATAAAAAAAAATAGTGTGCTGGGGGAATACATAACCTGCTCATTTTTTAGAAGTCGGTTAAAAAAAACATCAACCTCTTTGCTAGTAAATATTGAACGGAGCTACATAAAATAAAATAAAGGGATAGTATCTAGACAGTAATAGGCATCTCCATCACTGATACAGCGATCACTCATACCTTTTCCAAATACGTGTGTCGATGACGACAATTTTTCTAGACGACAGCTAATTCTAGATCTTTCACTAGTCTATGTTTATACAACATTATTTTTAGTATTTGCAAAACCTGAACATAGTTTATTAAGAATAAGTAACGGAATCGATTAAAATAATTTTTAAATCATGTTATATTTTTTCCCAAAAATATTTAAAAAAGTTAAAAGTTGGATACCGAGCGACTTTGAGTACCCGTCGCAATAATTTTGGTACCTACTGCCAAATTATTATTATCAATGAGCTCAAGACGACGCTGAGGCGCGCGCTGCGTGGTGACCGCGTTTATGTGCGGACAACTAGGTAACAGAACAAGCTTATAACTTTGTGATTTTTCATGATACAGTTTTGAAATTTTGTACATAGATTCTTTACATAAAAATACTAGACACGTGTATCAGGTTTCGCATATACTAAAACTATGTTGTATACAGTCAAGAGTGCTAATAAACGTATGAAGAGAAAATTGCTTTTGAGAGATGCTATTTATACCATATTATGCACTTTGTAACTTTCAAAAGTGATTTTCTCCTACTGGATTGATTGTGATTTTAAATATACAAATATATTTTTTTAAAGTAAAGTAAAGTAAAATTTATTTGAATAGATTGCAGGTACATAAAATAAGATGTAACAATAAGATGGGTGAGCCCTGTACAATCTACCTTATATTATGCAAGCAAACATTCATGAAATTGTTAACTACATACATTGAAAATTAAATAAAATAATGGTTAACAGTTAAACACAATAGTCGGCATAGTACATTCGTAATACAATAATAAAATCTACTTAATACAATTGGAATAAAAATGGGATAAATTGAGAGAATGAGAACATTAGGTATGTCAATATTAATTAAATTACATTAAATTATTCAATACATTAAACTATTTAATCATAAATCAGTGTTATTTAAAAAGTCATTTACTGAATAATAGCATTTTGCAATCCATAGTGATGTCAGTTTCTTTTCTTAGTCTATTGTTACTAAACTCTTATTATTGTAAAACAATAGATATTATGCAAAGTAGCGTTATTCTTAAAGAAAATCGCTTTTGACTGTAGCTCAGTGTACTTGTTCGATTCCCAGGTCGGGCATAGAGCGACAAATTCAGTCTTATTAATTAAAGGGAATATAATTGACGAAAATGTTGCACGTGTCTCAAAAAAGCTCAAAGTGAAAATAACAGAATAAACATAAAAATGTACAATATTCATATTCATTTTCAGAATACTGAATTGATTAACAAGAATTTTGGACGTATTATTTACAGATCAAAAATATGAAAATCTTCGACAGCAACAAAAAATATTCGCGACTCAAAAGTATCCGATTAATCTATCGTAGCAGGAGAACCGTGTCAGTTGGCTTTTAATAAAAAAATCGTTTCCTGAAAATTCCTGCTTGTTTTTGATACCTTCGAGAACCAATTTTGAAACAATTCGGGCATTCTTTGCACGGTACACCAGGCTAAAACCCCCACTTTTTTAATTGTTTTCTCTGTAACGATGGTACGTCGTCATCCGTTCTATGCCTGGTCTCTAAGGTGGTTCAAATAGTGCCGACGAGCTAGAGAAGAGCGCTGAAACACGCACGAAGGTCTTCTTCCAGAGGCAGCGGGCCACAATCCAGCACACGGGTAGGCACGTCGTCATCCATTCTATGCCTTAGATGCCTTAACAAAAGTGCTGACGAGCTGAAGAAGGGCGATGAAACACGCACGAAGGACAGATCCAGTAATTGTGACTATTCTTGGTGTAGGTCTTCATTCAGAGGGAGCGGGTCGCAATCCAGCACACGGGTAGGGGCGTGGTCATTCGTTCTCTGCCTTAGAGATCTTCACAAAAGTGCCCACAAGCTGGACAAAGGCGCTGAAACACGCACGAAGGATAGACCCAGTAATTGTGACTACTCTTGGAGAGGTGTTCATTCAGAGGGAGCGGGTCACAATCCAACACAAGGGGAGGGACGTGGTCATCCGTTCCATGCCTTAAAGACGGAAGTGCCGAGAAGCTGAAGAAGGGCGCTGAACACGCACGAAGGATGGACCAAGAAAATGTTTGTGACTATCCTTGGAGTAGGTCTTCTTTCAGATCTTCACAAAAGTGCGCACGAGCTGGACAAGCGCGCTGAAATACGCACGAAGGATAGACCCAGTAATTGTGACTATTCTTGGAGAAGGACTTTCAGAGGGAGCAGGCTTCAATAAAGCACACGGCCCCAATTCGGGTTGATAGACGCCACATGTCTTCGAATTTTCGGTACTAGGGCTGGTTTCCTTACCTGCCTGGGTTTGAACCTGCAACCTACCGCTTGTAAGTCAGGACTCGTACCATAAATGGACTACAAATGCCTTGTTCATTTCATTGTAAATTATAACCGGCTGGTCATCATAAAACAAATTCCATTCTCAATTCACAAAGTTGCAAAGTTCGTAAATTCGCTTAAAATTTCATAAAAAGAGGTTCATAAAAGTTAAATTAATTACTCTCTGTGGCTGGCCAGTCAATAAACGGAAGCTGGTCTATTTAGATAATGTTTTAGGGATCCGTACTAAAAGTGTGCCAACGGGACCATATTACAAAGGTCCATCTTTCACAGGGCTGTATCTTTTAAACTGTAATAGGCAGACACTTGAAGTTTTCACAAAGTGTGTATTACTATGACCACTATAACAATAAATAAAATAAAGTAAAAAAAAATAAAGAGGACATTTATGATGAATTTTTTTTTTTTTTTGTTTGTTACTAAACTATTAAACAAAATAAGTTGTGTTAAATATTGTACGGTAGTACGGTAAACTTCGTCAGGTCAATAGAACAACTCTCAAGTTAAAGAGGAAAATATAAAAGTTCATGATCAGGCCTATCGTACTGTATGGATCGGAATGCTGGGCTGTGAAGAAGATGGATGAAAAAATATTGCATGTGGCAGAGATGAGAATGTTGAGGTGGATGTGTGTTGTGACAAGAATGGATAACCATTAGATATACCAGTTAGATGAGGACGGGTGAATCGCATGTGATTAAAAGAGTGATGAATATAAATGTTGATGAATAGAGAGGGACAGGAAGACCAAAGAAAAGATGGATGGATTGTGTGAGGAATGATATGAAAGAAAAAGGAGTAAATGGTAGCCAGGAGTAATGACAGGGGAGAATGAAAGAAAAAAACATGTTATTGTTATGTTAAAAGGGCAGGAAGGTGATGAGTACGGAACCCATCGTGCGAGTTCGAAACGTACTTGGCCGGTCCTTTTTTTCTGTGATGACAGGGTAATGGAATAGGGTTCTAACGTTCTGAATAGTTTTATTGTAAAGGGGAATGCGTAGTGAAGGGGCTCGCAAAACGTGACTCTTTATGTATTTATAGCTTGTTGTGCACTTGTGTCTCACTTGTCTTTATTAATCGTTGGTGGGACTTTTTTTTCTTACTGTGTTCTTTTCATTGTTTTTTTTTTCTTTTAATTCCAAGCCAGTTGTATCGTTTCTCCAGGACTTGATGAGTTTCATTACCTCGGCGCTTTTGTGGTGGTCGTCACTGTTGATTGTGGCTTTCAGCTGTGTAAACTAGGACGACCTATTTTCAAAGTTACCTTCCTCATAAAAATATGGAAGTCAGATACTTGGTTTGAAAAGTCCAATTACAATGATAATTATAACTAGCTTAATTGTCCCACAGGACCGTACTACTGGGTTAAAAGTATTTTATGTGTTAATCCTGGTTATAAACTATCGTTTGCCATAATTTCATCTAAATCTGTTCAGTAGTTTTTGTGTGAAAGAGTAACAAACATACATCCATCCTCACAACTTTTTAATAGTAGTACGAACTAAGATTAATCCACCATTTTCATTTCCTTGACCAAGAGCAAACTCATACCATAATCCACCATACCAAACCCCATCATGCATATACTGACCAATACTCTGGAAATGCTTCATTAAAATTAATTGTCATCTCTCTATACAGACGTTATTGCTATGAATGCTATAGGTTGCATACAACGATAATTGAAGAGCTCGTGGCTAAATTATAACGGCCGCACGGGTCGATTTTCAAGGTTCAGCAGTGTTAGCCGAGGTCAGTGCTTGGATGGGTGACCATTATACACACCGAGTTTCGTCCATGCCTCAGAAAGCAAGTTAAACAACAATTTAACGTGCGTTTTCATGCTTTCGCGGGTCCAATCGGTCCCGGCTGTCATTTGTAGATCTTTGACAGCAGTTACAAGTAGTAGAAGGATAGTCTGAAACCCAATCTTGCCAAGGAGTATCGTTATACCGAGGCACTGCCGTGGAGGTCAGATAGGCAGTCGCTCCATGTAAAATACTGATATTCAGCTGCACCCTTCAAGGAATCCATGCGTAATCTTTACATAGTATAAAACAAAGTCGCTCCGACTGTTTGTAAGCTTAGATCTGTTAAAGTACACAACGGCTTTTAATGCAGTTTTCAGCAATTGATTGAGTGATTCAAGAGGAAGGTTTATATGTATATTGCACCTGTGCGAAGCCGGGGCGGGTCGCTAGTGTTTTTTAAGTATTAGTCTACTAATTTAGCTACAATTATCGATTTGACTGAAGAAAATAACATAAATAAACAACTAGGGGACAACTCCATACTTTAACATCAAAAGGACCAGCCAGGATATTGCCAATCTAAAAACAAAGGACCAAAAAAATGAAAGAACCGTAATTTATCTAACACCAACTGCTGAATAAGGACAATTTATATTTCACCGATGTGCGGAACTTCTGGCACACACACACAGATCTCCTTCGTTTTCTGCGCACGACCGCTTGCTCTAATGAAGTTTGCGTTTGTGTAACTAGTCTGTTCGGGGGGATTTCGGCCCTGTGTGCTGGGACACGATGTGTTTCGTCTTTAATACGGGAAGGCAGAGGTGCTAAGTGGTGGTGCATTGTGTTGAAAACTGTTAATGGCTTTTGCAAAGTTTATTTTGAGTGCCTGGGCGACCGAGTTCGGCTCAGGTTAAAATAGAGAAAACGAATCTTCCCAGAAATGAGACCTAGCTAGATTTCGCCCACCGTAATCGGTAAAGACATTTAATTTTTAATAAAAAAATAAATTAGACTAACCGCCAAAGGGTCATGGGCAAAAATATATGAAACCTGGTACTCGGCCCAATAGCCATAATATATATATCATTGGAAAGGTCTTTTTACATCCCGTGGTTTTCGGATAAGGATTTGGGACAAGTCGCCATAGTAAATATTTTTCCTGATTTAAAGACCTATCCAATGACACCACAATGATTGCTATTGGAGCAAGTACCAAAATGCCCATTCTCTTTTAATTTAAATTTAAATGTATTGTCTACTGTTTTCTGATTCTATTGAATTCAAACTTGGCCACAGATAACATCTTGGTTTATATTTATTTATAAAATTGAAGTGTCTGTTTGTAATATCAAAATAATAGCGTTTTAGTGAATGAAAACATATACGGCACTTATAATAAAAACACATTCGTTTCAATTTTTGTCCGTCTGTCTGTTTGTACCGGCTAATCGCCGAAACGACGCGACCGATGTTGCGACTGGCAATTAGCTGATGTTATAAGGTCTAACTAAGGCTACTTTTATTTTAGCAATTAAAACCCTTAAAATTGTTAACAAATCCGATTCAAAAATGGAAGCTATATTTTTTTTAAATATTTTCGCGCGGACGAAGGTCGTCGGTAACAGCTAGTGTTAAAATAAAAATTGTATTATTTTTCTTTTTGTCTCATCAAGCTAATATATCGATACCCACCTCGTCTCTCGACTTTCATTAGTATAAAACGCTGTACAGGATCCTTTCAACCTAACACCAAAATTGATTTCCCAATCTAGATTTACGCTAAGCCCTAAAAGGCTGATAAGTAGCGATATCCGTTCATAACTCACGTATTTACAACTAAAAGGGAATATATACGTAAATAGGGACTGAATATCGGACCCCTGGAATTTATAGGTGGACCTTTTTGCTCCCTATAACAAAATGAAGGAAGGTAGTTGTTTTAGATTTAGAATGATTGTGTTGTAAAAAAAGAGTTATGGATATTTCTAGACAGTGTAGGGTCTAAAAAAAGGTTAGGGTGTATGTTGATTGGGTCAATTCCGTCTTTTGGACAGACAGTGTATCCCCGTTGTAAGCATTAAAAAAAAGCTTTATTTGCCAAATCAAAATAGCAACTTTGCACAGTTTAGTAAGTTACAAATAAGCAGTAGTGGTAGTTACAATTTTTGTTTGTTATTGTCGGTACTTATTACACAGGAGGAGGAGCTCGTGGCTCAATAATAACAGCCACTCGGGTCGATCTTTAGGTTAAGCCGTGCTTGCTTAGGTTGGTCTGTGGATGGGTGACCGCCCATTACAAACCGAGTTTCCTCCGTGACTCGGAAAGCACGTTAAGTCGTTGGTCACGGGTGTCATCAGAAGATCTTTGACAGCCGTTAGGTAGTCAGTGGCCCAAAAAGTCTGACAACCAGTTTTACCAAGGGGTATCGTATTACCCAGTACTAACTGCGTTGAGGAGGTCAGATAGGCAGTTGCTCCATGTAAAATACTGGTATTCAGCTGCAGAAGAAGACGACCCCAATATAGTTGGGAAAAGGCTCGGCAGATGATGATTGTAGGTACTTATTATTGTTGTTATACAGAACTGATTCTGTTCCCCGTACTAGTATAGACTGTATTACGGTGGAACAGTTTAACATTACCACAACCTAAAAAAAGGAAGGTTAAAGACTTTATTGTGATCTTAAGGTACTTATCATAACACTAGCGATTACGAAAACATGTGCTTACCTATATAAGTTATAGCTTAGCTTTTGCTCGCGGGTTCGCTCCCGTTATGTACGGAAATTAACCCACGGGAACGGTTGATACGTGGAGATAATGCAGCTTTCCGATAGTGAAAAAACTTTTAGAATCGGATCTTAGTTCCGAAGATAACCGCCTACATACAAAACAAACAAATTTTACCTCTTTAGAACATTAGTACAGATGTCATCCACACAAACTCATACGTCAAAAGAAAACCAAACATGAATCTTACTAAGACAACACCTCGCATCCCCCAAATAAGTTATATGTTTGACTTAACACCCCACCGCGCCCGTCAAAGCAATGGATGTAAGTTTTATGTAAGGAAATGGGCAATAGTTGTGGGGCACACTACATTGCCCATCGCTTAGTATAACGCGTTTGAGTAATGACCGTCTTTTGTTTGTTTGTGTGTTTATGGTTTTACTAGCTTCTGTACGCGATTTCACTCGCGTGGAGTTCGGAAGTTATCCAACACGAAAGTCCTTTGTATCTTTTCATATCTCATTGCAACAGAAGTTCGTTAGGATAAATATTTTAGATATATTTTTTTTGTTTAAAGTGGTGTCTTCTTAATACAGGGTGAAACGACTTTTCTTTTTGGTGTGCAAAGTCACATTTTACGGTAGGACTCAATGTAACGCACTCAACACATTGTGCTGATGGATGCATTGAATAGTGCGGGGGTCATGGAGATGTTTAAAGTAAAGTTATAAAGAAAAAACTTGTTTTAAAAAAAAAGTTGGAACTTTGACCCCCAATATCTCCAGAACTAGAAAGTTCCCAGGTATGGTCTAGAACAAAAAAATATCGCAATGACCGGAGAACAAGTGCCTTTTGGCTTCGTTAGGGGTCTATTTACACCCGTTATATTCAAATCATGTATCACGAAGTTCGTACACGCTACACTTCGGAACCACACAACAGATTTCAATGAAATTTTGTGAATGTGTGTGGGCTGATTCCAGTCTCAGTTTTGTGCTCGCTAGGTGTCACTGGAGCGGGTTGCTAGTGAGCTCATAAGAATCGTTCATACAAAAAAGAAAAGCTGTTCATTGCCATTGCCCATCCTGCACAGTCTGCTCCTGCACCTTCCAGGATTTAAACGAAACCAACGAAAGAGCTGTGCAGGTGGCTATACAACATTAGTTTTAGTATATGCAAAACCTGAAACACGTGTCTAGTATTTTTATGTAAAGAATCTGTGTACAACATTTCAAAACTGTATCATGAAAAATCACAAAGTTATAAGCCTGTTCTGTTACCTAGTTGTCCGCACTAAAACGTGGTTACCACGCGGTTCCGCCGTTAGCGCGCCTCCAGCGTCGTCTTGAGGTCGTTGATAAAAATAATTTGGCAGTAGATACCTAAATTATTGCGATAGGTACTTAGTGTCGCTAAGTGTTCAACTTTTAACCTATTTTAAATATTTTTGGGACAAAATATAACATGGTTTAAAAATTATTGGAATCGATTCAGTTACTTATTCTGAAGAAACTATATTCAGGTTTCGCATATACTAAAAATAATCTTGTAAATTGATCGTGTATTAATCCATCGACACGCAAAGAAGAAGAGCTCATTATGTAGCGGCAAATAAGTCAGTTAACTAGATAGCCGAGGATTGCCGCTGTTGCCCCTACATTTCAACAGGTATCGGCAACAGCAGGCTATTTTAATGCACCCCTATACGATATCATTTCTGGTCACTGCACCCCCTCTTCCCCCCTCTTATCATATTAATTCCAGCTGGTGTTTTTGAGGTATTTTGAATTTCCATAACGACTTTCAATAGTATTAATAGAGGCTTTGCGGTAACTTATGTTAGGATAGTCTAATACATTTTTGACTTTAATGGTTGAATTTGAAATGTAAGTTTCAATTCAATTTACAATTTTGCACGATTTCGAAATTCTCTAGGTACGTATTTGCGGATAATTTGGTCGCAGTAAAATGTGAATATACGAAAGTATGTTTGTTCGTGGTTTTAACGAAAACAGTTTAATCCTACGGAATAATTTTATTGCTATCGAGTTTTTGGGACCAATGTGGCCCGTATATGTATGTTTATGTAATAAGTAGTTACGTAATGGTACTATTTACACAAAATGGTATCCATAACACGTTTAGCTAAATTAAGGTAAGTTTGACCTGAATTTGAAACTATTACTCGTAACAGTAGATGCTATGTTCCTACTTTAGTTTATTTTGCCTTCAAACAGGGAATGATCTGACTGTATAATAATGCTTATAGTGTCAAGTTCATGTGGAGTCGATCGTTCAATTAACTTCAACAAAAAGACACGACGTCATACAACAACGTTGTAAAAGCGTAAAACATCAGGGAAATGAAGTTATAACCAGAAATAGCACGGTTAATCAGTGAAGCCAGGAGGCGCATTTATCAGTCCTCGTTCAAATTTGAGCACATCAATCGTATCCTCGACTCCGTAATGGAAAAACGCCAGTGATTTGAGTCCATTTGTTGATTTAATCCCATAAAATGGAGATTAAAATTGTCAGATTGGGAAAAGTCATCGGTATCGTACAGTCAATGAACCTGGAGTAACGTAATCCCTTTAGCCTCGAGCTCAAGCATTCATCATTTTGAGTGTGACATATTTTTTGCATAACTGTTGTAGCAAAAAGATCAGTAAATCAAATGGCGTATAATTCTTTTTTGAATTATCTCGGGTTTCGGACTTGTAGTTGGCTGGGGGCCTAAGAATGGAGAGCAATAACGATTTAATATGATGAATGGTTTAAGAGCATGTTTCTTTTTGCCAAGAATGATGTTCATAATTCAGTAAGATTCTACAGGTTTAACGTCTACACTCTAATCTGAATGTACAAGATGTTAACGGGCTGTCAAGGAATCATACATTTTTTATCAGGCATACCAGTATAGACTAACTTTCAGTATGTATGTAGATGGCAAAGCAGAGACGATGAGAGATGATCAGAGCACAGGAAGACCAAAGACACAATGGATAGACTGTGTGAAGGATGATCCAGAGCCAGAAAGGAGGTGACTGCTGAGATGACAAGTAATAGAGAAGTATGGAAGAGAGGACATGCTGCGCCGACTGCAAATATATTGAGGGAATGGCCTAGAGCTATCCTTGAACTCCAGTCCTTTCGACGTAAATGTAGTGGACTTTTTACTGGTCATGCATGAAAGCTCGACACGCCTACTGTAGCTGATAAAATAAGAGTGTAGTAAAAACCTCTGCTCTACTAATTCCTTCAAAACAAATAATCGTGATGTTACGTTATGTTAACCCAACTTTTAATTAACCGCTTATCTCAAATATCAGTCCAAAACATCTACTTCATAAAAACCTTAAATTCATTAATTCAGGTCATATAGGTTACCTGAATGATTTGATATTTTGTCTTCACCTCAAAACTAAGTGCTAAGGTGTACAGACATGCAAAAAAAAAATTTGTTCGCTAGATAAAAAGTAGGTGACAACTTCCGTTATTATTGCCGTGAGGACATTATCGGGAACACTATGTGTCGTCAAATAAAACAAATTCCTGTAGCCCCCTGATCATGACACAAAAACTCTACCACCTACAACCACAGCCCACAATAAAAAGCCCCTTTTCACTTTGAACTAACAATTTAAAATTTGTCTTTCTTTACAATTTACCCTTCATAAACACCCAGTTGTTAGCCGCAGCGGGTCGCAATTGTCTTTGAGTCCTTTGTGACAAAAGTGGCGTAGATTGTGACAATTTGGAACGTTTGTTAGCAGTATCTATAATAAAGGGTTTAGTTGTGAAAGAATGTGGTGAGCAAGAGAATAAACATTTTAAGGACTATGTTGATGACGGGACCTTAGTAGATGATGTTGATATTGGTAATGATAGAAAAGATGATCATTGAAGTAGGATCACGGAAAGTAACCATAAGCAAGAAAAAAGATCTAAAAATAGATAGATGGATATTCTGAACGATGATATATCTATAATAATTGATTTAGATGAGAAAGAATGTGGTGTGGAGGAAATTGGAAGTAGTTACGAATGTGAAATAATTAAGGAAAGTTGAAACGTAGTTTTAAAGGAAACCAGAAGTAATGATTTTGGTAGTAAGGATCAATATGAATATGAAGCTATAAGAAAGAAGACAGAGTAAAGACATAACGGATGGATTGTGTGAAAGATGATTGGTTAAGGAAGGAACTAAAACACTGAGATGGCGGTTTATAGAGAAATGTGGTCGAAAAAGACGAATCGCGGTGTTCCAAATGGATAAAGGTAAGAGAATAATGATATTGGTCAGTAGTTTTATAACATAATGATCTATCATTACATCATTTAACTTTCAGACTAACTGACTGACAATGAAATGTTTACTGTATCATTAATTTTAGTTAAACCATTTGGTGAAACTCAAATAAATGCCTAGAAGCTGAGTTTTAAATAAAGACATTAGGTACTATTGAAGTTTATTTGATATCTCCTTTAGTTATCACTTATAAAATAACGAAGTAAACCAATTCGACGAGACGCAGAAGATAATTTTAATAATTCAAATCATAAAACGTTCCATAATCAACACGTTGATTTTCAAGACCAAATTGTCAGTAGTAAAGTATAATTATCGCTGTTAATGAAAAATTTAATTGCGCTGAATAAAGTCCGTAAAAGATGTGGCCCATTTTCACAAATGGAGTTACGCAACTCATCAACGTTCGTTGTATCAAAAGCTGAGGGCTAAAAGGCATAAATACTGTATCATATGGCTTTAATACGATTGTGAGAGAATTTGAAATGAATCCAAATATTCTGTTAATTGTTTGGTTAGAAATCCCAAAACAAATATGGCAGCGACAACTTTGCCTTTTAGTGCCATTTTGAGCTTTGAATTTTGATATTAAAAGCAGCAATCTTCGTACTGAAACTTCACCAAAAATTATAAAACAATAAGTTCTAAACGAGCATTAAAGATGTAAATTTTCCGAAAAGTTTCCCAAAATAAATTAGAAAAGATTATAAGGGACCCAACCCTTCACTCACTGATGACACTCCGAGTAAATGAAAAATAGATTTGGACGATTTCACCCGAAGAAAAAGTGACACCAATAAAAAACGCGTCATAAAATATCCTTCGACCCCTAAAAAATCCTTTTACCTTTTACAATCTCAACAAAAAAGGTTGTTCGTATGTCTTTTCCCTCTTCTCCCTTCATAATATTCAGGCAAAAACTGACAGTATTAGGTTCCTCCTCACGTTCTGCCGTTCGTATGTGGACGAGGTTTAAATAACGCATTGATAGGTAGCTACCGTACAATTGTAACTGAGCTTTTCTCGCCACGAAAATTCGTTTTTGCTCAGCCCGGAGCGGTGTGGATTTTGTATGATCATTTTGGGAGAAATTATCTTTGGATTTGGAAATGTGGGTTTTAAAAGTTAGACAGAGTGGATTTAATAACAATGTATTATTTTAGAAACAAAACACATTGCCTAAAGAAAATATACAGTTTTCAGAAAATATAGAAGTGGCAAAGACTGAAATAAAATCTTGTATAGATTATCAAGAATTGAGTGTCCTAAAAATCGTTGATAAAAATACAGATCAAGCAAAAGAAGGGATCAATCACAAAGATCAAACGTATAACGTCAACAAGAAACAAGTTTAAAATGTAAGTAATACAAACGCTACTTTTCTCGACACAGATAAAAGGCCTTTGTTACTAAGGCGTAACTTGCAGAGTCAGGACAAAAGTAATTACAAATGTTAGTTCGTAGCAGCCGTTCATTAATATGCTAATACCGTAGCGGAGGCACCATCGAACTCTGAATTGGTGCAAAAGAACTCTGCAGAGCAAAAAATGGGAGTTGAATTTTAAAAAGGGGAACCCACTGTAGCTTATTTTGATGCTGAAAGTGAGTAGGGTTAATTAATTTGCGCTTTTATTTGCCTACGTTGATTGTATTTCTGTTTTGCTTGCTAAGACACTTTTTTTGGTCAGGTTGCGGCACCAATTATGAGATTGCATTTTTTTTTGTGAGGGAAATTTTGACGGCGTACCCAAACAGATAAAAATAAATGCACTCCGTTTAGAGGGTTCTAGAGTGTAAAATTTAAATTTCGTAGCTGTATATTTGGATTTTAGTCGGTGAATTTGGATAAAGGTACATAAATTACTACTGCGCGCTACTGTGAAATTCGAACAGCTAAACTTATGAAATTGTGCTAAATGGGTTTTGGCGTGTGGTTCTACATACAAATGCCGGAATGGCTACCGTTTCTCTTGTTTTGGGCATTGTAAAGTGGAATTGCTATGATATGCCAGAAAGGTGAGCCCACAACACTGCCAACCCATTAGCTAATCTTGAAGCCTTGACTAGTGACGAAGTTTGCTTCTAAAACCTTATTTCTCGTATAAACAATGGCTCATGCTGGGCTGTGAAGCATCGACTGTGAAGACATAACCACAGTATAAAGCTTTTGTATACTAATGGAGCAGACGCTAAAATGTAGCCAACGTGAGCTTATGTGCTCAGAATTAATAATGAAACCTCATTTTTCTTGCAGCGTATAGCAACTAAGAGTACGAATAAGGATGGGACCACGTTCCCAATTATCGATAAGGGCCCGTAATAACTTCTATCGACACTAAAACACCGCTTTTTATTAAAATGCATAAAAATCCGTTATCATAAATTGTAATCTTGCATGCTTTGGGAGAAAAATGGGGAATAATATTATACTTACATGGTCGTAATTTATTTTATATGCTTTCTTGCAGATTTAAGGAGGATGAAAAACGCGTATTATTAAATTAGTATGGGATAAGTTGCGATGGCACGGCAGAAGATATTGGTAACAAGTACCAAGTATTTTAAGCCATGAAACAGGTTAGAAAAAGATATTGTATAATTTGCTAATGATGATTTTGCGTGAGGGTTTACATCACAATATTTCGATCAAGAAAAGTATAATTGGATGTTTTCGATCAACGAACTCAGGAAGAAAAAAATCGTCGTAGAAAGTAATAACCTTACAAAGGTCGATCAATATTTTTTTTTTTTAAACTTTCCCCCACACTAGGAATTTTTCCAGTGGAACAGCCAGACCCGGAACAACTATCTGTAGGCCATACAAATATTTGTTCTGTACGGGGATCGAATCCACTACACGCAACGCAGCAGTCAATCGCTCAGTCACTGCGCCAACCGTGCCGTGATTCCTTGTCAATCAATTCTTTGTTTTACCAGTAACAGCAACACAGAATTTTTCCGAAGTCAATATTAGTTTAACCCCACAAAGCCTGGACCAACGCAAAACTTTTCATATCGTCCCAACTACATCGAAGTTTGTGCTACAGCTTCATTTTCAGCTAAATTGATACTGGTGCAGTAAAAACACAGGTGGGAGAACAATCTCATAGGAATAAAAATGTTATAGACTGAGTTTATGGGGCGTTCGATACGCCCAATTACTTTTGTGCAAGAAGGCTTGATGATGATGAACAATTTTGATGGCGATGCAAGAATTGAGACTTTTGAAGACAATTTCGATAAAGTGGTACTTCACGACGGTGATAATGACGTAGACGTTAAAAGATTGATGAGTTTTAAATTCTTTTTAGTGCAGTGTCATGATCAAATTGAAGAAAAAGAAGATGTTGCTGCTGGTACAACCGTAGAATAGGAATTGGTGTTAGTAATGGAATAAAGTGAACAGAATTTTAATGAGGAACTTTAGACTTATGGTAAACTAAACCAGTAGAAAACTTCATAAGACACCAATGGCATATTTAACAACATCAATCCAGCCAGAAACTCCATAATCATCGTCATTCTTCCGCTCTAGTTTCTATCTGTTTGGGGACAGCGCGGCATACAAGTATCTTCTTCTTTTATGTTTCTACTGTCATCATTTCAGTTGTCATACTTCTAGCGCTGTTGTCTTTCTCATCCATCCATCATTTTCTCACGACATCTTCCTCGTTCTTCAACTTTTCAGTCACCGTCACACCATAACACCTTTCAGAATTTGTCTTATACCTGTATAAGCGAGTATATGGCGCGGATGAATTTTTCAAGTGGGCGTGGATGCCAAATCCGAAACTATGAGGAATAGCAAAAATTACTCAAACGAGTGTCGAACCCGATTTTGATGAAAACTAAAACTACATCATTGATTTCGGAAAAAAAAACACACAGTGTGTCACAGTCGTGTCGCTAATAAGGATCAAATTCTTTTAAGTAATGGCATACGGCAAACTATAGAACTATAAAACTCTGGAACGCGCTACCCCTTGGCATTAAAAAAGCTGAAAGCAAAATGGCTTTCAAAAGAACAGTTCGGAAGTACTATTTGAAATCAGACTAAATTGCTCACAAGCTAGATATTAGTTAGTAGTCATAGTAATTATAATAAGGTTTCTCGTATTTGGACTATTTGTATGTATTATAATATATATTAGTTTATTTCATTTTACTGTATATATGTGTATTGTTATGTACCTATTTATGTATATCAATCTATGTTAACAAATTGTTTTTTTTTTCTTATTTATTTTTTTGTACTCTATCACAATGCTATCCTATTTGACCCAAAGTTTGACTGGTAGAGAATGCCTTGTGGCATTAAGTTCGCCTATGTACCACTCTTGTACATGAAGTTTAAATAAATAAATAAATATAGCTTGAACCTACAAAAAACAAAATAGCTCTTTGATTTTGTCACTTTACCGTTAATTCTTTTTCAAAACCAAACTAAGTAAATTATAATTATAAATGCACTATGAAGCCAATATGCAAGTTGATTGGATAATAATGCTTTTTAAACTCACAAAGGCCTTCTACGTCCAATTTATTCTTCATTGCAGTTTATTTTAAGTTAAGTGAGAGTGAAAGGGATGGATAACGAAATGATTTTATAAACAGCGGTGCAATTGAATTTGCCATTATTTATGCAGGATGCGGTCTTTGAACTGTGGGATTTGTTGTTAGACATACAAGGGCAGAGAAGAAAGAAGAGGGCTTAAAATTAGGGCTATATTATATTGGAATAGCTAACAATCGGAATGAACAGTCTCCTAAGTCTCTAAGTCTAACTTTGTGGTAGTGCAGATCAACACACATAATTATTTTCGCATTTATAAAATTAGTATGGATAGTATGGACAATGACGGCACTGATGATTATGATAATGATGATGCTATCTAGTAGATTACGTATTATATCAAGAGCACGACTATATTTACTAACTAGCTGTTACCCGTGACTATGTCTGCGTGGTTTTTTTTTTTTTTTTTAGTTGCCTGTACTGTTTGTGCTGGGCAAAGGTCTCCACTAATTCCTTCCATGTGCTCTTTTCCCGTACCTAATGGAATTGCGTGGAATTTAATAAAAAAAAAATGTTTCATTACTCGATTTTTTTGAACTTACTCCTTATAACATGTTGAGAATAATAAATAAATAAACATCATCTATCCGCTAAGTACCGTAAATACTTTCGTTGAGCTTTCTAAAAATGCATATGTAAAAAGCTGTTATTTTGAAATTACAAACAGATACTTCAAATTTATTGATTTGTAAAGATTCACTATCAAAATTATCTTTGTTACCTGTTGTGTAAATTTGGGTCAAGTAGGTAATCAAATTTTGAGTAGGGCAAATAATCATAGAGACAGTAGTTCAGTTTAATAGTCTACCTTTTACTAGGACCATACCCTTTCTGTAACACGCTGTATAAGACCTAACAAAATAGACAATGAGTGTCATATACAGGGTGTAATCAGACCCTTCACCTAGCTGTCAACCAAGCATTATGCACATCAAACTAAGTAACTTTACGCAAAAATTATTGCTGGGAATCGACTTTTTTTTGGGGTGAAAAATCACGTTTTACGGTAGGACGGTGGAAGCTGGAAAGCACTCAAAGCATTGTGCTGATGGATGGATTGAATAGTACGGGGGTCGTGGAGGTGTGTAAAGTAAAAATCTTACAAAAAAACATGTATTTAAAAAAAAAACTTGTGAAAAATTTAGAATTTTGACCCCCAATATATCCTCCGTAACTGGAAGGTTCTCAGGTATCGTCTAGAATAAAAAAATGATCGCAAAGACGGGGAGAACAAGTGCCTTTCGGCTATGTTAAGGGTCTATTAAAGCATAAGCATAAGCATAATCAGCCTATAATGTTCCCACTGCTGGGACACAGGCCTCCTCTCTATGAGAGGGAATGGGCTATAATCCACCACGCGGGCCTAGTGCGGGTTGGTAGATGTCACATGTCTTCAATAAAGGGTCTATTTACACCCTTTATTTTGTAAGCAAAAAGGCACAGGAAAACCTTTGCATCAGGTCAATCATCTTTGTGATTATTTTGATGTTATTGGCCCCAAATCATACAAATTCTCATGTTGAAGCTGAATTAGTTTAAGTGACACCAATTGACATTCAAGTGCTGAGTCATACTTTTCCTCTCTCAACGTTAACAGAACAGGCGATCATTTTATTCAAATTCGTACAGTTTTCAAATCCTACCTAAGTCTTATATCCCTTATCTTCAGTCTGCCCTCAAAGTTTGTTCATTAGGAGAATACTAAAGGTCTGTTAGGCGAAAAGTTTTGATCCCGGATAATTATTACGTTTACACACTGTTTTAGTAAGAGAGGGTAAAGGCTCATTTACATGAGGATAGTTTGTCGCCTCGGATAGGTGATTATTAAACGAAGGTGTACCGGTGTGGACACTAGCGATATCGTTGACGCAAATGAAGAACTAAAAAGAAAACAAAATCCTGCTACGTGATATTTGAGATCTCGAACAAATTATAGAAAAACCCGACAACATTTGTTGGGCAGTAGTCTGCCAGACAGAACACCCTGGTCTGGTCGGAGGATTCTTCCTTTTCAATGAGGGATGAGGAATTTGAAACAGCCTGTCCGTCATTAAAGAGGTGATAAAAATGATGAAAATGAGTAGACATGAGAAAAAGAGAACACCAGAATGATGAATATGAAAAGAATCAAATCAAATCAAATCTTTTATTTGTGATACATGGGTAACATGCAGGTGTTCAATACATAATTATATAATAATAATGTTCATTCCATGATCAACCACTTGGACATACAAATTTTTAAATAATATATTGAAAATATGAGTATGAGAATTACAATTATTTGAAATAAATTCAATTTTTGCTCAAATATAAATCATATTACTACTATTGGTCATGCATGACAGACATACAATTTGTGTCTATTTTCTTATGAGTTTGTTTAACATAATCAAAGGTGAGTTTTAGATTCTCCTTTTAGTGCCATAATCAGCTGGTAGGTAAGTCTCTTTTACGACATTTGCATTGATTCTGCCTTTTGTTGGGTGAGAAACAGTGCCTATATGGACGAGCCTTGTATCCTCCATAATTTACGAGTTGTCACAAACCAAATTTTAGTTTAAAGTAAATGCCTACTAGAGTGTTGAGTAATCATGATTAATTATACGATCAAGAATGAAGGCCTTGCCTCATTTAGTCGAAGGAAGTTCAAAACATTTGTTATATCAGGAGGCGTTATTAATGATGTCTTCGTTGATAATGTAAATATAAAGCTTGAAGATGTTTTTAATGACGTAAATGGAGAAATGTTTGGAGATTATGATACTGCAATGGATAATGTTTTTTTTTTATTATAATGTAGTTAGCAGTGTAGCAAGAATTGTAAAGTGTAGTAATGATACTATGGTCGGGTGGAGTCACTCTTAAAGTCAAAGTGCGTAAAGCGCGAATTATATAGAAACGGCGTAAGGTGAAGGCGCGGCGCAGACTTAGTACAGGCATGATGCCGCTTCAAAATGTTTTCATACTAAATGTACGTAGGCGAGGTGTCGTGAATTACACTCAAGCGGCGCGGCGCAGGCTCGCCGTTTTTTCGGTTACGTTGCGCTGCGCCTTCTCCTTACGCCGTTTCTGTATAATTCGCACCTAAGGAACACGTAAGGGGGAGTTTCAAAGAAACGTCCATTACTGATAAGAGTACAAAGACCAGACTAAGGCGGTACGAACATTTTATGCGTAGACCCGAAGACCATATTGTGAAAAAGTGCCTTTCCATTGGCTACAAAAAAGAGAAGGAGAGTTAGACTGCAAACTAAGTCGATAACAGATGTTCGGAATGTTCTTGGCCTTACAGATGACGATGCTTACCAGCGAACTGAATGGCGCCGAAGGATTAAGAAAGCCGACCCCGCATAACGGGAATAGGCGAAGGCAAAGACGAAGAAGCAGTGTAGCAAGATGTTTGTGGCTGTGTAATAACAGCCGTGCGAGTCAATCTTATAAGTTGCGCTTGAAGGAGTTAGTGTGTAGATGGGTGGCCAAACAATAAATATCGAGACCTTGAAAATCACGACCACCAGCCGCCAGCCGTTGATCTTGGCTGCCAATCGAAGATCTCTCTTCACTTCATCTTTACTCTCCAGATCATCTTTGACAGCAATGAATAGGCATCTTCTGGGCACGCTCGTCCCATCATAGACCTCATCTATCGCTTTCCATCATGCGTGATCGATATCAAGAGCAGGCCAATATTACAAAAAAAAAAAAAAAAAATTGTCAGATGCTTGAAGGTTTGACAACCAGTTTCATCCAGGGGTATCGCGTTACCAGTAAGTAGGTTGTGGAGATCAGATAAAATACTGGTATCCATGTAAAATACTGGTATTAAGCTGCGTTAATTTAGTA
The DNA here is from genome assembly GCA_905163415.1 of Noctua fimbriata. Classification (NCBI taxonomy): domain Eukaryota; kingdom Metazoa; phylum Arthropoda; class Insecta; order Lepidoptera; family Noctuidae; genus Noctua; species Noctua fimbriata. The sequence continues at coordinate 6,923,187 of LR990945.1, forward strand.
CCCCAACGTAATTGGGAAATGCTAGACAAATCATGAGTCTAGTAAGAACAGAGGAGCAAGAAATATCAATAAGAAAAAGAGTTTGTCATCAATATTAATAGCAAAATCAACTATACACGTTGCACAAAGAGTAATACCATATCAAATTGGTTATTAATAAAATAATTAAAAAGAAAATTTTATAAAGATTTATTGAAAATTGCCAGAGTAAAGTAGGTTCTCAAACAATTAAAATATTGATAGGTAAAATTATGTTTCGTGTTAAAATTCATGAAAAGTTCAACTCGCCTATAAAATGAATTTCCATATTTTTACATACTTAAACTTTTTTGCATACTTACTTGAACTACACGGTACTTAAGTTTAAAATATTATGTAATTTTAACCTGCCATGCATTATTCCGAATTACTATAAAATATTTATTTAAAAAACCGGCCTAGTGCGAGTCGGACTCACGCATGAAAGGTTCCGTACCACCATAGTAGGGGACGGGGGTCCCCTATATATATAACATTAGTTTTAGTATATGCGAAACCTGATACACGTGTCTAGTATTTTTATGTAAAGAATCCATGTACAAAATTTCAAAACTGTAGCTTGTTCTGTTACCTAGTTGTCCGCACAAAAACGCGGTCACCACGCAGCGCGCGCCTCCAGCGTCGTCTTGAGCTCATTGATAATAAAATTTGGCAATAGGTACCTAAATTATTGCGATAGGTACTCACAGTCGCTCGGTGTCCAACTTTTAACTTTTTAAAATATTTTTGGGAAAAAATATAACATGGTTTAAAAATTATTGGAATCGATTCAGTTATTTATTCTGAACAAACTATATTCAGGTTTCGCATATACTACAAATAATGTTGTATAGTTTTTAATTAATTTTTATTATTTGTTGCTATAGCGGCAACAGAAATACACATTCTGTTAAAATTACAACTGTCTACCTGTTACGGATCATGAGATTCATCTATCTTACAGACAGACGGACGGACAGCGGAGGCTTAGTAATAGGGTCCCGTTGGTTACGGTTCGGGTACGCAACCCTAAAAAACTGTGAGGCTGTGACCTGTACCAACCCACACTGGGTCTACGTGGTGGAATACAGCCCAATTCCATTCACAGAGAGGAGGCTTGGATCCCATCAATGAGAACTTTTATCATCTGCCTAGAATTTTCCCAACTATGTTGGGGACGGCTTCCAGTCTAATCAGATGCAGCTGAACACCAGTATTTTACATGGACCGACTGCCTATCTGACCTCCACAACCCAGTAAGTACTGGGTAATACGATACCCTTTGGTAAGGCTGGTTGTCAGATTTTCCGGCCACTATCCACCTGTTACGACTGTCAAAGATCTACCATTGACAGCCGAGACCAACGGCTTACCGTGCTTTTCGAGGCACGGAGGAAACTTGGTATGTAATAGGTGGTCACGTCATCCACGGACCAACCTAGACAAGTACGGCTTAACCTAAAGATTGAACCAAGCGGCTGTTATTATTAAGCCACGCCCTCCTCAGTGGGAACTTAATATCCTGATTATAATTATCCTAAAGTTGAATATATAAGGACTTCAGATCTTAAGTCTGAAACCTTAAAACATCTAGATCTTTGATATTTCACAGCAAAGTGAATCCGATACCGTTATACGAAGCCAGACTTCCAATCCAGTAATGTAATACTCTGGATGTAGTACTTAGATATAATACTATGGATCTGAGATTTGTAGAGAGAGCTGACACGATATCAGGTACGTGATTCTAATATTTATCTGAGTATTAGAAGCTTAGTTCTAATGCTTCCAGATTTATTGGTTTATTGACGAATATCAATGTAATATTTAATGTATTAGTTAAGTGGTGATATGATAGTCACATGGTTCTTTGGAACGGGTACATCTTCTAAAAGATTGATTGTGTGAAAAATGATATTTATACATCAAAATAATCATCATTTTAATTTCAAAATAACAGCTTTTTATTTTGTTTGTGTCTGTCTGTTTGTTCCGGCTAATCTCCGAAACGACTGGATCGATTTTGACGGGCTTTTTACTGGCAGATAGCTAATGTTATTGTCCCATATTGCAACTTTTATGGGAATCATTACAGCCGTTTTCTAGAATGTGATTACAAATATATATAAATACAAATACTGCTCATTTAGTACTAATAATGAAACTTATTGCGTTCTTAACATTTTTACTGAAAATTCTCTTAGTTTAAGAATCATCGACAGACGTAACAATTACATAGCAATCAACCTATCCAACAATATACCATTCTTGATACTTGACAATCCATGGTCAAAGAAAATCAAGAATCAAAAAAAATCACCCCATCTTACCTTGTTCAATTTCAAATATGTTCTATATACTCCTCAAATCATACTGACAGTCCAATACAACATATTCGAAGACGTGACACACTCACTGAAGCTGAAAACCAAACAGAAAAATTCGCGGTTCGTTACATACAAGTATATAGAAGAAAAAATATTCCGTGAGACTCATCAAACTCTGAGAGTAACCCGTCGGCCACGAATTACACGCTACACGACGCGACACGCGTGTTTTTACAGCGACTGCGAGGAAAATAAAAGAAAGAAGTCATAAAAGATCTCAAGAATTACCAAGTATCTTCGTTCCGCGTCCTCCTACGATGTCCTTCTCGTCACCCTAGTTTTATCAAATTTTCTTTGTCCAGGTGGTCTTCCTTTCGAATGATCTCCCTCAGAGTATCAAGACGATAACCGGTTGGATCACATTCTAATTGAAAGGTTGATAATACATACACAAGAAGTTGGCAGATTCGTCTCAGAATTTAGTTGTAGTGGTTTTCCTTGTTTATCTCTGTTAACTTTGTATATTTTGTTTTATGTATGGATGTATTGTTTATTCTTGTATTTAAATTATAAATGTTTTCAATTTTTTTTTCTGTTATTGCGTTAACTGTGTTTTTTTTAACTTCATCTCCATAAGGTATACTGGCAGAAAATGCCCAAAGCATTAAGTCCGCCTTAGTACAGTTTTTACTTGTGCGTACAGTTTTAATAAATAATTACCGTGCAGTGACTTGCGGAGCGACGATACACACACGGAGGAAACAAATGAAGGCAGCGCGTGTCTCTTGGCTAAAGTCGTAACGTTTGAGGTCGTGTACGGAGCCTTAGATGTGTTCGATACCAAGTTTTGTAGAAGAAGGAATATCGTTCGTACGTACTTTCGCCTTACGGTTTACCAAATATTCAAGGTTGTATTATGAAAATTTATTTGGCTCACGACCAGCTTTTTTTGTGGTATTTGCAGGTTTGATTGTAAGTGAAACTCGCTGTGAATTTGATGGTCACCCTTACATGTACATACCTGCAAGCGCTGCTTAACCTGGAGGATCGACCCCGTACGGCGGTAAATATTTAACCGTGAGCTCTCCGTAGCTCATACCGTTACAAAAAAAAAATATCCTGCTACAGGACTTAAATATTATTCAATTTAAAAACAAATTAAGACATCTATTATTGAAAAAATGTTATTATACTATTGACGAATTCCTTAATGATAAATTGTAAGAATTGACATTGATATTTATTTAATTTTGACATTGTACTATTATCTTTATTCCATTAATTATTTATAAGTATACTCAATTGTTAATGTGATTGACATTGTTGTTGTTGTTGTTGTGGTTGTTTTGTTTTGTGATTTTTGTGTTGTTGTTGTTGTGTGTTGTTTGTTTGTTGATTGTTTTGTGATTGTTATTGTTATTGTTACTTGCTTTTTTCTGTTTTAAGTTATGTTGTGTTTTGTTGGAATTATTTTATTTGAAAATGTTGATCAATCTTCTTTTTTATAATAATTACTAATTATGTGAAAGAGTGTACACCTTTATGGTAGATTTTTGAGGAACTAATTATTTATTATTAAGATCTCATGTAAAATGTACCAAAAATCACACCAATAAATAAATTTGAAATTTGAATACATTTTGTAATTTTTTTCTCCGTTATTCTTAAAGCTAAACATAACAAAAAAAGAAAACTATTCTAAAGATAGAATCAAACATCTCCAATAATTTCATACTAATTAATTTTATTCTTGCCGCGTTGGTCTAGTAGTCGCAAGCGTGACTGCTGATCACGAGGTCCTGGGTTCGATTCCCAGGTCGGGCAAAGTGTTATTGGGTTTTTCCATCCAAATCGAATTTCTCAGTAGGAGTCTGGATTTGCGCCCGGTTGATGGCAATAGGCTCGCCCCCTATTACATGGGACTTAAACATAACTGGCAAAATATGAGTGTACTATTAGGTACACCTCTGCCTAGCCCTTTGGGGATTACAGGCGTGATATTATGTTATGTGTTAATTCTATAAATTATAGCGGTTTTCGCAAAACGTGTTTTAATAATATGCAAGTTTTCGACCACATTATAATTAGGTTCGTTAACAAATGTAGTTAACGTGCTTCAGTTCATTACAAGAATCCTTACACCCAAAAGTCACACCTAAAATCGAGCTAGCGGATTTTCAACGCTTTGCCAAGCGCTGAAAGTTGAAAATTCAAGAACGGTTTTTTTAGGCTTTAATTTAGATGGGGTGAAGTGTTCGTGAAAACAGGCATTACTCTATTATTCCAGTGCATGAAATACCATTCATTGAGAGTTTACATGCTGCATGCATTCAGCTTTTGTAGTAAATAATAGAAAAAGGTAATAGCTAAAATATTTAGTTTGGCTGTACAAATTTTGTAAATGCACCGCGCTAGATCCTAATGTTGTGAAATTACACAACATAACATCACACCTGTAATCCCCGAAGGGTTTGGCAAAGGTGTACCATTAGTACACCCACATTTTGCCAATTATGTTTAAGTCCCATGTAATATGGGGCGAGCCTATTGCCATCAACTGGGCACAAATCCAGCCACCGTGGCAGCTACTGAGAAATTCCTGATAGAAAAATCCAATAACACTTTGGCCGGCCTGAGAGTCAAACCCAAGACTTCATGTTCAATAGTCGCACTTGCGACCACTAGATCCACGAGGTTCATCATCTCCCTGCCCTTGTCCCATTCTACTTAGGGTCGGCGCAACACGTTTTCTTCTTCCATTCTCCCCTGTCAGACGTCACGGCATCATGTACTCCTTTCTCTTTCATATCAGTCTTCACACCATCCATCCATCTTTTCTATGACTAGACCAACGACGCTGATAAATATAATATACCATTATGCCTTTGGTCCCTGGAGGTTTGGGCAGTGTTGTATCTATAGCACACCCATATTTTACCAGTCATGTTTAAAAAATGAGACCAGCCTATTATCAGCTGAGCAGAATGTAAGACTCCAGGCTGCAACTGAGATATTCTTAGTGGAAAAACCCAATAAAATTTTGCCCGAACCGAACCTAAAATCTCATGCTCAATAGAAGCGTTTTCGGCCACTAGACCAACGAGGTTCAATATCCTAATGTTTAACTTTGTCCCAAAAAAAATATTAATGTACCTTAGACAAATCATCAGTCTATCTGATTCCAATAATGTTGAAATATTCCCGCAGTAAAACTAGATTCAGCGAAATATTAGACTATTACCTTACCCTTATTTTCTATCCACTTAGGAATACCTCCAACGTTATGATTTCAGAATCTAAGTAAAACGCAAAATAAGGCGAATTCTCCACGAAAATATTTTGCAACCTAAACATACTGTATACCTACGCCTCCACCCACGCATTGAATTTAATACAAAAGACTACCAAAATGCGATGGCGAAGCTAACAAAGGAATAAAAGCCTTGACAATTCATTTCTGAATCAGCAAAAACCTAAAACGCCTGAGGAAACTCTTACACTGAAATATGGTAATCAAAGACTACGGCATCAGTTAACAGTGGAAAGATATTCCGTTTTACATTGCCAGTTCAACAGTATTGAAGTATTCCGAAAGTTTGCAGGCAAAGTATGTACACATCACAAAACTGTGAAGTATGCGGGTGTATGCAGTACAACTAACGCCATCTACACATTGCGTAAATAATGTTAATTAAAATACTTTACGGACGTTTCTCAAAATGCCGCTTAGATGAAGTGGGTCTGGGCTGGCCATGTCTGTCGTAAGCGCAATGAGCTTTGGGCCAAAATAGCCACTATGTGGCGTCTTGACACATCCAGATAGCATTGCGACAGAGTTTGAAGTCTTGAAGAATGGGTATGGGCCTTGCGGAGAAGTGACAGGAAGACTGCATTGCCCACACAGTGGCTCAGTGATAGGTTATTAGTTCTAATTGCTTAATGAAACAGACACTTTAATAGGAAGAATATTTGTTTGAACTAAACTTACTTATTTTATAATCTGTATTTGATTTGATAATGATTATGATGGTAAAATCAAATCAAACTAGGTATCGTTCACACGCAAATAAACGAAATTCATAAAAAATATTTAATCGAAATGTGGAGAAGAATTGCCTGCACACTTATTCTTTTTGCCGTCCGTACCTCATGAATATGAAGAAGTCAGTGCATTATCGAAATCTATCGTCTGTTTGAAGCTGAATTTATTCCATTTTTCAAATCATGAAGAATGTGTTTCGATACAATATTCATGGGGAGAATATTTCGCAGACTTGGAGAACACGTTTTCATTAAAATAATGTATTTTAGTTATTGTATTTGTTTGTAAGTTTTGTGGATTTATTGTGCCTATTTTAAATAATGTTTTTGTTTCGTATTCTAGACAACTTTTAGGGCTTGCATAGTAAAGTAGGGTTCGAAAAATAATGAAAGTCTGAAGTATTAGTTAGCTGACCCTCCAAAACAAAAATCGCTTAGCAGAATTGATAAAGGACCATTAGGCATTCAAAATACGATCAAAGGGAGGTTTTTTAAGACATAGACCTAGTAATTGAGTTTCAACATGTTTTTTTTTTTTTTTTTAAATTTGGAGGCTAGGTGTTTTCTATAAACCACTACATAAAATGATATAAAATAACGAAAAAAAAAATGGAATGGCTCTCCATACATGTAACAGAAAGAAGAAAAAATATTTCAATGTTTATGTATAACCGTGTGGGGTGGGCCTTTCGACTGCAGCTCTTAAAAAAATGATATTAAATTAAGTCAATGGTTGTTGAGATAATTATGTGCTTCTAAATACGTTAAAATCAAAAATACTAGAACGTAAAAAGAACTTTCAACAAAAATTACTTTGAATTAGATTTGATATTTATTTTTTGAGATGTGTGACTTTTTCGTCAAACTTTGTTTTCAATAACATACTATGAAATACTGATTTAGTTGGTTTAGTTTAGTTCTTTTGTTGTCGAGTGTAAATTGACCTATGAATCGACGTTACAAATGATTATATTTACGGAATCCTGTGTGTGCGAATCCGACTAGCACTTGGCCGTTTTTTTTCTGTCGATGTACTCGGGTAAGAAAGAAAAACACGACCACATCTAGTTTTTGAATTAGGTACATTTTTTTTAATGAACAAATGATTGTATAAAACCAAATTACCAAATAAACGTCATTTTCCATTTATATTACAAATCATTTTCACCGCAACATGCCCAAATAATGCTGTTATATTTAAAACGCTTTTAGAACTTGGCCGTAAATACTACGCCAGATAAAGTGTTAGTTTACGAACCAACGGACTATCCTGTTTATTTATATACGTGGTTGCAAAAAGTTTTAAACTGATACGGTTTTTGTGAGTAATAATTTTTGGTATAACGTTAGTTTTTGGGTTGTGTTGATAAAAAGTTTTTATGGATCTAGGTAGATTATTAGATTTTAGGTGGTTCATGCTGAAGAGGCAGTGGGCAGGGCACATTGCTCACAGAACGAATGGCCGATGGGGCCGAAAAGTTCTGGAGTGGCGACCGCGAACCGGAAGACGCTGCGTTGGAAGGCCTCCCACAAGGTGGACCGATGACCTGGTAAAGGTTGCAGGGATCCGCTGGATGCGAGTCGCACGGGACCGGTCAATGTGGCGACACTTGGGGGAGGCCTATGTCTAGCAGTGGACGTCTTTCGGCTGAAATGATGATGATTATGATGCTAAAAGTACACTTAGTCCCCCGAACAGTAGCATACAATGCATGTGGAGACCACCAATATAATACTAGTTTAAAGTGATATTTTCAAACTATCAAATAAATCCTAACATCGTTTTTATTTCTAACACCATATAGAAAATGCTAAAAATTAAAATTAATGTCCTGTGACTAAGCCACTGGTTATATTCGATTGATTTTTGTATGCAGACTGGGAACGTCATGAGGTGTACGAAGTTTAATTTATTGCTGTATTGTCATCGCCTCGTTATACCTATATCTAATATTCCACTGATAGGACAAATCTTCTATGGAGAGTGGGCGATAATCCACAACGCGGGGTCCGTGCGGGTTGGCGGATAACACAGTCATGTCTCCTAATTTTCAGTTCCAAGACATGTCAAGAGACAAGGCATGTACAACTTAAAGGCGACTGGGCAGGACTATCGCTGTTAGGTAGCGGTTCATAGAAGACATCTACCCTCAAAAGAACAAAGGCAGCTGACCAGGCAATCTGGGGACCACACTTAGAGCTATTACTACGAGCGAAATCCTGCTAATTAGTATTATTATAGAAATAGAAATTCTATATATATAATAGTAACTCTATTGCCTCCGTCACTGTTTCTACGTATCGATATTGCAAATGATTGCGTTAATATGATCAGATTTAGTAAAATATTTGTTTCTTGTTTTTTTAGTTTGTTCAGTTTAATAAAAAAAAATATATAATATGGAAAGAAAAGCCCCTTATTTGCTTCATTTATTGAACATATTTTCATTGATGAACGCTTCTGGAATTAAGAGAGCCCAGTACAGCCGATCTTCTTTAACTGTGTAAAATGGCTGTGACAAAAGAACGGACATACAGATAGACGACGATAAGTGTTCCTTTTTTTGCTACTTGGCAGCGGAACCCTAAAAACTCCTATCTATCCTGAAGACCACACGGAAAAACGCCTTTATCTTTCCTAAAATTTAGATACAAATGTAACCTGCCAAAAGAAACTAAAAGATCCCCATGGTATCTTCAAAAGAAAACTGTAACGTATCTTTTAAAAAAAGCAATCATTCAACGGGATAGTACTCGGTAAAAAAATATTGCTTACAATTCTGAATGTCCTGGCGAAATTGGACGAATGGGAAAAAAACATAATATCTGCAGATGTGGTATGTCCATGATTTGAAAGGAATACTGAGGATTTTTTTGTAGTTGCCATACCCATGTCGTTGGTAAAAAAACGTATGGGTATTACCAACCACTTCGGAGAAAGACAAAGGTGTAAAAATTAAGTGATATTTTGTCAGTTTAAAAGGGGGTGAACATATTGTCAATCATTATTGATGATTTATCATATTATAATCTGTAACGTACAGGCAGCTAACGCAGAGTAAATGCATTTAACCGGGGTGACTAGACAAAGTTTTACGAAGCCGTCAACCAAACATTCAGTATATCAAAATATGTAAGCGGACGCAAAAATTATTGCTGGGAAACAATTTATTATTGGAGCAAAAAATCACTTTTAACGGTAGGACTCCATGTAACGCAACTCAAAATGTTGTGCTGATGGTTGCATCGAATATTATGGGGGTCATAGATGTATTTAAAGTAAAGTTAAGATTAAAAAGCAGTCTTAAAAAAAAAAAAACTTGTGAAGAAGTTGAAACTTTGACACCCGATATCTCCGTAACTGGAAGGTTTACAGGTATGGTCCGGAACAAAAAAATGATTGCAATAACGGGGAGAACAAGTGATTTTTGGTTTCGTTAAGGGTATCTTTACATCTATTAGATATTATGAATTAAACAAACACCTTTCCCTTGCCCCAAAACTTAGATTTCCGATACACATAATAATGCATTGCATTGGATAATATTTATGTACATGCGACACTAAGTTTAGCTTGCTGCAAAGCTTGTAACATCAGCAAGAGGTACTTATAACTTAATCCATCACGATGACTTGAGCACCTCTACAATTAATTCGTCACTACGAATCCCCGGATGCAGAACCCTGTTCAAGTCTTTGATCTGTTAATCTGCTGTTAAATCTCAGTTTAGCTTCGAGATAGTTCCCTAAACAACGATTTAACTAGTGATTTGATATTAGCTTCAAAAACTTTGGTAAATGTAGGTAGGTGGAACGTTACGGTATGAAAGAAATACTAGCTTTTTACCAAAGCTTCGTTCTCATGGAGGTCAAATTATTCCACGAACATGTGCTACATGTGTGCAAAATTTCATCTTAATCCGTTCAGTAGTTTTTGCGTGGATGTGTATATATGCTGTCGTGGCTTCCGTTCGTTTTTTAGTCGGGTGACCACTGAAAACCAGTGCTGTGATGTGGGCGAACCATAAAAAAAAATATATATTTCGAGAATCACTGACTCATAAAAGAACACAGCATAGTATCATGCTGAGTGGTAGCCTGCTTGTCGCAGTCACGACGTGCAAGCTGCCAATTTTCTTTGTTTCGTCCTTTTGTATTTATAAATATTTGTTAGGCGTTGTATGATTTTTTTTTTTCATTTTGTGTGTACGTCCCTGTGACAAATAAATATTTTTCTTTCTTTCTTTCAACAGCATAATGACAATGTTTCTTCAATACCTGATAAAGCTCTCGTTAGGCAGCTGGATCAAGGTCTTGATTCAGAAAGCAGTACTCCTGGACACGGTTCGTATTGTTAGGAGGTTCCTCGACCGCTTGGACCCTGTTCCCGAACCAGTGGGCTACAATTTTTATATTTTTTAAATGTTTTTATATTGTTTTTATTTTAAGGAATATTTAAAAATGTTAATAATTTGTACCGAGATAAATAAAAGAATGTTTCTTCACATCAGTGTAAGATTTTCGGAATCTGATAGATAGTTCTGAAGATTACCCGCCACATCCAAACTTACAAATTTTATTTATTTAACAGTTTATGTACACACTAAATACAGAAAAGAAGAAAGGAACAGAAAATAGTACAAAGGTGATGCTTATTTCTAAAGAAACCTACCTACGCCCCCCCCCCCTTTACCTTTTTTTAAATTTCTTATAAGTAAAGAAAAGTATTGTTTCTTTTTAACTACCATGTTGTTATATTGTTAGCTTATCCGAAAGAAAATAATAGCTATTTTATTTAACAACATAAACTGGAACCAAAATTCTCTACGACACGCACGTCATTAAAAAGAAATGTAAAGATTCGATCATATCGTTTTTCTAAAGGCTTTTGTAGGCACGACAACGCAAACTGTACTTGTCCGGTATAGGCTGACCTCTAACTGTATCGAAAGCCTATTAAATGCCAGGCCAACTTATACTGGAACTGGAAAATTTGTATAGCATGAGGACCTGGGTGCTTTTCCAATTCCAAAGACTGTTATTTACCAGAAAATGATGAGCGGCTCGGACTTGGGATTGAGCCCGGTTGATTGTAATAGGCTCGCTCCTTACTACATGTGAATGTATTACAGGTAGATACATCTCTGACTAACCCTTCCGAGAAATACAGGCATGATGTCATGTTCGCACGGAGACACAAAACCAGTTTATACGGATCTCTCATTGTACGGGAAATCTATACAAAGCGAGGCCAAGTTATACTAGAAATGTCCTCATGTGTACACTATTCATTCTACTGCCACTGGTACTAGCGTAACGGGTTCCTAGAAAAATACTAGGCGATTGAAATTGAATGCTGGAACTCTAGCAATATTCCTCGTTTGTACAAGTTTTTATTTTATTTGGGTGCACACTAATTACGCTTCTATGCATAGTCAAAATAGGAATTTTATTCGTATGACAGATATACGTTGCGTCTTTTGAAAGAGATTTTTTCCTACTCTAAAGAATCTGAATCTGGAAATCTTATAATCTTAAAGTTTAAATCAATATTTACGAGAAAAAAAAATGTTGTTTCTGTACACTCAGAAGCAGAAAACCAAATCTTGTTCTTTAAACGTTCAAAATCTAGTCGCAATCAGGTATTACAAATATTTTTGACATATTGAAATATATATAGAATGCAAACGTTCCTAAACTTACGAAAACTGCTCTTCACACATTCTATACATAAATAATGTACAATCCCAATCCTCAGCAAATAGATGATCACGATAGAATTAATAGTCGTCTTTAAATATTTCCTGTTATTTTCTTTTTTGACCTAAAATTATCGCCTGGTGTTGATCCCAATCTTTACTTATCAACTGTGTGCTAAAGTACTTTTTTTATAGTACCTAAACAATATTATCTCCCAACTTAGCCCAAAGCCGAAGCACCAAAACTTTTACCAAACCAAAAAAGCAGACGGAAAATAAAGAGAATACAACTAAACTGACCGTTCAGGACTATCCGTTAAAAAGAGAAAACTACGCCCCACTACACGTACGACTACTCGACATCTAGTCGCCTTTATTTATGGCATGCTCCCGCACAAAGGGTGGGGCGTTATGCCACTGAGGAATTGAGGTAGAAGGACCAGCCTTAAACATGCTCAAAAAAAAAGAAAAAAAAATTTGAATGCCGAATTCTCTTTTGTTCGAAAATCGAAAAATTCCTCTCTTTTTAACCCCCGACGCAAAAGAGGGGTGTTTTAAGTTTGACTGCAATGTGTGTGTGTGTCTGTCTCTGGCACCGTAGCTCTTAAACGAGTGAACCGATTTGGATGCAGTTTTTTTTATTTGAAAGCTAGTTTCTTGGCGATGGTTCTTAGATGTTTGATGTTTTATCAAAATCGGTGTGGCCATTTACTAGATTTGGGGGATGAAAAATCGAATATTTTCAAATATTCCCAAATGGGGTATCAAATTAAAGCGAATGATGAGTATATTACAATTAGACTTATATTATCAATATAAATTCAGCCATTTTAGACATGGCGGTGAAAGTGGTGACGAGTAATCGGATATTTTCAAATATACCAAAGTGGGGTATCAAATGAAAGGGCATGACGTGTATATTAAAATTAGACATGTTTTATCAAAACCGGCACAGCCATTTTATTGACTTTTCAAATGTTTGATCGCTTTTCTTTGTTGCAATGGGGGTTTTATTTAATTTTAAATTTAATTTTTATAAAACCAAGTACACATTACAGCCGCATCGAGCTGCAGTAAAAACAAAAAAGTGCTGTGTGATCTGCCTGTAGTGGCTGATGGTTAATACAAGATGTTTGACAGTAAAGAAGGATTTTCGCGTTGCCCACCTAAATGTGCGTCAGACTTAAAAGAAAAAACTAACAAAAATAAACAACTGATTAGACACAAATCATTGTAGAATCTAATTACTCGTCATTACGAAGGAGCGTAAGCAGCGTGAGCATTTAACACCCTCAGTGCCGGGAACTCACCTGGAGGGTCCACTACTCCACTTGCAATGTGTATGCTGGGATGGCACATGTAATTGTGCTCTATGAAACGGGCTGGACTCGATTGTGTTAACCAGTGATGAGCCTAGTGGTGTGACCATTAGACTACCAAGTCTATAGGTCTCAAGTTCAAACCCAAGACACGCATCTTTGATTTTGTGCTTGTTGTACAATTATCACTTGCTTTGGTGAAGGAAAACATCGTGACGAAACCAGCATGCCTGAGAGATATTTCTAGACGGCATGTAAAGCCAAGTCAGAGGCCCATAGGCGGCTTAAAAACTCTGACACCAGATTATGCACTAACCACACGATAAAGAAAGAAGAAGACGAAAGAGCGTTAAGAAATAGAAATCATAGTCGCCCCCAGCTAGGACACAGCCCTCCTCTCTATGAGAGAGAATTGGCCGTAATCCACTTTATGGTCAGAGTACAGTTTTGTTGATTGTACCAAACTTGGTGACGAGATAACCTTCTCACCACAACACGAGCCGTACTCATACACGTGCCGACAACAATTAATAATTAATTTACTACAGTCGACCTCGACCTTACCACTGTAATTTGATAACAATCCGTATTTTAACTTGACTAAGGTTCAAACTGTCTGCTGTCACTCTTAAGTTGGAAGCACCAGGGTAGCCAGAGACTTTTTCATTAAATAGTCATTCATTGGGATTAAATGAACTTAGAGGGTTGTATTGATGATTTTAATGCTTACTAGCTGTTGCCCGTGACTTTTGTTCGCATGAAATTATTATAAAAAGAAATAAATGTAATAATTTTACTTTAAATACCTACACGACCCCCGTGCTATTCAACGCATCCGTCAGCACAATGTTTTGATCATTTTTGGATGTAATTACTTAGTTTGATGTACAGAATGCTTGGTTGACGGCTTCATGAAGGGCCTTGGGTACACCTTGTATACAGGCTACAATTGTTAAATTTATGCTAAGTTATTAAAATTGCCGGATAAATGTCTAAAATTCCTTGATTTACAGTCGTCGCTAGAATCAATGTTGATTGAATTATTTTGCAAACACATGTTACAAATGGTTAATTAATGCTGATACATTTTGGGCATTAAAACTACAGCTGAAACATCTAAAATGCCTTGATTTGAAGACTCCGCTGTAATGGATGGTAATTCAGATGTTTTTCACCCATTTTAAGGAATGGTCCTTCTGTTCTCTTTTCTGTGGTTGTGCGAACAAAACTATTTTTATATAGAACCCTGTATTATTTGTCGCATAAAAAATGTACGGCCAAAATAAATACGAAACGATTTATCCCAGTGCGTAAGCAGATTGGTGCCCAGAAATGTACAATTATGTACTTCATCATTTCAGCCGACAGACGTGCAATGCTGGACATAAGCCTCCCCAAGTGTCGCCACATTGACCGGTCCCGTGCGTCTCGCATCCAGCGGATCCCCGCAACCTTCAACAGGTCATCGGCCCACCTAGTAGGAGGCCTTCCAACGCAACGTCTTCCAGTTAGTTTAATTACGTACTTAGTTAAGGGAAATTATTAATCCGGCGAATAAAAATTTAATTGGCTACTACTTAGGGATACTTTAGAATTTCTACATAATAATTTTTTAATTGTAATTCAAAGGTCAGACAGGCCAAATATGTCATTACCCAATATTGAGAGACCTTTGGCAAATCATTCATGTACAGGTTCAATAATTCATCTTCAATAATAATAAATATTAGGTACTGCCTAAATAATTATATCAAAAAGGTCAGCAATTCTTTGATACGCCCACCCAGCAGTTATTGGCTCATTATTATTTCCATTAATGGGCATTATTAACCGATATATCTTTATCAGCTTCCATTTATCCGATGATTTATTTGACTTAATCAAATGAAATGATATTTTAAGTAACGTCTCTAGGGTAAATTATTATTAATAGTAAATGTAATGATTTATACCGGACTGGCCCGGGTTACGTTACGTCTGGTTACGTTTGATTGTAATTTAGTAGAACTTAATAATTCAGTGAATATGAAGGGTTTGAAAAACAAATAAACCAGGATTCAAGTACTAAATGTAAAAATATAATTATGCTGAATATTCCTTTTTTCATCTTTTATACACGTCATTTTCAAATATTTCATAACACAAAATAAAAAGATTAAAAAATATGAAAAAATAGTTCTCCGGCGATGTCGAGAGCAGGGACCATGTCTGAATTATTTATTATTATGAAGTGACCGAAAAACTTTGTATGACTTTAGTATAACACATACATGAGAGCGCGTATAACCTACAGGGTTTAAACAGACGAAGCCGTCAACCAAGCATTCTGTGCATCAAACTAAGTATCTTTACGCAAAAAATATTGCTGGGAAACGACTTTATTTTTTGGGGTGAAAAATCACGTTTTACGGTAAGGACTCGATGGAATGCATTCAAAGCATTATGCTGATGGATGGATTGAATAGTACGGGGGTCATGGAGGTGTTTAAAGTAAAAATCTTACATTAAAACATGTATTCAAAAAAAAAAGTTTATATATTTGACACCCAATATCTCCGTAACTAGAAGGTTCCCAGGTATGGTCTAGAACAAAAATGATCGAAAAGACGGGGAGAACAAGTGCCTTTTGGCTTCGTTAAGGGTCTATTTACACCCTTTGTATTACCGCCTCTAGTGGCGTACTTCAGTACTAGTCATGACATTACTAAAACTGTTTGGTTTATATATTCATTCTAACAGAAAATCGATATTATGCTTATAATTTGACCCAGAGCGAACTCCAGCAATAAAAATGAACGCCATCACATCTAAACGGCTTCAAGAGCTGTCACAATCAATATCGAACAACAATGGTGGCACGGGCCGCATTTGAATGCAATTTATATGAGCTGATTACTATAATTTTCATTGATAAAAATGCCTTATAATAATACTAGCTTAATATTGTCCCACTGCAAGGTAAATGCATTTTGTCATACAGAGAATGTACGAACATTGATCACCAAGAGTTGAGAAGGCGGATTGATTCAGATATGACAGTATTACGACCGGTCCTGTCTCGCATGGTTTTAAAGACTGTACAAAACATAAGCATTTCTTCATTCATAATCAGCCTATAATGTTCCCACTGCTGGGACACAGGCCTCCTCTCTATGAGAGGGAATGGGCTATAATCCACCACGCGGGCCCAGTGCGGGTTGGTAGATGTCACATGTCTTCGAATTTTTGGTTCTAGGACATGCCGGTTTCCTCACGATGTTTTCCTTCACCGTTTTGAGAGCAGTGGTGATGAAATAAATTACACAAAGTAATGCGCCTGCCTGGGTTCGAACCTACGACTTACTACTCGCAAGTCGGGACCGCCACCACTGGGCCACCGCTGCTCTATATATTTCTTCATTAACATAACATAATATAACATCGCGCATGTAATTCCCGAAAAGACAGAGGTGAACGTAATAGTACACCCACATTTCGCCAGTTATGTTTAATTTCCATGTAACAGGGGGTTAGCCTATTGCCAACAACCGGGCACAAATCCAGACTCCGTTTCAGCTCCTAAAAACTTCCTGATGTAAAAACCCAATAACATTTTGCCCGGTCCGGGAATAGAACCCACTACCTCATGCTCAGCAGGTGCGATTGTGAACACAAAATCAACTAGGCAGTCAGGTTTCTTCATTAAATGGTAGATAAAACATAAATCTTCCAGAATAAATTGTCTAACTAAATAATGGTGAAAACCGTATCAAATTCCGGTGCGCAGTTTAAAAGAACAACGCTTTCAAACGACAAACACGAACAGTGACACGTTATAATAATATGACAGATTAAATAATGTCCCATATCGTATTTTAAATTGAACAATTCATTATTCTATACCCTATTAATTTCACCCTACGCTAAGATTTCTCCTTACTCACCCAGACACAAACAACAACCATAAAAAAAAAACAAACTGGAATCGAACCAACATCACGTCCTGTAGAAGTCAATCAAGCTGTCAATTAAACGTTTTCTTCGCGGCCATTAAAGTTGACCCACAAAAAGCTTTACCTACTGAACATTATTTCATACAATAACTTCTTCAACCTCAACTTACTTTGGTCCTTGACATCAATGAAAGTGAGATTAAAACTTTGGTCCTTCGATTTGGGCACTAAGCACTAGAAAATTGGTCTTTTGGTACTAAATGAGAGTTAGAAAGTTTTTAGTTTCATCTTAATTTAAGACTTTGAAACGCATCAAGAATAGAATAGAAAAGAATAGTTTTATATTTTCCAAATACGGGTAATACATAGTAGTTATGGTACATTAAAGGACTATGGGGATTTTGTATGGACTCCGTCACTCCAACAGTCATAGGATACAGTTAGGTTAATATGTTTATTTTAAGCCCAGATCCAGAAAAAAACGATTCTTCTCAATGTCCTTTCAGCCATATTTTTCACAAAATTTCAATACCTACTCGACGCAAATGTATGGGACAGCTGATATTTTTTTCGCATTTACGATATTAGACCCAAGGAGGAAGTTGTTCAGTTTGATGGTCTGCAGCATATCCTTTCATAATGACCATACCCTTTCTTTTACACTCTGTAGAGTAATTGCTTAACTGACTTAAGGTTGACTGGTAGAAAATGCCTATGGCATTAAGTCCGCCTCTGTACTCTGTGCTTGAAGTGCTAAATAAATAAACTGACCACCACAATCCAGTTACTGGATAACACCATATACTTAGACTGGTTATCAGACTTTCGGGTTTCACAAAATACACAGAACCTATGACTTCATATTATTTTCCCCTTTGTTCTAAAAGTGGGAGAAAAACACATTTGTCATGTCAACCTGACACATGGCGCAAGTTGTGACCCAACTGAGAGAGAACGAAATTATTTCGCAGTCAGGTTTCGTAGGTAGGTTTCGTTTTTCTAAGCCCTAGAAAAGGCAATGACCAAAATTGGTGCCTTTGAATTTTTGCTCCGGCAATACATTTATTCAAAAAACGACTACTGCTGTTTTATTCTTCTCCAAAATCAAGATCATGGTTCCTTTAAGTCTTTTTACATGTGCAGTCTCGGGGTCAGGTATACGCTGAGGGCATACAACGCCTTGCGTGTATAACAATGTATTCAGGATGCTGTTGGGTCAACCATGCTTTTGTAGCGCTTCTGGGATGTTCACCAAGACCAGGGTTGATGTTTTTCATGCCATTATGCGGAAACGGTGCGCTTCTATTCTCGGTAGACTACGTGCTAGCTCCCACATCATTCTGAACGTCTTGTGTGTTAGGTGGGACAGCCCCATGCTAGCTCACTGGATACGGCTGCACACGTACGTGTTAGTCGTTAAAATTTTGTATATTTATAGAGTGTGTTTTTTACTAACTACATATGGATCTTATAATTTGATCAGAATTAAAACAAATATTATTATTTAACCACTGCTCTACTACCTATATAGTTTCAGATTGAGCTCATATGAGTGAAAATAAAAATCCCCCGTATAAACCGATTTTACTCAGTCCGGACCAAGTTTTAAGCTTTACCACCACACTACCAATTCTGTTTGTTATGTTATTTACTCCTTTATGTATATAGTTTTGTTAATGGCCGCGAAATGATAGCAGGTACCATTGTTCCATATATTTTGGTCATTGTCTTTTAATGATCTCGAAACTGTGATGGAGAACATCGTGAGGAAACTGGCATGTCCTAAAACCAAAATATCGACATGATGTGACATTTAACAACCCGCACTGGGCCCGCGTGGTTGATTGTGGCAGACTTCCTCTATCCGAGGGGAGGCCTGTGTAGTAGCAATAGTAAAATAATGGGCTGATCATGCTAAAGCTCCCATCCCTGAAATCCCCGGAGGGCTGGGCAGAGGAGTCAATAATAGTACATCCACATTTTACCAGTTATGTTTAAGTCCCATGTAGTAAGGCGGCGAGCCTATTGCCATCAACCGGGCACAAATCCCGACTCCGTGGCTGCTACTGTGAAATTTCTAATGGAAAAAGTGAATAACACTTAGCCTGACCTGGGAATGGGAATCGAACCCAGGACCTCATGGTCAGCAGTCGCGCTTGTTAACGAGGCCGTCACAATTCGATGACCCGATGATGATGATTTAATGAGTGATTCGATGTATTATTATGTCTCTACTCTTAATATCTTAAAAAAAATATTTTCCGTTCAGACAAACATACAAACATAACTGTCTCCAAAGAAAACTTTGAGATGAAGCGATTAATAGAGAAATTGCTAGATATTAGTTTGAAAATTGAAGTTTTTAACTTTTACAACAGATGAAAGGTAATTAAAAGCTAAATTGAGTTAGATTAAAATAATTCATTTAACTAATCACGCATTTTAAACGAAAAGTTTTATCCGAATATTACTATCAAAAAAGACCTCAGCAATAAAAGCATTTGAACTTTCTATCGTTTTATTTGAAGTCGTAAGAATTTTATCAAAACCCGTTTAATCTCAAAAGGACCTATAAAATAATTGGTCCTTAGAGTTTCAACCTACGATTACTATTCGAAGGTATGCAAGCAATTCCGAACCTAACAACATTTAATTTTGTCTATCCCCTTGTCGAAAATTGCAAGCATTCAGAATTCGATTGTTATGTCCTCATTTTATTAAATCATCAATCGGAACAGCTGGTGCTTTGTCATCGACAATAATTGACGTCACATTGACAGCTTGCAAAGAGTACTTCAGTTATTTTCGGATCCAATGTGAATATCTCGTTTTAATTAAGCACATATTACTTTGATTGCAGTCTATCGTGTAAGTTTGTTTGTTGGGGGTAATCTCCGGAACTAATGATCCAATTCTAAAATATATTTCGCTGGCAGAAAGCTACATTATTCGTGAGTGCTATATGCTATAAATTATATTTATATCATGCATACTAGCCGAGCTATCATTGCGGACGAAGTCGCGGGCGAAATGCTAGTATAACATAAGTTTACGCCTGTAACACCCGAAGGGTTAGGCAGCGGTGTAGTCTTTAGTACTCCCAGACTTCGCCAGTTATGTTTAAGTCCTATAAAGGGTGTAAACAGACCCTTAATAAAGCCGAAAGGCACTTGTTTTCCCCGTCTTTGCGACTCGGGAATCGAACCCAAGACCTCATAATAATAATAATATATCATTTATTTATTTCAGGTACCTAACAAAGACCCATAACATATATAAGAAATATAAACTATACACATGCACAGCAGTATCTCAAGTGACCTCTAGATCAACAAAACAGTGAAACAAATGAATATTTATGATATAATATCTAGAATTGGTCCTTTATTTCGACTCGTAAAGCCTATAATCAGAATTGAGTGGGCTATAAAATTATAATGTACTGGTTTATGATAATTGGTATTTAATTTATGTTATGTTTGTTTGAATGAATTCTTTATGACTATCGATTTATTGAGAAGACAAGGGAACCCTAAATTGCACAGAACACTCATTTTAATGTTGTTATAGTTAAATTACTTTTTATGACTCAAATCTGTGTAGCTTTTTCCTCAAAATGCCATAACGGACACTAATCTGCATAGGCTTCATATGACCTAAGATTATGCCTGGACTTTAAAGAAACATAACGTCTGTGATTGTCATGGGCTTTCTTTTCAGGGTAGTCGGATAAGAAACACCAACTTCCATGTAGTTTTAAAACATAATCTGATCTTGACAAGATGATTTGTTTTTCAACTCATCATCTGCTTAACCTTATCCCAACTGTTGAGGAGGTTGGCTTCCAGTCTTACCGGATGCAGCTGAATACCAGTATTTAACATAGGGCGTCTGCCTATTTGGCCTCCTCAACACATTTAGTATTGGGTAATACGATAACCCTTGGAAGGAGTTGTTTTTAAAACTAATTTTCAGAAATAATATAATATGATAATAATATAATAATATAACCAACAATTAATTAAACAGTATTTTTGTGAAGCCTTGTGATCATCATCATTATTATTCTCTTGCCCTTGTCCCAATTCATTTGGGGTCGGCGCAGTATGTCTTGTAAATCACACTTGAATTAAATACTATTTTAATTGCTCAGGTTCTAGAGTAGAAAATATGAATACGTACCTGTAATCTGTACGTCTGTTTCTCCCTGCTAAATATATTTCTACCCAAATCTATTCTCACCACATAGCACTTACTTGCAAACCACGTCCCAAGGATTGGTTTACGACTAATTGAAACTGCTTGATCAATTAATGATAATTAACGTAATTCAATTAATATGCATGAAATAGTACAGTAGTATTAACTGTATAACTAATTGTGTTAATTGAATGTCTATTCACGGTATAATTGTTGCGGACCTTGTTAGAAACTGTCCCTAAGGTGCGACTGTGGGGAAAGGACCAGAAGTTTTGTTGTTTTGGTTTGTAATGGTACATTTATACCAAATTATACATGAATATAAGGCCCGTCACGTAAAAAGAATGCTGACCGATCATGTAAACATTTTTTATTTTTTTATTTAAGCCTTTTCCAAAGTACTAAGTAGCTAGTAAAGTACCTATTATGATTCTACAATAAAACAATTACACCTATATTATAAAACAATTAGCCTAATACTGTAGGACGTGACTGTACCCGTGCGCAGACACATTTCCACTACTGTCGCTCAGCGTACTTTTTATGTGACGAGACCTATGCCAGTATTTTACATAGAGCGACATGACATTACTGTACAGTATTGTTTTGACATTAGGACTTATTTCTATTACTTTATTTATATTTTTATGTATGACACCACTTGACATATAATTTTTATTTTGTTTTCTGAATTATAGTGATTTTAAAATACTAAAACACAGTGCACATATTTTAGACAATATACTATCTGTAACCGTACCTATGTTTAAAGATATAAATGATTGAAATTAATAAAATTAAATCTGAATAGTCTAATACAGGGTGTAAACGGACCCTGCAAGAAGCTGTCAACCAAGTATTATGTACATCAAACTAAGTAACACCCTACGCAAAAATTTTTGCCGAAAAACGACTTTTTTTTGGGGTGAAAAATCACGGTTTACTGTAAAACTCAATGTAACGCACTCAAAACTTATGAATAGTAAACGGGTCATGGAAGTAATTAAAGTAAAGTAAAAACCTTAAAAAGTAGTATCTAAAAAAAACTTGTGAAAAAATTGGAACTTTGACCCCCAATATCTCCGTGGAGGTTCCCAGGTATGGTCCAGAACAAAAAAATATCGCAATGATGGGGAAAACAAGTGCCTTTCGGCTTCGTTACGGGTCTTTTTACACCCTTTATATTTTATTTTAAATCGACTTCAATATGCATATTATTTTGATCATAATCTAGCCCATTCAGAATTTTTATTGTATAATTATCAGTTGTTTCGGTAAAGGAAAATATCGTGAGGAAACTAGCATGACTGAGAGATATTTCTCAACGGCATGTAAAGCCAAGTCAGAGGCCCATGGGGGCCATAAAAACTCTGACACCAGGTTAGGCATTAACCACACGAAAAATAAATTCTTCTAATTCTTCCGACTTCTTAAAAATGAGGTTATCATTTGTTCATGTATTATGTGCAGTCTATTATCCTTTATCTTGTGAATTTCTTTACATAATTATACCCAAAGGTAATTTGATTGAAGTAAGTAGACCAAAGATTACCCCCGTGTTAAATTATTGTCTTCCTGTCCATCTAGAAGTTGTCTGGTAGATATTGTACACTGATTATTATGATCTTGTAAATTAACATTATTAAAGCTATAAACATTGTCTATAACTACTTATATTTTTAACTAGATTGTGGTACTTCAATACTAACTCAAAAATCCTATGAATCATTTCACCTCTGCTTACACATATTATCTTATGTAATTTCTTACTATGCAAAATAAATGCTCTCCTACTCAACGTAAACTAATCAAATTCGTATTTAACGAAGCTTGTTCTGATCTGAGCCAAGAACATCTCACAATTAATTTAATATAGACTTACATTATCAGTGGGAAAACAATTAATTTTCCAGACAACGTTTCTCTAATAATTTAACATTGTTTCTACGTAATTTGCGTATAAGCTAAAGAAAATGATAACTTAATAGTTCGTTTGAAATTGTCTCACGGGAAATTGCTTGAGGGATATAAAGTATCCCATGTCTAACTTAGGTCATGGTCTAACTTAGGTCATGGTCTACCTGTATGTCATATTGTGTCGAAATCTGTTCAAAGTATAAGACAGACAGAATTACTTTCACAATTATAATGTTAGTATCATCATCATCTTCCTAGCCTTTTCCCAACTATGTTTTGGTCGGCTTCCAGTCTAACCAGATGCAGCTGAATACCAGTATTTTACATGAAGCGACTGCCTATCTGACCTCCATAACCCAGTTAGTACTGGGTAATACGATACCCCTTGGTAAGACTGGTTGTCAGACTTTTTGGGCCACTGACTACCTAACGACTGTCAAAGATCTACAAATGACACCCGGGACCATGCAGCTGAATACCAGTATTTTACATAGAGCGACTGCCTATCTGACCTCCATAACACAGTTAGTACTGCATATAACATTAGCATGAATAGTTAAAAATTACAAAAACA
The DNA here is from genome assembly GCA_905163415.1 of Noctua fimbriata. Lineage (NCBI taxonomy): Eukaryota > Metazoa > Arthropoda > Insecta > Lepidoptera > Noctuidae > Noctua > Noctua fimbriata. The sequence goes on from LR990945.1 coordinate 6,947,214, forward strand.
ATTTTTTTAATGTTTATTAACGATCTCTCAATTCTGTCTACCGCTTTAGTAAAAAAGCCGTGAGGATATGTATGTATTATGACCTGTCAAGACTACCTAAAAACAAAATAAAACTGCTGAAAAAACAGCTTTAGAGACTTGAACCCATGTCTTCACATAACGCCTGTAAAACCCGGGGCCTCCTTGCGGGTGATACAAAAAATGACACATTATTATTCTTCGGTCGTGCCGACAACTATTAAGATAAAGTTTAGTACATTAATAACAGTGGCGAAGGGTCTAAGTTTTCTTGAGAGTACCTGGCGAAAAATTATAGATTTTAGTACCAACAGCTTCTGGGAGGCTGAAAGGAATCGTGTTACGAAAATTTCTTTGCTAGAAAATTGCTGTAGGAATCAATCACATTTTTATGGCTATAAAAATATGTTAGATACTTAACTCGTGAACGTCAATTATCTCGATTTTATACGAAATACATCTTTGGCAACACTCAATAAAAGAAAAAATATTTTTTCTCAATTTCGGTAAGGCAAAAAAAAACTAAAAAGATGATTGGAGCACTGTTATTTTAATCATATTTTTCGTCTTTGTCTAAACCTAGTTTTAGAGAAAAAAAATTATATAATAAAAGTAAAAACTCAACTTACCATTGTCCACAAAACAACACTAATCACAATAAAAAAAACTCACTATGTCAACCACATCACATACGAAAATTTAAATTTCATAATTACAAACGTCAAGTTAATCGAGACACGTTTACCGATACAATTTCTATGTAAATCGTCCTGTTTCTCAATCACAACGCAGTAAATCCAATTAATAAGCTCACGTTTATTCGTCAATTATCGGAATTGGTACGTTCATTCGTTCGCCAGCGACACGTGCGCGCGGTACGGCGGCCGAGCGGAGACTGAAAATGAAAATGCGTTCTCTCGACGTTCTCCAACGATTCAAGCTGAGCGTTGCATACCACTGCCGTGTGCACTGCTGCATATTTATTGAAATTCGAACCACTAAAGAATTTTTGTCTTTGGTGCCAGTACTCTTTTAATACAAAACTCTTTTGACGAGATAGTGTTTACGGACAAAAGGGATTTTTGTGAACATAACAAGATTATTCCATCGCTTTATGAGGGTGTATATTATGTATGTATCGTCACGTTTTTCCTTACTGAGTAAATAGGGCTTCAATCCCTTTTATTAGTAGTTCGTTTGTATTGTGTGAGCTACATACAATAACATGGGGAAACTTTTGTGTGTTATCTGTATTCATAAGTTCGCAACTGTTGTTCTGAGTAGGTTAAGTGGGAGAGTATTTAGTAACCAATTAAAAACTTTATCGTTTATCCGAGTTAGCTTGTGTTTTGGTGGTTGTAGTGAGTGGTACATAAGGTTTAGTATTGTTTAGCATAACTTTTGTGTCCGGCTTTATTCGCATTGAAACTTCAACCTTCCGTTTGACCCATTGAAGGGTCGAGTTTCGGAAAATCTTTCCTTAGTACAAAGTAACATTCTATGAACAGAATATTTTTATCTTATTTTTCATTTGTTTTGATTGTTTGTTGTCTGCTACAGTGTTATTAAACTATTTTATAATATTACTAGCTGTTGCCCGCGACCTTTATTCACGTAAAATTATTATAAAAATATTACGTCCCTATATGAATCAGATTTTCAAGGGTTTAAATTTTTTGCACGGAATCCTTTTCTAAAATAAAACTTGCCTATGTTACTCCTTATAATATCATCTATCTGCTAGTCAAAGGCTCGTCAAATCGATCCAGCCGTTTCAAAGAGTAACCGGAACTAACAGACAGACGAACAATAATTTAAAAAAATATTATTTTGTCAGAAGTAGGTACCGTATATACTTTCATAATTATGCATTTAGTAAAAAGCTGTTATTGTGAAATTACAAATAGACACTTCAATTTTGTTTAGTTATATAGAATATGAGCAGATTGTATGTGTGTATATGTCGAATTTATATTAAACTCAATTATGAGGTGGCCGTTGCTACGAGGCTACGAATCTACGACACTTCGTAGACGCGTAGCACTCACATGCTACGCTGGCGTAGCAAACATTTTTTTTGCATTATTCTTCACCTTTTTACAAAAAATCTTTTTAACTGAAATTGAAATAATATTTTACACGTGCTCGATAATAAATTAATTGATTGAAAGTATCTGCAAATCGCGAAAAGAAAAATAGATTTTATTTTACACGAACTAATAACTATTTTAATAAAAACTCTAAAGTGATCAAATCAATTACGAACTCAGTCTTAAGTCTTAACAATTTGTTTGAAGACTGAACTAAGTTTATTCATTAAATAAGTTTAGTTAGTTTCTTTTTTTTTAATCACTTGGAAATAATTTCGGTAAGTACTAAAATAATTGGAAAATTTTGCTCTTAATTTTTCGGAATGAGGTCAGGCTACGCTTTGTACGCGGTTCTTAATGAGATATTGTTACATTTAAAAAGGTTTCATTGTGATTTATTTTTACTTTAATTAATGTATTGGTGGTGCTCAGCAAGAGGTCTTGGGATCGATTCCCAGGTCGGGCAAATTTTTATTGGGTTTTTTCATCAGGAATTTATCAGTAGCAGCCACGGAGTCTGCATTTGGGCTCGGTTGATGGCAGTAGGCTCGCCTCTATTACATGGGATTTTTACATAGCTGGCAAAATGTGGGTGTGTATGTGGGTGTAGGTATACCTCTGCCTAACACTTCGGGGATTATGTTATGTTATGAAGCAATGCATTACGTATGTCTTTCAAAATCCCTCGGATTGTGGTAGAAAGAACGTTATGTAACTGGAGAGCAGGATTGCAATACAATATACAACTTCCTTACAGCAACTAAGCAATCTTTCTTTTCATCTTTTTGTTCGTGTGGTTAGTGCCCAACCTGATGTCAGTACTTTTATGCCGCCTATGGGCCTCTGACTTGGCTTTAACGTGCCGTCGAGAAACATCTTTTAGGCATGCTGATTTCCTCACGATGTTTTCCTTCACCGAAGCAAGTGATAATTAAACAATACACACATGAAGCCAAAAAATCAGAGGTGCGTGTCTTGGGTTCGAACTCGAGACCTATGACTTGGCAGTCCGACGGTCACACCACTAGGCCATCACTGTTCTTAACTAACCAATAACTAAGGCACTGTTGATATTATTGCCTGAAAAATAGGGTTTCAGCTAAATATATAGAACCAAAGCAGGACGGAACATCCGCTCACACGTTCTACACGTTTCAATGAAAAAGTTTTGTAGGACAAATCTATTTACATTACAGAAGGGTTTTTTGCGTAGTTTGTTTTTCAATTCTATATTTGTGTGTTTTTATTGCTAGTTTGTTTTGAGATTTATTTATGTCTATGGTGCTTAGGTAAACCGAAAAAATTATACAGCAAATACTGTAATTGCTGGTCAACCAGATCAATTAAAAAAGACTTGTTAGGTACAGTTGTACGATAACTAATTTTGTTTAAAGATTAAAACTAATAGGGATACAACAAATCATCATCTGCCGAGCATTTTCTATATATATATATATATATTTTGTTTTAGGATGGGAAATCATCAAATGAGCCGCCCCGCTCTGAGCGGAAGGGAGTGTCAGACTTGTACTCACTAAAACCCATCCATGTTCCTTCTTTGTGCTTTGTGTTCCAGGGCCGCGGTATCTCTTTCGAACAGTCCCACAGCCCAGCATCCCAGCCGAGGCGCGCGTGGAACACGAATGCGCCGTCGACACGGCCTGTTGTCATAAAACGGCCGGACGGCGATCTAGCCCATAACTCGCCGTCCACAGGCCCGCGCCTACGGGGGTCTGCCTATCTGACCTGCATAATCCAGTTATTACTGGATAATACGATAACCCTTGGTAAGACTGGTTGTTAGACTTTCGGGACACTGACTTCCTGTAACGACTGTCAAAGATATACAAATGACAGCCGGGACCAAATGCTTACCGTGCTTTCCGAGGCACGAAGTTCCTTATTTTATTTTTTTACCTTCCTTGATAAACACTACGTATGATTAAATACAAGGTTAGTAAATAAAGGTAAGTTCATGACGCACGATTAAGTAGGAAAATATACCACATAGCAACATAATCTTAGAATAATAACCCAGTTTCAATGACTAAGCAATACTGGACGACACAATGTAAGATGGCGCCCGTATCTGTCAGTGATGACATATGACATAAGAGACCTGTCATGTAAGGATGACCCTAGATTATTTGAGTGTACGGTTATGTACATACAGGGTTCATTGTTGGGTTTGTAAGTGTCGTTGTGAACCGTTTTGTTATGTACAAGGTTAGAAGTCTTATACCTGACAGGTGGTTTAATACCCATGAGCTAGAATATACTGTGTTTATTGCAGTTGGAGGTTACGGGGAAGCCTCATTTTGAAGCAACTAGTTGCTGTTTCAACTTGTTGGTATAGCGAGTATTATATTAATAGGTCTCAAAGATTACCTGGAATCTAGCATCTTCTTATGACACACTAGATGATACCGTCGAACTATGTCCGCGTGAAATAATTATAAAAATATTACTTCTTTACGAAATGTCTTTAAACAAAAAGAAATTTCTGTTTCTATGGAAAATCTATTATATTTATATTATTATTAATTTAGCTGTCATCTTCTTAGCGTGTCGATGGAAATCTATATTGTGTCAGCCCAGAACTGAGCTACTAGTTTGGCGCTTTCGTTTTAGCTGTAACACTATTTTTCGAAAAGTTCTCTGACAACTTTTTAGACTTATGTATCCTACTTATGCATATGAAGTTTCATTAAAATCGGTTCAGTCATTTCGAAAGAAAAGACCTGAAAGTTGCCGTAAGCCGTTAACAGACAACAACTGTCGGGCAGTAGCCTTTTTTTTTTTTTTTTTAGGATGGGAAATCATCAAATGACCCCCCCCGCTCTGGGCGGAGCGGAAGGGAGTGTCAGACTTGTACTGACTAAAACCCATCCATGTTCCTTCTTTGCCCTTTGTGTTCCAGGGCCGCGGTATCTCTTTCGAACAGTCCCGCTGCCCTGGCAGGCATCGGCCCGTGCGGACCCCTACGTGGTTGCTGACATCTCTTTGAGGCGCGCGTGGAACACGAACGCGCCGTCGACACGGCCTGTCGTCATAAGACGGTCGGACGGCGAGCTGTCGGGCAGTAGCCTACCAGACACAACACCCGTCTAGTTGGAGGATCCTCCCTTTTCTATGGAGGATGAAGAACTTTACACCCTGTTCTTCATAACCCTAAAAAGGTATCATCATCATCATTTCAGACGAAAGACGTCCACTGCTGGACATAGTCCTCCCCCAAGTCTCCACATTGACTGGTCCCGTGCGTCTCGAATCCAGTGGATCCCAGAAAAAGGTATACCTAAGTATTAACTACTGCTTCATTAACAATTTTAACAAACATCTCTGACTCAAACTCAAAGCATTTATTTCAATTACTTGCAATTTTTAATGTCACACAAAAGCAGTTGCCCATTCCAAGGCGTAGATCTCTATAAAAAAGAATGAGCAAGAAACTCCATGGACACTCTTTTATATGAAAATCTTGGTTACATCATTCATGTTGAGATTTTACATAATTATGTGAGACGACTCTGGTTACTTTATTACTGGGTTGTGGAGGTCAGATAGGCAGTCGCTCCATGTAAAATACTGGTGCTTAGCTGAATCCCCTGAGGAAGCCCTGTTCCCGTAACCAGTGCGGTACCGCACCGAGTGGACCCAACATGCTGCTGCGTCCTGCTGTGCCTACGACGTAGCTGTACATTTCGCGCCTGCATTACTCCACGAAGGTTGAGGAAGTCGTGGAGTATTTAAGAGTGAAGACCAACTGGACTCTGAGGGTGGTTAGGTTGGAATCGCGCCACAACATCAACTTCAAGTCGTTCGTGATTCGAGCTCCAACTCACCATCTACAGACCTTCTTGAAAGAGGACTTTTGGTCGAAAGGTGTCGTATACCGACGATTCCGAGGACGGTTACGCGACACCACGCAGCAGAACACGACGCCGTCAACGATTCTTGTCTAGTTTTGGTTAAATAAGGATTTTTTTTTATTTATTTTTTTATATGTATTAGTTTATTATTTTATAAGATTATTTTGTGTATTTTTATCTATGGGCCTCAGTTGCCTGATAATAAAATGATTGATTGATTGAATCCGGTTAGACTGGAAGCCGATCCCAACATATTGGGAAAAGTCTAGGCAGTTGATGTGAAACTACTCTGACTAGTAACCAACACTCATTAATGAAAACGCAAAAAATTAAGCATTTAACCAACATCAAATTAGGACGTAGAAGTTTTTGTCATCATTAGTAGTAATTGGCCCAGAATGAGCGTTTCCATTCCTACCTGTATTTACATAGCAAATGGGCAAAATCGGCTAATGGTCCCGCGTTTCGGTGGCGGGGAATTGTGCAAAACGGGAATAATTCCCGGCTAGGGATGGGTTGTAATAAGATCAAGTTGGGGGGTTGATGATGATAGATTTTGATGGTGGTATTGTTGACAAAATCATTCACATCATCTGCCTTGCCTTTTCCCAACTATGTTGGGATCGATTTCCAGTCTAACTGCATGCAGCTGAGTACCAGAATTTTACATGGAGTGACTGCCTAGCTGACCTCCACAACCCAGTACAATACGAAACCCCTTGGTAAGACTGGTTTTCATATAATCATATAATTATCTTATGTAAAACAAAATAATCAATAATATTATATCTTATAAATAATATTATAATATTTAAAAGTCACCTATTGTTAAATTATTATTCAACTGAAAACAGATGCCTTACGACATATTTCTAATGTAATTTTGTAATGGTTTAATTTTAAAGTAATTATGTATTTAAATTGGGTTTTGATGCCTTTATGAATAAATAAATAAAAAGGTGGCATCAAAATCATAACATAAATAATCATAATCAAAGTTTAGGAAAAGATGTACATATTTATCCTTTAGTTCTCCCACATTTCGTCACTTAAAGTTAAGTCCCATGTAATAAGAGGCGAGAAGACATAGGCTCGGGGTTCTACTGAAAAATGGCTGAGTGGTGTGGTAAAGAAAAAAAAAAGTATTTTTTTGTTTTTTTTGTTTGTGCTTATAAACAAAAAAAAATTGGTAAATGGTTTATTAGAAATAAACGTTTGGAGTTTGAGTCAAGTGTTGTGTGTTGTGTGTGATTTCAACTACCCACCTACCAATCTATCTGAGAGAGACTGAAGACAGGCGTTTGACGTCGATATTTGGAGATAGTGTTCCTCCTACTGCTTTACCTGCCGTAACATATACTTTATTTCTTATCTCTGTACACCGTGACCAGTTTCAAAAAATATTTATTTTTGTTGTAGCTACGGATATCGTGATCAGTGGGTAATAACATTAATTAATTTTTCGAGAAAATAGGATCACGGTATCAGTAGATACAACTCGCCGTGGTCCGTGGCAAACTCAATCTGATAACGTGATCGGTGGAGACAAAACAACAGGTCAAATAACTTACACAGAAATACGTCGTTGAACTAGAAGTCAGAAACGCGACTGTTAAACGTCGAATCCCATGTTTGAACTCCAGTTTGATGTTGGTTATCTGACTGCCGAAATCTCGGCTTAAGAGTCAAGGTCCAATTATCCAAACCGTAGGAACAATATCGTAATACCTGTAGGTGTTTATCGTCCTGTAATTCCCTTTAATTAAAGGTCAGACTTCTCACAGAAACGGCTCGTGTATTGATCTCGTCCTGCTGTCTATTAAGAGAGCCTTTGATGTATTCTTAGAAACAGCCTAAAGTTTGTCTTAATGTTCAGTTAATTAGAATGGCCTTGATCCCTATTACATGGAAATGGATATTCTCTTAAGGGAAGCTTGACTTGAATCCCTTCCGAAATATAACTTCTAGAACAAACTTCTGGTTGAAATCTGAAACTGTGCAAAATTGGGAATAGTTTATTGACTTTAGAGACAGACTATTGTCGTCCAATACCATAGCTTCTCTATTATTAAACCAAAAGCAAAGCAAAGGAGCAGTGATAGCCCAGTGATGTGAAGCCGGACTGCCAAGTCATAGGTCTCGAGTTCAAACCCAAAACACGCACCTCTGATTTTTCGGATTCATGTGCATATTGTACAATTATCACTTGCTACGGTGAAGGAAAACATCGTGAGGAAACCAGCTCGCCTGAGAAATATTTCTTGACCTCATATAAAAGCTAAGTCAGAGGTCTATGCGTGGCATAAAAACTCTGACACCAGGTTAGGCACTAACCGCACGATAACGAAAGATTTAAGGTGTAAGGTGATCCTCACTGGGACTGTTTTCGGACTGCTCGACTCGACTCGAAGCCCGCACGCTCACCTCCTCTCCATGAACCGCCACAAAATTCGCTAAGCCACCACTACGACGGTAAGCGGCGTTGTATAAAATCCACCTTAGTGTTCTTACGCTGTTGAACACACAAATTGTTTTATAATCGGGATGATCATCATCATCATCCTGACCTTGTCCCGTTCTACTTGGGATCGGCGCAAAACGTTTTCTTCTTCCATTCTCCCCTGTCAAACGTCACGGAATCATTTACTCCTTTCTCTTTCATATCATTCCTCACACAATCCATCTATGTTTTATAATCTGAATGCTACGACCAAATCTGCCTCGTTGGTCTACTGTAACTGTTCGCAAACGCAACTGCTGAGCATTAAATGTTGATTCCCAGGACGGACAAGGTGTTATTGGGTTTTTCCATCAGGACTTTATCAGTAACCGTTGAAGTCTGTGCCTGGTCGATGGCAAGGCTCGTACTTAAACATAACTGGCCAAATGTGGGTGTATTAGGTACACCTCTGCCTAACTCTTTGGAGATTACATGCGTGATATTATACAGGGTGTAAACAGACAATTCACGAAGTCGTCAACCAAGCATTTTGTACATCAAACTAAGTAACTTAACGCAAAAATTATTGCTGGGAAAATCACGTTTTACGGTAGGACTCGATAGAACTCACTCAAAGAATTGTGCTGATGGATGGATTGAATAGTACGGGGGTCGTCGAGGTGTTTAAAGTAAAAATCTAACATTAAAAACATGTATTTTAAAAAAAAACTTGTGAAAAATTGGAACTTTGACCCCCAATATCTCCATAACTAGTTCCCAGATATGGTCTAGAACAAAAAAATTGATCGCAAAGACGGGGAGAACAAGTGCCTTTCGGCTTCGTTAAGGGTCTATTTACAACCTTTATGATGTAGGTATTACGATCAAATCTAGATAATTTTCGCAATTTTACTCCAAATTCTCTTTAAACAAAGGCAGATTTAACAAGTTCAATAACCTCTCCTACCGTTAACGTCAAAAATACCTTGGAGAATATTCTGTTATCTGCGTCAGCCTGCCCTCGTATCTTACAAATAAAACGCGCTTCGGAAACAATTGGGTCGATTGATTGATTGCCATACACAATGCGTATAGCTGGCGCGTTGGAGTAGGGATGCCAGACGCTTTGTAGAGTACCATTTGTAGTTGATTTCAAGTAACGCAGAACTATGTTTTACTCAGAACGGGTTTTTAAAATATATATCCTTTATTTATCTAACTAATTTTTTTAACATTTTTAAATATTTCTTAAAAAAAAACGTGGTCCGCCGGTGTTGGGAGCAGGGTCCATGTTACCGGTGGTTAGGGCTTTGGAGAGCCAGCCGTATCGAGAAGTACTGCCTTCTGAATCAGGCCCTTGATCCAACCGCCTAAGAAAAACCTCTAAAAATGGTCGTCAACGCTCTCTTTCTTAAATATATTATTTTTTTCTTACTGTTCGAAAACTGCCGAGAATGAGGTCCTGGGTCTCTTCTCGGGTCGGTCAAAATATTGTTGGTTAGTTCAACCAGGAATTTCTGGGTAGCAGCTTGGATTTCTACTTTTAAGCTATGTGAAAGCAGTTTATAAAACGGATAAATTTTATTTTGATATTTTTCTTTAACTACTCCTCAGAAGAAAAATTACGAAACATTTTGATATTTTCAGAACAATGAATTACCAGTCTATAGCTACTTATTGTTTTCATAAACTCAAGGTAACAAGTCACACCCAGTTCCAAAGACGCGCTCTACAGCTTACCAGATACTTAAGTGCTAAGCCTATAAAAGCCGTAATCTATAATCAATACGCGCTCAACACCTAAGCATTATCCGGCGAAATTAGGAAGTCGTACGCACCCATAATGAAAATGCGACAACGTTATTATCCCAGTTTTTGTTGGATAACCTCATTAGAGGGGACTTTAAAGTAACTTTGTGAAAACACGGACTTTGATGGATAGGGGCTACGGACTCGAATGATACTCGGTATTATGTTGGATGACTGGGTAAACGATGGACATTATTTTGAAGAATTAATTCATTCATAAAATGAATTTGACGCAGTATCGTTTCATTCTTGCTTGAAATAATCAACTCTCGACGCTGACCTGAGCGTTCAAATTCCAATGGTGTGTGTTTTTTTACGCAGATATTTAGGTGGCATCTAGCGTTCTTCCTTTTTTTCGTGTGGTTAGTGCCTTACCTGGTGTCAGAGTTATGCCGATTGCCAATTTAGCTTTTACATGCCGTCGAGACATATCTCTCAGGCATGCTGGTTTGGTTTCCTCACTATGATTTCCTTCACCGAAGCAATTGATAATTATACAATACGCACATGTATCCGAAAAATCAGAGGTGCGTGTCTTGGGTTCGAACTTGATACCTATGACTTGGCAGTCTGACAGTCACACCACTAGGCTATCACTGCTGGTGTTGGTGACTATGGACATTATATTAATTTCTCATTAGACTAGTTTTAAAACTTGTACTTATTACATTTTCCAATAAAACAGACTATCGTCAATAGCGATTACCGCAGGGGTTAAGAATCTTTCAGGCATGGCTTAAGAGTCTGGATTTGTAACCAGTTGATAACAATTCGCTCACCTCGTAGGACTTAAGACTCCGCGCAAATGGGCCACTTTCCACAGTCACCGGTTGCTGTCTACATGATTTTTTAAACGTTTTGTATGGAATCGCCGCACACGTGTAGTGAGTGGCGTCCACTCGTGCCTCAGTGTCCGCGACACGCTACTAGTGGCGAATTATTAGAAGCGCGATCGAACCTTCCGTCCCCATCGTAAGACATCGTACAGCAGGAGAGTGTTACAAATTGTAGCGGCCACCGACTACTAGTGGCGGTCACCGACCACTCGTTGCAGCCACTGACCACCTTCCTTTGCGCGGTACCTAAGGACGTGGCGCGCGGCAGCCACCGGTGGCTGTGATCGGTGGCCCGTTTGGGCGGAGCCTAAATATAGTTGGCAAATCGTGTATATTTATACACCTTTACTTAACCTTTGGGGAAATACAAACGTAAATATGTTTAGGTTAAACGTCTAGGTTATGTTTATTAGTCGGGTCAACAGTTGCTCTTGTGTGTGTTAATAGTCTGTGACGGTACCTACAGCCCCATTAAAATGCTTTCATAGATACTGAAATTCTTTTAATAGAGTTACCTCGAAATCACCATTGACAGACTGCACAGACAATGCAATTTGCGGATGTAGTACTTTTTCAAATGCGACTAACTGGTTAAAGAAAGAAAGAAAGAAAAGAAAGAAAACACATTTATTTGGCACATGCCACAAGTGCACACAGTATAAAAAAATAACAAATAAAATACAAAAAAATTAAAAAACTTAAATCAAAAACAAAAATATATATAGAATAGTGCGACACTGTGTGCCTCACGGCTGCGCCAAATAGGCCCAGTTCAGCAAAATGCCTGACAACTAGTAAGTAGTAGGTTAGGCAATCTAACGAAGAGTGAAATTCACCTTCATTAATATTCTTTTTAACACGCTTTTTATTAGCTTCACCTGTAACTATTTTAAAAAATCCTAGAATTTAAATTTGAGCCACTTCCCTGTTTTCGCTTAATCTGAAATTTTGCATACATGTTAAGTTTGGATGACAATGCATGGTTAGCTAAGTGACGTCATTCCAAATCCAATATGGTGGACTTCTAAAGATGGCGGTATAATTACTTTTTATGCATTCCCATGACATGGGTATCAATTGAAAGGGTTTGCTGAGAAAAATACGAGAAATAAAATGACGTTACTCTAAAACGTGCTTTTTAGTCTTTTTTTAACTATCATATTTTATTTATTAGTTATAATTGTATAAGTTACACGTGTCGTAAGCATAAATATTATCAAGTCCCATAACAAGTCCATAGTTTAACAAGCCACACTTTCAAAACGAAGTTAGTACAGAATCTGTTGTTTTATGAAATATGGATGGCCTCATCGACATTGACGATAATTTATCGAAATGTCACCGCCAGAGTGCAGACGAGGTATTTAGTTAATGTCATAACTAAATAGATGTTTGTATTCAGTTTGTTTTGTTTTGAGTCGAGTTTAGGGAATGTGTGACGGATTGAGCTGGGAAAGTCATTGGTGGTTGAGTTTTTTGATGAGGTATCATCATATTTGTATATCATCATATTTGTCTAAATTTAGAAGGAATAAGGAAAATATCGTGAGGAAAGTTTTAAGTATGAATGTGGATGGGTATAAGAGTAGAGGAATACCAAAGAAACGATGGATGGACTGTGTGAAGGATGATGTGGCACGAAAGGTGGTGGCTGATGAGATGACGAGTAATAGAGAAGTATGGAAGAAGAAGACATGCTGCGCCAACCCCAAATGGATTGGCATAAGGGCAAGAGAATGATGATGTCTGAATTTATGTCATCGTCTGTCTAGTCTTATGGGCTTAAAGTCTATCCGGATGCTGAATACCAGTATTTTATAGGGAGCGACTGTCAGTGTGAACTCCACAACCCAGTTAGTACTGGATAATATGATATCCTTTCAGAATTTCGGGCGTGGACTACCTATACTAATTAATGACTATCAAAGATGTACAAATGACAGCCGGAATCAACAGCTTTATGTATTCCGAGGTCACAGGAAACTCGGTATGTAATGGGTGATCATCCCATCCACAGGCCAACCCAGGCAAACGCAGCGCAACCTGAAAATCGACCTGTTTAAGATCAGACAGGCAGTTATTCCACGTAAGCTCTGGTATTTAGAAACCGACCCCTACGTGCTCAGGAAAAGGCTAAACAAATCATGATGTGTGATTGTGTATAACATGGAATAATGCTTATAAATTCCACAACTTAGATTAAAGTTTTTATCAAAATCCAGAAATCTTCCAAGATTACAAAGCCAAGTTGAACCACCAAAAACCCAATAAAATATCTACAATATGACGTAGACATCTGGCAAAATTACAAGCACCCCATGGGATTGTTAGTTAACCCTACATCGATACATACAAATAAATAAAATTGCAGTGTCTGTTTGTAATATCAAAATAACAGCTTGTTACTGAATGTATATATATGAAAATATATACGGCACTTATAATAAAACAATTTTTTTTTTTTCAATTTTTGTATGTCTGTCTGTCTGCCTGTTTGTTCCGGCTAATCTCCGAAACGGCTGGACCGATTTTGACAGGACTTTTACTGGCAGATAGCTGATGTTAAAAGGTCTAACTTAGTTTACTTTTATTTTAGAAAAATAATTAGGGTACCGTGCAAAAACAACAAAATCCGATTCAAGAGGGAAAGTTTGTATGTTTGTATCTAGGCGTAATCTTCGCAATTACCGATCCATTTCCGAAAATAACGCAAGCAAAGCCTCTAACAAATGCTAGTTGTAGATAAAACGAGGGTAGGGTTATTCATGATTAGATTCCGCTTGGATAAGCTCCGCCAATTAGTACTATAGTTAGTTGCCCAATTTAAACGCACCTTTGGTGTTTTGTGTTTGAAATTCAGTTTATGGGGAAGACGTTTTGTCCCCTTTGGACTTAGTTTTAGGTTTCGGGTATTATAATTATAATAGCATCTAAATTCGGTAAAATATTCATGATCTTAGTAAGATAATGAATGTTGATTAAAGAAATAATGAAATTTGATTATAGAAAGATGTTTTTATTAGAGAAAATGGTTTAATTTTTTTTTTTCAAATAAAAGTAATCATTTATCGTACAGACGCCAGCACATCAAGCTACCCGAAACTGTCAAATTTTACCAATCAACCTTGAACCTAATGATGTAGCGATAAAATTGAACATTTATTAAAGAAATCTGACAGATTGTAGTAGCTTGATGTGCTGGACATTTTGGGTTGTCCCCGCTTCCCCCTTCTTAAACCGCGGTCACCTAGCCATTTTTTTCCGTTTATCTATCTGCAGTCGCAACTGATCAGTTGCAATTCACTTACAGTTAAGTTGCATTCACTAGCTTAAGCATCCATTCTCAGACGTTTGAAAGCTCCCTTTAACATGTAAAATCGAGTGCTCCAATTATATGCATTTCAAAACTTTAAATGCGATAGCTGAATCCATGCCGAAAGGAGAATTGTCATCATACAAAATATCCATTTTCAGTAGATAAAATGTTTCTGGGCAGGCCATGTTTGCTGGATGATCGGCACAGCTATGGACCCGAATATTGCGAGCCCTGAGACAGCTAGACGTGGTCGTGGCAGGTGGAGGAGAAGATGGCGGGACGCCTTTAATGGCTTCCTCGCGAATTGGTGAGAAGAAGCACACCATCGAATGGAAAGAATACTAACAGCTAACAAAAAAAAAAATCTAAATCGATGCTGACAAATGTCATCTCATCCTTAAACATTTACGTTATAAATTCATTTTTGAACGTCCAGAAAATCGTTAGGCACTTATTTCAGCAGAGTATCATTCAACACAATAAACACAACATCTAAATGACTATCGGCCGAGCTTCGACCTTGACCTTGACCGCAACAAAATGGTTAGGAAGTGAGAACAGTTTTCCGTCCCCGTTTTTTGTTTTCCTCATTTCTCTTTTAATTAATTTTGCCGCGGGTGACAAGGCATTTATAGGAAAATTCTCTGGGGCAAGCAGTTGTTTTATGTTGTATTTTTTTTTCGGAAACCAATTAGAGTTCACTTTAAGACTGTGTTGAATGTTACGACTTATTCTGAAGTTTTTGAAGGAATATAATTTACAGGTCGTTTTTATTGAATTGGGGCTAAGATTTTTTACAAATAAGTTACGTCCTAAGGATGAAATAAATTAATTTCATCCTACGTATGAAATACATGCGTTTCATCCTTAGTGTGGTACTATATCTGAAGTCTCTGTCCACTGCCTTTTGACAACGTTTTTAACTCCCGACGCAAAAAGAGGGGTGTTATAAGTTTGACCGCAATGTGTGTGTGTGTGTGTGTCTGTGTGTGTGTGTCTGTGTGTGTGTGTCTGTGTGTGTGTGTCTGTCTCTGGCACCGTAGCTCTTAAACGTGTGAACCGATTTGGATGCAGTTTTTTTTATTTGAAAGCTAGTTTCTTGGTTGGTTGGTTGTTAGATACGTTTTATTAAAATTGGTGCAGCCATTTACTAGATATGGGAATGAAAATGGGTATCAAAAATAGAATATTTTCAAATATACGCAAGTGGAATATCAAACGAAAGGGCATGATGTGTATATTACAATTAGACATGTTTTATCAAAACCGACTCGGCCATTTTATTGACTTTTCAAATGTTTGTTCTTTGTTGCGATGGGGGTTTTTTAAATTTTAAATTTAATTAATTATTAGACAATGTACTTACTTTATAATGACATTTATCGGCGTTTAATTACTGTTCAGAAAAGCACATAATGTATAATAGTTACTTAATTATGAGAATTTATTCATAATTATGAGTGACACTTAATATTGTACTAGTCACAGAAATTGATCAAAAGCTAAAAAGGATAGTTATATTTTCGATTGAAAAGTTTTCGTATTACGTTACTGTTCGATCGCGATTTTGCTCCAAGCTCGATAGATGGCGTTGTACGATTTGATCACATTTCTGAATCGCGGTGTCGAGATTCTCCGCTCATATTACATAGTGATTAGAACAAAATATTTTTTTTGTACTTGCTTTGGAAACAGATTGTTTTATTTATATCAGTTAGTCCTTGGGAAGTTGTCGAGTGCCGAACATTTTGGTCCTATCGAGTCGGATCGCGAAAAGTGAAATCGCGTCGACAAGTGAAGTGACATTTTTGTGATGTCTGGTGAGGCATAGAAACCAGTGGTGGATCGCCCTGAAGTGCCTGTAAAATCCCCGGTGTGTGGTGATTAGTGGTGATCAGCGGTGTTCAGCAGCGCAGCAACGAGGTTTGAGAGCTCTGATGGATCAGGGCTCTCAAGTCTCTTTTATTACAGAGGCTGCAGTACAGTTGCTCGGACTAAGGAAAACACCTGCTCGCACCGACATATTTCGACTAGGCGATGAAGAGGGAAACTCAATGCCCTCTAAGTGGATAGTTCGATTCAAATTGCAATCACGTCTAGATCCTACCTTTATTTTATATGTCGATGCTTATGTATTGAATAGGCTCACATCACATCTTCCTGAGAAGAAAATCTTTCAAGTATCTTCTTCGTTCTCATCCTTAAAATTTGCTGATCCGACCTTTGATACGCCAGGGAAAATCGATTTACTGTTGAAATAAAATTTCTCCGACTACGCGTGTACGCGTAGTCGGAGAAATTTTATTGGATGGTTTAGTCAAGGGTCCGCCAGGATCTCCAGTCGCTCAGAAGACTATGTTGGGCTGGATCTTGTCTGGCGAGATCCCATCGTCGTCAATTTCTAGGCCAGTATGTTACCATACTGTAGTACAGTCAGCGGATGTCAATGACCTTCTGCGCAGGTTTTGGGAGTTGGAGTCGGAGCCCTCAGTTCGTAGTGTGATCTTGACTGAAGAAGAACAAAAATGCGAGGATTTCTACTCTAAAACCACCAAACGCGATGCAACCGGGAGGTATATTGTAAAATTACCATTTAAAACTGATTCGCCAAGTTGCACGTTTGGAGGATCAGAGATCATTGCCCGCAGGCGCTTCATCAGCCTAGAAAAGAGATTGTTGAAGGAACCGGAATTTAGGACGCAGTATGGTGCAGTCATAAATGAATATATACAACTAGGACATGCTGAAGTTGTCCCTCAAGCAGAATTAGGTAAGAATGCGTTCTACTTACCACATCACGCGGTGGTGCGTGAGGATAAAAGCACGACCAAGGTTAGGGTAGTCTTCGACGCTTCTTGTTCAGGCCACAATGGTGTAGCATTAAATACAGAATTAATGGTTGGCCCAGCCCTACAACCTGATCTGCGTCAAACTATTATGCGGTGGCGCTGTCACCCCATAAGCTTGGTTGCAGACATCGTGAAAATGTACCGTCAGGTTAAGGTTGCAGATGAGGACGCTGATTATCAGCGCATTCTGTGGCGTGACAATCCAAACGATGAACTGAGTCATATTCGGTTATTGCGCGTTACTTTTGGAACGTCCTCTGCGCCATACCTAGCGGTCCGGTCTCTGCAGCAATTAGCTCGAGACGAAGGAAATGACTTTCCTCTAGTGGCAGACAGAGTCCTTACATCGTTCTACGTAGACGATCTGTTGACGGGTTGTCAGTCTGTCGCTGAAGGGGAACTTGTTTATCACCAGCTGAATCAATTGTTAGATCGTGGGGGCTTCAAGCTTCAAAAGTGGTCCAGCAGCAATGACGAATTGTTTATCAAAATTAATGACGATACTGCTAGGCAGGACAATATGGAGCTTAAGATGGATACGCTTAGAAAAATTTTAGGATTAACGTATCAGAGAAAGTTAGATGAGTTTAGATACACTGTGCAACTTTCTCCGCCCGAAACACCCATAACCAAGCGAAAGGTTATCTCTGATATCGCTCGCTTATTTGACCCTCTTGGCTGGCTTGCGCCGGTGATAGTAACAGCTAAGGTGTTCATTCAACGCCTATGGTTAGCAGGATCTGAATGGGACGAAGTACTTCCAGATCACCTGTTAAAGGAATGGCTTAATTATAGAAACAACCTTTACCATCTTAGGGACTTCCGTCTGCCACGATGGATTCACACGAATCAACTCGACGTCTTACTAGAGTTGCACGGATTCTCTGACGCATCCAATGTTGCTTACGCAGCCGTAGTCTATGTTAGGTGTGTTGATGTTAGTGGTCGAGTTCATGTTAGTCTAGTTGCGGCTAAGACCAAGGTGGCCCCGGTCAAACAAGTGTCCATACCTCGTTTGGAGTTATGTGGCGCCTTGCTGCTTTCAAAACTTCTGCGGGAAGTTTCCGACACCTTGGGTATCTATGGTAAAGAAAAAATACATG
This sequence comes from Noctua fimbriata, assembly GCA_905163415.1. Taxonomy (NCBI): domain Eukaryota; kingdom Metazoa; phylum Arthropoda; class Insecta; order Lepidoptera; family Noctuidae; genus Noctua; species Noctua fimbriata. The sequence continues at coordinate 6,965,547 of LR990945.1, forward strand.
CCTGGACTGACTCGACAGTGGTGCTCGCCTGGTTGAGCAGCCACCCCAGCCGCTGGAAGACATTCGTAGGTAACAGAGTGTCCGAAATACTTACCGTTATGGAAAACAACCAGTGGTCGCACGTCCAGTCCAGTGATAATCCTGCAGATTGCGCGTCGCGCGGCGTGAATCCTTCTGAGTGCGCCGACCTCGAATTGTGGACACAGGGACCTAATTGGCTGAAAAATAAAGAAATTAATTATAGTAGAAAGGAAATTAAAGAAACTAACTTAGAGGAAAGAAAATAATTAGTAGCATGCAACACAGTAGTGAAAGAAACAAGTGAGGATTCTATAATTTCAAAATATTCGTCTCTTAGAAAACTGACCAGAGTAATAGCTTATTGTAAAAGGTTCTTAAAGTTTAAAAATAAAAATTATACTACTAAATTCGATAATTATCTAACTTATTCTGAAATTCAAGGGGCATTACTTACCTGCATTAAACTATGTCAAAAGGAAAATTTTGAATCGGAGATAGATAGTTTAAAAACTAAAGGAGAAATAAATAAAAAAGGGGTACTTACCTCGCTCAATCCTTACTTGGATCAAGAACAGATTTTGAGAGTTGGTGGTAGGTTACACAGGGCGAACCTTCACGAAGACTCGAAGCATCCAATAATTCTTCCTCAAAGGTCAGGTTTAACCCACCTCCTGGTAGCTGACGCTCATGAGAGCACGTTGCACGGTGGGCCTCAGTTAGTTCTTAATTATATACGATCCAAATATTGGATAATAAATGCAAAAAGTATCGTCAGGCAATACGTGCGCAAATGCGTAATTTGCATCCGTCATTCCGGTCAGTCTGTACATCCTTTAATGGGGTCATTGCCCTCTGCTAGGGTCAATGTTGGCCGACCTTTCTTCAGAAGTGGCGTGGACTATGCAGGACCTATTAGCATCCGTCCTACTAAGGGTCGCGGTTATCACTCCACCAAAGGTTACATATGTTTGTTCGTGTGTATGGCCACTCGGGCCATACATTTAGAAGTCGTCAGTGACATGACATCCCAAGCCTTTATAGCTGCCTTTAAGCGTTTTATAGCGAGGAGAGGCCATTGCGGTGAGATGTGGAGCGATAATGGCACTACCTTTGTCGGAGCTAACAAAGAATTGAAGGCGTTGTTCAACCACGAAAGGTCCGGTGTAGCTACGGATATTGCCGATTGGTTAGCGACCAACGGAACAACTTGGAGCTTCATTCCACCTCACTCTCCGAACTTCGGGGGGCTTTGGGAGGCTGGAGTGAAGTCAACCAAACACCATCTCAAAAGAGTGGTTGGTACAAGCACACTCACTTTTGAGGAATTGACGACAGTGCTTGCCCAATAGAAGCCTGTCTAAACTCCAGGCCTATTTCCACCATCAGCACAAATCCAGAAGATCCATGCCCATTAACGCCAGGTCATTTTTTAGTAGGCGAGCCTTTGCTACTCGTACCCGAACTTAATTTTGAAAATTCTAATATTGGTACTTTGAGAAGATGGCAGTTGACTCAACGCATGGTGCAGGACTTCTGGCGTAGGTGGTCGCGAGAATATCTGGTTCAATTTCACCAAAGGAACAAATGGGCACATCAAACCGTAGAACCGAACTTGGGTGACGTAGTGTTGGTTATGGAAGATGATCTTCCACCTGCAAGATGGCTTTACGGTCTTATCACCGAAAAGCATACTGGCTCGGATAAAATCACAAGAGTGGTTACATTGCGCTGTAAAGGTTCTACGATTAAAAGACCTGTGTCGAAATTAATTGTACTTCCTATCACCTCATAAATGAGTAGCATTTTTATGTTTTTATTTTTAATTAATGTTAAGGATTAATTAATTGTTACATAAGTTGCATTTTTGATTTTTGTTTAGTCGTTATTTTATTGTTCACATACAGTCCACTATAATATTGTTTTCACTTCCCACCAAATCATGTGTTCTCTTTTGTGGTGGGCGGTCAGTTAACTTTTGTTATATTTAACCCTAGTTCTGGACACGCTGTCCATAGTGGGCGGGATGTTCGATCGCGAGTTTTGCTCCAAGCTCGATAGATGGCGTTGTACGATTTGATAACATTTCTGAATCGCGGTGTCGAGATTCTCCGCTCATATTACATAGTGATTAGAACAAAATAATTTTTTTGTACTTGCTTTGGAAACAGATTGTTTTATTTATATCAGTTAGTCCTCGGGAAGTTGTCGAGTGCCGAACAGTTACGTTTACGACGCGTATTGGTGCTAGGGTATCTTGTACTCATTTAGAGTACCTCGTTGGTCTAGTGATCGCAAGAGTTACTGCTGAGCATGAGGTCCTGGGTTGAATACCCGGGTCGGGCTAAGTGTTAGAGAGGTTTTGTATCAGGAATTAGTCAGTAACAGCCACGAAGTCTAGTATCGTACCCAGTTAATGGTAAAAAGCTTGCCCCCCTATTACATGGAACTTGAACAGAACTGGCGAAATGTAAGTGTACTGCTAGGTACACCTCTGTTCAATCCTTAAAGGATTACAGGCGTGATGTTATGTTATGTTAGCTGGTTGGTTTTGGCCACACTTGTACGCATCGTGAGTCAAAAACTGCAAAAGATGGCTATCACCACAAAGGAGAATGGGCAAAATTGCCTTAGATATATCATTGGATAGATAACTAAGTAACTGGCTACTAGGCACACCTAGACCCTTTAGTCCTCATTAAATCGATTACAGGTGTAACATTCACATAATTCTGTACCTATAGGTGTTCACGTATACTGTTTATATCTAACCTCTAGACGTCCTTCGTAACAATACGTCAAAGGTTTAGAAACGTGCCGTTGTAATCTTTGAGCTAATACATGTTACGTGTAAAAAAAAAGTTGAAAGCAAAAAATTACTGATCATTATTTTTTGCGAAGATATTGTTGCATGCTCAGATGAAATACGCTTTGTGTTTTGTGTGAATTGTGTTGTTAAAATGGAATAATAGAAATTAAGTTTATCTGTGGGTTTAATATCGAAATTGTAAATAAACGTCTGGGTTATTATGAGATGTTATTTACTTTGACTTTGGGTCATTAGAGACCACAAATTCCGAAAGTTCGTTCAGATCAGTTTAGTTAAACGATAACAATTATATTATTGTCATAATATTGATATAAGAAAAAAAATATAAGAAAATTAACCAAATATGAGAATAATCACCTTAGGAGGCTCTCATTGCGCGGCTGGGTCAAGGGCTTGTTTCAGAAAGCAGTACTCCTGGACACGGTAAGCATAGTGAGGAGGTTCCTCTCTCTGGAGCCCTGACCACTGGCAGCCTTTACCTTGTTCCTGATGCCGTTGGGCTACTACTTTTTTATATTTTTAAATATTTTTCTATTTTGGTTTGTTTTTTATAACATTTAAAATGTAAAATAATATCGTACAGAAATAGATGAATGAGAATCATTAGAAGACGTTTTTAATCGTCCTCGTTCTACACAACAGAACCTTCGTAGTATATAAACAAACTGTTTCGTCTATTGGTACACTGTAGCCAAGTGAGGCCGGGGTGGGGTAGACAGTGAGGTGGTGCCTCATACGTTACTCAATTATCACGCGGCAATTGACAGGCTGTGGGGTTGTGACAATATACTGAGCCGTATGGGAGAGCGGTTGATTTGGTAATGTGTACCTTAAGATTAATAGGGATTAGGTTGATTTTTGGTAAACGTTCGTGCTAGAAATGGATTATTGGAAATTTAAGTGCCGAAATGCTGTATAAAATCCAATGTGTCGTCAATTCTTTTTGCAGGGTATGCGCCTGTTGCAAAAAACAAGCCGCAGTGGCAAAGCTGCCCCAGTCTGGAGGAAGGCCCGAAGCGACACCTTTGATTTTTATTCAACTTTATAAAATTATACAAATTTGGAATTTTTTGACGCCCTGTTATGCTTTGCAAATTTTGATACTTGTATTATTTTAGACCTATTTGTGGTTTATAAATAAAGTACATAGTAATGAATAAAAATATAGAGGTAAAAAACAGATATAAAAACTGCCACAGGCGGTAATGTCTATGGAAGCGTTTCCAAGAAGCCGCTGTAGTTGTGGCCAGCATCAAAATTGCCTCCACGCTGCTACTAAGACAGTCTATAGCATAGTAATTGGTGATTTATATTTTTTTCATTATTTGTTGTTATATCGGCAACAAAAATATACATTCTGTGAAAATTTCAACTGTCTAACTATTACGGATCGTAAGATACAGCCCGCTGACAGACAGACGGACGGATGGACAGATGTGAGTGGCAACGCCGGGAGCGGGCGCCCTAGAAGGACATACCACAATGACACTGACCATAATGGTGAGGTTCTTCAGAAAGATCAATCGCAACCGGTGTGTGTCATGCGTGTATGACCAGATGTATGAACATGGACGAGGCAAAAGGAGTATGTTAGGATCGTAGTGGGTGGCGTTCTGTGTTTTCTGCCTACCCCCATGGGATAAAGGCGTGAATTTAAGTACGTCAAATGTGTGAAACAAGGGTGGGTGACTATGTAAAAATAACTTACTATTTCGCCACTTTCTTCAAACTTAATCATCATCTCTCTTAGTTTCAGTTCAATTACTCAGAAGGAGCATTGTTACGCCATTAAAATTAATACGATTGCTTTATATTTTAGTCTCAGTATATTAAAGCTAATGGACTTACCAAGCCTTAATGTTATTTCTGCCAGCTCCGACTAAATCCATCACATCGTGCGGTCAGCCATTTTGTTATTTTGCTGTACAGGATGTTTCTAAAATGTGTGTTATTTTTTCATTCATTTTGATACTGTTCTAACCTTCTGGTTATAAAGCCGAAGCAAAACAACAGTTATTTTTAATTTTTTGTAGAATTACGCTCAGTCCTTGACCTCAGGTGATGCAACTTTGGAGCGACGCGATTTGTGGCAAACGATACACGCGTGCCTCACTTGACTCCGTCTTTCGACAATTTGCATCGCGGTGACGTGACACGCTTAAAGCAATTTCTATAATTTGTTTTCTCCGCGGTCGCTGTCGTATCGATTGAGCGTGTAGATCGTGGCCAAGTGGTTAAAGCATTGTGAACTTTTAGCGCCACGAATAAATCAATGAGAGTGTAGCAATGGAGCTACAGTTTTACGCGTTTTAGGCCTTTGTTTACAGGTCTGTAAGCTAACTTGCAACGACATGGCTTTACGGCCTATTTTTTATGCAATCTAAAAGTATTCCATGCAGTATTCTATCAAATAGATTTTTAGTGTCGAAGGATTTGGTAACAGCCTGTATATAAGCTATTAAGAGTTGCTCCTATTGTATTCACTTTTCATTAGCTTTACCTTTCAGTTATCATTGAGAAATCTTTTTGTAATAAAATTAATTTAGTCATTTATTCAAATAAGGGACAAATTAAATGTTTTAGGGTTAATATTAAAATTTGTTTGAACTGTATTAGCACTTAAATAGAAATGTATCAAATTAAAGGCATTGACGACCTTAAAAAAGCGGTAGAAACACTATCTGAAGGTTTTTGATATTCTTCCTTCCCATTGCTTCTAAGGTAATAAAAATTGGTTGACTCACCAGAGTAAACAATTAAATGATTATTGTTAAAATGTCAAAACTATACAAAACCAAAATCAAAGCATTTATAGACCGACCACTTTAATGAGTCCTCGCGAAGGTATCAATTTTAATGGAATATTCTGAAGGTTGATCACGTATTGGTTCAATTAGTATCGTAATACTTACGTAGATTATGTGTATTTTAAAACAAATAACCTGTGGGATATTGTTAGGACTTTGTGGACGCTTAATGTGCATTTGATGGGGCAAGGCAAGGCACGGGCAAGAAACTCGATGGACACTCTTTTAAATCAGAATATTGAGAAAATACCCTTCTTACATCATTCATGTTAAAATGTGAGAATGATGTAGCAAGATGGCTGCGGGACTGTTCGAAAGAGATACCGCGGCCCTGGAACACAAAGGGCAAAGAAGGAACATGGATGGGTTTTAGTCAGTACAAGTCTGACACTCCCTTCCGCTCCGCCCAGAGCGGGGGGGGTCATTTGATGATTTCCCATCCTAAAAAAAAAAAAAAAAAAAAAAAAAAAAAAAAAAAAAAAAAAAAAAAAAAAAAAAAAATGTAGCAAGATGTGCACTTAACAAATGTCCATAGCAAAGACACTTTGATTGAGACTGTATAACGTATCACACAACTACGGGTGCTCAAAAAAGAGAAACGGGGTGCTGTAAAGTAACTTCGTACGGACCTACGTTCAGCAGAAGAGTGAAACTGAACTAAGTTGATGCAGTACTTTCTCAGTCTTCAAACAAACGAAGCTTCACCGCAAAAGAATCGCCTTGCAACTTCAGTTTTAAGAAATAGTTGCTCGAATACTCGCCCCATCTGTACAAGAGTATAAGGTAAACAAGAAAAATAAATATAGAAAATATACGGGACCCGCCGTCTCCATCGCACACAGTCCGTGTGGTAAATTTATGCGGTTTTTATCAAAATACAGAGAAAATAAAACATATTCCCGATTCATAATTTATTTGCATGAAGAGGTCCGTTTTAGTTTTAATATGTAGGCTGACTTTTGATGTTAGTATTATTTGTGTTTTCTTCATGTAAACCGACGTTATTTGGGCATGGGTGGTTCTCTTATAGTATTACTTTTTGTATCTCATTCAACTGCCTATCATATTCAATTGTAATCATCCATGTGGCATAGTAAGTTAGGCGAAAAAAAAAATTGTAGTATTTTCACACCACAATTATTTTTCGCCTGCGCCTGCGCGCCTGCGTAAGCGCTGGATATATATCATCGTTTTATACGTAGGTTTCATGGCATGAAATCATCGAAAGTTTAGGCAATGATGTGCTTATAATACACCCATATTTCGGCTGTTATGTTTTTGTCCCATAAATAAAATGATGCCCTAATTCAATAGCAAGATATTATCCTAAAACCAAGTTGAGACAAGTATTATTTCTGTTTAAAAAATTGATCTTGTATCTGATTAAAAAAATACGGATATATGTAAAAAAACAACCTAAAAAAAAAAAACCAGCCTCAATTTAAATATCTTAGGTACTATATCTCACTGAGACATTTATGCATATTAAAAAAGCAAAATAATGCATTATATATAAAAGTATTTTATTCATCATTACATAGTATAAAACAAAGTCGCTTCCCGCTGTCTGTCTGTCCCTATGTATGTTTATCTTTAAAACTGCGCAACGGATTTTGATGCAGTTTTTTTAATAGATAGAGTGATTCAAGAGGAAAGTTTATATGTATAAAACATTAGTTTTAGTATATGCGAAAAATGAAACACGTGTCTAGTATTTTTATGTAAAGAATTTATGTACAAAATTTCAAACCATATCATGAATAATCACAAAGTTATAAGCTTGTTCTGTTACCGGGTTGTCCGCACAAAAACGTGGTCACCATGCGGCGCCGCCGTGAGCACCTCTCCAGCGTCGTCTTGAGCTCATTGATAATAATCATTTGGCAGTAGGTCCCTAAATGATAGCGATAGGTACTTAGTGTCGCTCGGTGTCCAACTTGTAACCTTTTTTAAATATTTTTGGGACAAAATATAACATACACAAAATTATTGGAATCGATTGAGTTATTTATTCTGAACAAACTATATTCAGGTTTCGCATATACTAAAAATAATGTTGTATATTGAACCCGTGCGAAGCCAGGGCGGGTCGCTAATATTAAAATATAAATAACTCCCAAACGCATTAAACTAAGCTATAATGTTGATAAATGAAACACTTTTTTTTTATTAAAAAGTGAATTTGTAGCAGTAAGTCTTAAACATATGATTAACCCAAACAATACTTCGATCAAGATATCTTTCTATTGAACAAGGGCAGCGATACGTGAGCCTATCGCCATCAACTGGGCATTAATCCAGACTCCAGGTAAGCTGTTAAACAATAGGAAATTCCTGATGGAAAAACCTTATTCCACTACCCACCCTGGGGATTCAGATCCTGATGCTCAGCCGTAGGGCTTGCAACTAGCATACCAACATGACTGTCCACCATTATTAGATATCATTCTCAATCTATCAGTGTAAAACAGACGGATGATAGTTGATGTTGGCATAAAAGCCGTGTCTTTTATATATTTATAAATCGGAGAACCAACAGCTGTTACAAATTAATAACAATTATATGTGCAACACAGAGCTAATAACAGGATCTCAAGAGTAAATACAGATAAGTTAGTAGAAATCTCAGGATCACTAAATAAGTAGCACGAAAAAAAAAAAAAAAAAAAATGACACCAGCCCCCTTAGCATGAACACCGTAGACAAGGATTTCTTTGACGGAAGAATCGACAAAATGACAGATAGTGCAAAGAAATCTATCATTGTGTCGACACAATCGGTCATTTTGTCGATTCTTCCGTCAAAGAAATCCTTGTCTACGGTGGTCATGCTACGGGGGCTGGTTAGACATTAATGACACCGGGAAGTTTCCCAAGTTATGTTTAGCGTCTGGTTTAAACCGGATAGTTTGCAGTATCTCTTCAATTTTAAGAAATCTGCTTCGGATGCCGGAGAACGGAACTCAAAGGCTATGTTGAAAAGGGGAAGTTTACTTGGAAACGCCTTTGTCCAACAAGCTACCGTGTTTGAAGAATTTACCTTTTAATACTAAACTGGAAGCCAAGGCTGTATGGTGCGATCGCTATTATATCGCGAAGATTTTACGCTAGTTCCAGCATATTTGGATGCATCAAAGTAAGTTTAATTCAGAACACACATGTACGTTATTTTTTCCTAAAATCGAAATCTAAAATGGATGTCCTCTGCCGTGGGGTCGGTGCAGGAGTTTGTCCGACACCTATTGACTAAAATCACACATTGTTCTTCCTCGGAACTTCTGACTGGGGTGCGAGTACACAATTGCATTCTCCACAAAACTGACATGGCCTCAAGGTGCGTCAAAACAACCTGTCTTCAGCCTTCTACATCGAATTTTACCTAGCCATCTTTTTTGTCATTGATCCTTTTAGCTAGGACAAGTTTCACGCTGCGCTTGCCAATACACGGGGCTCCATTCCAGGCATCATTCGCTCCATCGGCAATCAGTCCTTTAAAAGACATAAGCAGCCCTCTGCCACTTCTGTTTGTTTACTCTGTAAGCTTTGTCGGTAGCTGCAGTTTTCCAGATAACTTCATTTCCTTTAAAAGATCTTCGAAAATGACCCGCTTCATACCACGCTGAGTAACATTAAATTGAGCACTCAACTGCCAGGGTCCACGTAAGTGAAGCTAATCCAAGCCAATTCCTGAATGAACAATAAATAAAAAAGAAAATATAGAAATTCATATAAATACAATTAAAATAATAGAGCAAACACAAACAATTATTATCTGCTAGAATAACACCTAGTGCACACTGTCGCATTTCCGGACATAAGTTCTCCGAATAGCTACCATTAAAATAAGCTTTAAAATAATCCGGTCACCATTCGCAAAGACATAGTAGTGGAAGCGCCGTTTGGTCGCAGATGTGTCCCGGCGACTAGGAAACTTTGAAAACTGAATCTTCTTTTTGTTTTTCCAATGAAGTTCGCTCTATTTTTTTTCTATGACGCAGTTTCGATGCATAATTTTATTTTTTTAGAGTAATATCGTTTTAGAAACGTTGTGTGTTTTTGGGACTGTGTAGTTTCGACTATAGATTTTTTCTAAAAAAAGGTTTTTGTTGAAGTTTGATAGAGGAAAATGTTAAGACTTTTCTCAGTTTAGAAGCCCGAAATTGACGTTTAAAAAGTTTTTTTTTCAAATTATTAATTTGATTATTATGGGTTTCGTTCATTCGTTTTCAAACATATCAGAATATATACAATTCTAGAAATATAAAAGTTCTATCTACCTTCTAGAAATTGATGTATTAGAGGTAAATTCCTGTATAATTTTTTTTGTAATTTATGTGGGCAGGGACACAACAAACGTCTCGCCCTCACACCTGAAAAATCCACGTGCCGTGTAATTTCTCTTTAACATCGCAAAACGAGAAATCAACAGTAAAGTGTAGGCAACTTGAAAGCCTATCATGTACTTTCAACATGTGTTTATGTAATGTACCATGAAATTGGCTAGCTATTGGAATTGAAACACGAACGAAATACCCAATAAAATTGTGAAAAGGCTTTGTTTTTACATGTACAAAATACTTTTTTTACTCCATTCTAAAACACTCCATTTATTTCTGTAAGAACCACGTTTAGGAATTCAAGAGTTTATTTTTTTGCAATAGTTTGGGTTGTTTTCAAACGCAGAAAAATTCATGGAATAAATACGTTTGAAGATAGAATAAACAGTTTAGTATGAATTGCTTTTGAGAATGTTGTTGATCGAAAGAAAAAGTAACTAAGTGCCTCGCCCACGAACACCGATTAACTGTAATGATCACACGTTACAAATATTTGTTATATTTAAAGATTACCTGTATAAATTGGACAGTTGGGAAATGAGGACATCCGCAAGAGAACCAAGGTAACCGACGTAGCCCGAAGAATAGCCAAACTTAAGTGGCAGTGGGCAGGGCACATTGCTCGCAGAACGGATGACCGATGAGGCCGAAAAGTTCTGGAGTAGTGACCGCGAACCGGAAGACGCTGCGTTGGAAGGCCTCCCATTAGGTGGACCGATGACCTGGTAAAGGTTGCAGGGATCCGCTGGATGCGAGTCGCACGGGACAGGTCAATGTGGCGACACTTGGGGGACACCTATGTCCAGCAGTGGACGTCTTTCGGCTGAAATGATGATGATGATGATGATAAATTGGCAGGCACCTTAATAAATGTTCTGGATTTGTCATTAGTTTTACTGACTGCGATAAAGCCAAAGGAGGACAATTATTATGATTAAACTAATACTCTATATATAAGAGGGTAGATAGATTTGTCTGCTCTTAACAATTTATTTTCCATCCACCCGCATTATCCAGTCAACCCGCGATCATGGCGCTTGCAACAGCACCGAAATATCGGGAGCTCAAAATAATGAACAATCACAGAAGATATCCCGTAAGTGACAGTATAAGTTTAGTTGTAAACCGTGAAAGCTTAAAACAGTGTTTGTATTATTATGATTATGATAGGTTATAATGAGTGTATGTATGTAACACAACTTCATAAGAACTCGTCGTATACCAATGAAATATCGTTAGAAGCGTCATTGTCATCTTGTTTCACAACGTAACATTTATGACATGTGTGACAATTAATCACTATTCCTGAACCAATATCAGATAATTGTACATTACCATCTACGTTTCAAACGGGGCTTTTAAACTCTTTCCAAGGAATCCGTTAATACTCGCTGGAATGAAAATCAATCGCACCTTTATGGTTGAATCTTTTTAAAGAAGCGTGACTTCCGCAGGTATAAAGAGTTACGGTTAGTCTTCGAAAGTGCTTTTGATACGGTTATACTTATTCTTTTTCTTTATAAATAGTTGTAGATGGTAGCCTTTTGTTTAACAGTAGATGTTTGATGATTAATGTTACTCAAATGATGATCATTTTGTTTACTGTTTGATGGAAAGCTGTTGTATTGCTATTATTTAGTAACTGCTTGTTTGGCGTGCTTCATGTAGTATACTAGGCCCATCACTAACTAGTAACAAAAAATAATATTTTGTTTATTTAATACTAGTTTTTGTCCAAATAAATTATCACACGGGAACCTACTACTGGGATAAAAACTATCCCATGACCTAGTCCAGGTCATGATTTAATTCATTCAGCCGGGTGATCTGAAAGGGTTACGGATAGACCGAGTAACTTTGACATTTATTAGTACAGATATTAATAATAATTGGTATGTTTGTTCAATGTTGTGTAAATTTTATTCTAAATGTTATCAAAATAGTCAACTTTCCAGTCTAATTCATAACGAATAAACCAATCCAATTCAAAAACACATCTATAAATTGAAAATCCGTTCACGATAATAATTCAAACCGAAACCTACACAAACGCGACACGAACAGATCGTTTTAACAGCTGCACAATTAGAATAAACGTATAAGCATTATTTAAATAACCTGTTTCAAAAGCCTTATCCAGAATAGCGCTGAATTTTCCTTTGGATGGCGCTTGAAAGCGCTGGAGCGAGTAACATTCACATCTGTGTGTTCCGCACCTCCTGCATTCAAGTTTTATAGCGATAATTACAGAGATTATAAAGGGGAACGTCTTTGTTATCCCTGTTCTTTCTTCTCTTTTTAACAGCCTATTAAAGATAAAGACGTAAAATAAAGGGGAGTTAATCCGTTTACTCGCCTCTTGGGAGACAATAGGCTCGGATACAACAACAAATTTAAGTTTTTAACGTGTGCTGTTTTACACCTTATACCTCTCCAAGTAAAGGTCAAAATCGAATAGCAATAACTGGGGGACATATTTTGATGGTGGTGGAACGATAAACGATAATTGTAATGTAACCGAGATTTTATGATTTAGGTCCTTCATCAAAATGTTAGCGTCATCTGATGCAGTAAAGTAGAAGATAAAATCAATTTCAAATTACTCTCATCTATTTTAATGGAAAACATAACATATTTTGAGTTATGTCTGTGAATGATGTCCAGTATTCCAGTCAATGATTTTTTGAATTTCCTAAACCTCTTTCTGGAATAGTAGAACTACATTTTGTTTCTGACCTCATTCGAATTTCTACTTTTAAAGTTCCCTGTAGTTAAAAAAATCCAGACTGTTGGAAACATCAACGCGCTAAAAAAGTCTAAAATAACTTCACTTTCGGAACTCAGTGACTTTGTTTGTTTCATTTTCTTTTTTGTCACCGACTTCCGAAAGTAAAGTTATTTTAGACTTTTTTAGTGTTTTTTGGAAGTCATTTTTTTTTTTTATGCCGATTTTTTTTTGTTAGCACAGAACTTCGCCACTTCCACCTCGTCGTCGGTTTTAGCGCAGAGATCACTTCAACTCCATGTTTTTGGGCTAAGAGGGCAGTATAGGAGGTGGAGCATATAATTTGAACATTGAACTAACATTGTATCATAGCCCCAGCTCTACGTAGCCTTACAAAACAATAACCAACCACACAAATCATACATTCCCAAGATTTGAGAGTAACAAGATAGTGCAGCGAAACGGTATCATAACAATGCACAATTCTTCAATAAACATCCTAGATTTAAGCGAAGCTTCAACGTTCAGTCTTGGAAACTAAAAGCGAACTCCTCAGAACAAACTGTTTGATATTTTCTTTGTGAAATAGAACGGATAGTTTAAGAAGTAAGCCTGTTTATCCTGAACTCTAGGTTTCACCGAAGACTGGAGTTAAGCAAGGAATACGGCTCGTATCTCAGAGTTAAGTGAGCCTTTTGATAAACGGAAGTTTCTTTAGAAAATTGTAGCAACATCCTCCTTGCTTGATTTTTTTTGGATCAAATGTTTTTTTTTTTACTTTGACGAGTATTGGCTGCCACTTATTTGCATGATACACACACATAACATCACGCCTGTAATCCCAGAAGAGTTAGACAGAGGTGTACCTAATAGTACTCCCCACATATCGCCAGTTATGTTTCAAGTCCCATGTAATAGGGGCGAGCCTATTATCATCAACCGGACACAAGTCCAGATGAAATTCCTAATGGAAGAATTCAATAACACTTTGGTTGGTTCAGGTTGGGACCTGAGAATCGAATTCAGGACCTCATGCTCAGCAGTCGCGCTTGCGACCTCGAGACCAACGACGCAGTCAAATCTGACGAAATATTCGTGGCTTAAATGATCATTGTGTCTTAAAAGATGTCTTCACCTACATAAATAAAAGTAAATACAGACATATATAAGGTCTAACTATTCATACACGAAATATTTTCAGGGAATCATCTAACGGCTATAACGAAGCCATTTCAAGGTATTATTTTTTGTTATCTGAGTATAATTATTTTTATAAATAATAAATATGTCGCATCGAGGGTGGCCGAGGTGCGAAGCATTGGGTCTTCTTCACGATCCGACATTATTTTAAATGAATGTGGGCACTGTGTGAGTACTCGAACGAAAATACGGTTTTAATTTAAATGACTTTATTTAAGGTACAATTATTATGAACAAAAGCGAAGTCGAAACAAACACGTGCGTTGGTACTGAGCGTCTGCCAAGACTGTCCGAACTAGACTGAGACAACACTCGGTCTCTGTCGGTCTTAGCTGCATCCCCTCTACCGACGATCGTGTCCAAGCGGTGGGGCGCGCTTGCGTTTTTTATCACGTGGTGTTTAGTTGCGAATTGAATGGATAGATGGCGCTGTACGTTGTACAGGAGCGACATCAATCCACGACAAATAATTTAAAATTACTTGACTTTTGAACATCCATTACGCTAGTTCACTACGTCGTATTTACCTTCTGTCATTGTTAGAATATGGGAGTAAAGGTTTTATGCAAAAAGTCTCAAAAAAATTTGGAATTATAATAATTTCGTAAAAAAAAAACACTCAGATATTTTATTTTTTTTCGTTGCTATGGCCACTTTACGACTTATAGAAGTTACTCTTCAAATATTTCGTGTATGAAAAGATAGACCTTATATTACAGAAAATATTAATTCCTTGTCTTGTTTACAAAAAGGTCAATTCTGTATTTTCCCTAACAGAGATCCCTATTTTTTACCTGCCAAGAAAACGTTACCCTTAGGGTCCGTTCACGACCTCGATCGACAGGACTTGCAACCCGATTTTGCATTCACGTTTAGTTTGGGTCACGCTGCATGATTATCATTAACACTAGTAACGGGTTTTTACTGTTTGTTTTGAGTTCACGATATTTCGGCGCTTTTGCAAATACCATGGTCAACATAATTTAAGCAATTGTACCCTTGAAAAAAAACAATGCTTTTTAGTTAAGATTATGTTATACAACATTAGTTTTAGTATATGCGAAACATAAAACACGTGTCTAGTATTTTTAGCAGTAGGTACCTAAATTATTGCGATAGGTACTTAATGTCGCTCGTTGTCAACTTGTAACATTTTTTATTTTTATTTTTGGGACAAAATATAACATGGTTTAAAAATTATTGGAATCGATTAAGTTACTTATTCTGAACAAACTATATTCAGGTTTCGCATATACTAAAAATAATGTTGTATAAGTTTATCTTCACACTCCGTAACATGTAAATAAAGGATGTAAATAGAGCCTTAACGAAGCCGAAAGGCACCTGTTCTCCCCGTCTTTGCGATCATTTTTTGTTCTAGACCATACCTGGGAAACTAGACCCCGTCTAGTTTCGGAAATATTGGGGGTCAAAGTTCCAACTTTTTCACAAGTTTTTTTTTTAATCCATGTTTTTAATGTAAGATTTTTACTTTAAACACCTCCACGACCCCCGTACTCCATCAGCACAATGCTTTGAGTGCGTACCATCGAGTCCTACCGTATAACGTGGTTTGTGATTTTTTCACCCCAAAAAAAAGTCGTTTCCCAACAATATTTTTTGCGTAAAGTTACTTAGTTTGATGTACAGAAAACTTGGTTAACGGCTTCGTGAAGCGTCTGTTTACACCCTGCACCCTGTATTATTGTTCAGACTGTAGATCATGGCCAAGGACTAACGAACGATGACATCTTACTCCTATAACGAACACAACCAGTACAGATTTAGCATTCAACCTCTGTGTTAGTCGTAGCTGACTAAAGTGCCAAGTAAACAACCAAACAAACTTTGAGACACGTATTTATTTAAATCATAGACAAACATTTGAATTTAATTAATATGTCTAGACCGTCTAAACCTGCGGACTTTGGAAATACGGCTGGTGTTGGCCGACCTCCTTGGTCGGGGTGGAATACGTAAGCTGTTGCTTGATAAACTGCGATCTGGAGCGAGTAGCATCAAGTCTGGGCATCTAGAAGAACGCTTAGAGTTAGATTTTGTAGTACTACTAGTACACACAGCAACACATCAAGATTCACATTTCCAGTGTAACAAGACCTCGCTTTGTATAGATTTCCCATACAATGAGAGATTAAGCCATTGGTCTCGGCTGTCATTTGTAGATCTTTGACAGTTGTTACAAGTAGTCAGTGGTCCAAAATCTGACAACCAGTCTTACAAGTGGTATCATATTACCTAGTACTAACTGGGTTGTGGAGGTCAGCTAGGCAGTCGCTCCATGTAAAATACTGGTATTTAGAAGCATCCGGTTAGACTGGAAGCCGACTCCAACATAGTTGGATAAAGGTAGTTGATGAATAGCAGGCTGTGACGTCACGATTTAATCAACTCAATGACTTAATTATTTATTGATTTCAAAGCAACTTAAAATCGAATTTTGCTATTATATGCAAATAATAAATCGGGTTTTCAGACCTAAAATAAAGTGTTTTTTTTTAGAAGTAGTTGGATTTATTGTTTAATAGTGTCAATTTATACTCTATTGTTATTTTATTTTTTTAAGTTGCCAAACAATATTGTTACGATTAAATGCAATCTTTTATTTATGTTATACAAACCGAATGATTGTGTAGTCTGACCCTCTTACGGGAGCAACCCTCAAATCAGAAAAAAACAGCTGTACCATAAACTCTTGTTTATAATATAAACTGTCAAAATGTATGAAAAAAAATAGAAATATTGTTTATGTTGATGAGCATAATGAGGTAAGATTAAGAGGATTACTCCTAGGGTGTATAAAAACTCAGGTGGTGTATTCTGTTCTATTAATAAATTACTGTATCACTACATAGTATAAAACAAAGTCGCTTTCCGCTGTCTGTCTGACCCTATGTATGCTTAGATCTTTAAAACTACGCAACGGATTTTGATGCGGTTTTTTAATAGATAGAGTGATTCAAGAGGAAGGAATATTAGTATATATTGCACCCGTGCGAAGCCCGGAGCGGGTCGCTAGTCTGGAATAATATTTAAACTTCAAGGTTTCTAGGGGAAAATAATACGAAATTTACAAATTAAATTTCACCACCCTCCAAGTCTAATTTGCTTTACAAAAAAAAAATGATTTCCATAACATTTTATTATTGAAACTAAATCAGCAGAAACCGATTTTAAGATTACATTTCCATAAGCTCCGAAAAAGGACCGCTTAACCTTTTATGGAAATAAACTGGGCCTTAAATCGTGGCCTGAACAAATAAGGAAGGGACTGGCCTCGCCACCCTGTCGGTTAAAAATAACATATAGAAATAATATAGTAAGCAGGAACTAATAATATTCTTATGGGGTCTTAAGGCCTTATCATGAATCTACATAATGTTATCGTTTCTTGAAGATTTAAAACTTATTTTAAATGAAGAATGTTGAAGAACCTTTTGTTCGTATATTAAGATGGTAGGTACCTTTAGGTGAATTTTAACTTGGCCTATCAAGGTGAATCTTTATAAATATTCGATCCATTGCATTGGCAATACAATTATCTACTTCGTACTGATGACTTTGTTAGTTACTGGTACGGTCTATACAACATTCGTTTTAGTATATACGAAGCCTGTAACACGTGTCTAGTATTTTTATGTAAAGAATCTATGTACAAAATTTCAAAACTGTATCATGAAAAATCACAAAGTTAAAAGCTTGTTCTGGTTGTCCGCACAAAAACGTTGTCACCACGCGGCGCGCCTCCAGCTTCGTCTTGAGCAATGAGATAATAATAATTTGGTAGCAGGTTCCTAAATGATTGCGATAGGTTCTTAGTGTCGATCGGTGTCCAACTTATAACCTTTTTGAAATATGTTTGCGACAAAATGTAACATATTTAAAAATTATTGGAATCGATTCAGTTACTTATTCTGAACAAACTAGTACTAACTACTACTATTCAGGTTTCTCATATATTAAAACTAATGTTGTATAATTTTCTTCTAATTTAGTGTGCACTGGCAGGTTGTATGTTGTATGAAGAAGACTGCCTCAAAAGACGCCCGGAAATGATAGCCGGGACCAACGGCTTAACGTGTTTTTTGAGGAATGGAGGAAACTCGGTATGTAATGGGTGGTCACCCATCCACAGACCAACCTAGGCAAGCACGGCTTTACCTAAAGATCAATCCGAGCGGCTGTTATTATTTAGTAGTCTAATATACTCACTTGTAAATCTCAGTGGTAACAAAGGTATTGTTCTTGCACCTCGTAGTCCACATCGACCAGTACTTGAAACCATGTTTCTTTGCGATCTGAAGTGCGCACGCGGTGTCATCGCGAATATCTTCATCGAGTAGTGCTGTGTAACAAATAATGCGAGTAAGTTGTAAGACCAGTAAGTTCTATTGATGAGGAAAATAGTAACAAAAGTTATAAACATAATTATGTCATCATCATCTGCCCAGCCTATTCCCAAGTATGTTAGGGTCGGCTTTGATTTTTTTTTTTTTTCAAAATCTTGCTACACCGTGCTGACATAGGAACCTTTCGGTCCCGTACAGGACTAATTCAATTTGTTTTGTCTTTTTCTTATGGTTACTTTTTTATATCATTTTAGTTTTATTGTGAATTCAACCATTTTTTTTTGTTTTGTCCTGTGTGAGTTTAATAAATACTTTTTATTTCTTTCTTTCAGTCTAACCTGATGCCAGTATTTTACATGAAACTACTGCCTATCTGACATCCACAAACCAGTTAGTAAGACGTAGTACGATACCCCTTGGTAAGACTGGTTGTCAGACTTTCAGTCCACTAACTACCTGTAACGACTGTCAAAGATCTATAATTAACAGCCGGGACCAACGGCTTAACGTTTCGAGACTCGGAGGATACTCAGTGTGTAATGGGTGGTCACCCATCCATGGATCACGTCAGGCAAGCGCGGCCCAAGCGGCTGTTGCTATTGTATAAGTATATAACAAAAAAAAACTATTTATACTGCGGACTTTGTTCCATCACTTCTTTTCTCGATCTAAAACGAAAGGAAGTAGTGAAGGACTGAGGTTTTAAGGGAATGCGTATCTTATGTAACTTTGAGATTATTCTCAGTCTAAATTGAATAAATGACTCTTGATTTATTCATATATGTAACAACATGAGCTTCTCCAAATAATGCGCCACATAAGTTGTTGTATCGCCATTGAAACGAATCTCTGTAAATTATGGCAAACAGATTGACCATTTAACATGGTGGTTGCTCTTGCCCGTGACTGACCAAGGTACTCTCAACAACTCATATTCTCGATAACTCCTTTTAACCTCTGACTGCCTGGTACTTTACAGTATCAAGATGGTTTTCAACGCTTATTTCAAGCAACTTTTACTAATGAAATGTGGGTGTACCATTTACCACTGCCGTTATGTACGTATCTTTTACACTTTAATTTAATTATTTAAGTATCGTACCCGTGGACGTTATTTTAACGCATTCCATTAATTAAAATTGCTGCAGCTGTCTGTTATCATTAACGAATAACTATGCAAAATTGATAAATCAATCAATCTATGCGACGCGCGTGTGGCACACGAGATTAACTAATGAGATTCATTAATTTACTTCGTAAACTGATAAATTGTAATAATAGACGGCCCGAACAAATGTCAACGCACAGCACTGCACGAGATCAGCATCACTTAAACGCGTTCGTGTTCCACGCGCGCCTCAAAGAGATGTCAGCCACCATGTAGGGGTCCGCAAGGGCCGATGCCTGCCAGGGCTGCGGGACTGTTCGAAAGAGATACCGCGGCCGTGGAACACAAAGGGCGAAGAAGGAACATGGATGGGTTTTAGTCAGTACAAGTCTGACACTCCCCTCCGCTCCGCCCAGAGCGGGAGGGGTCATTTAATGATTTCCAATCAGAAAAAAAGCATCACTTGAACTGAAGCTGTTCGGGATTTTTTCTATGAAACTACTACGCACACCTTATAATTAGTGTGCGTAGTAGTTTCATAGAAAAAATCCCGAACAGCTTTAGTTCAAGTGATGCTTTTTTTTCTCACCGAAACGGCATATGCTAAGCGCAACAAACAAAAAACGTTTCAAATTCACCAATCAAGCCTGGGATAGTGGCTACTATTCGTACCTAAGCAGCATCCGTAGCACCAGTAGCATAATCTAACTTTTAATGTAATACTGTTAGCAAAAACTGTAGATCTTTGACAGTCGTTACAGGTAGTCAGTGGCCCAAAAGTCTGACAACCAGTCTTACCAAGGGTATCGTTTCACACAGCACTAACTGGGTTGTGGAGGTCAGATAGACAGTCGCATAAAATACTGGTATTCAGCTGAAATAAGTTAGACTGAAAGTCGACCCCAGAAAGTTTGGGAAAAGGCTAGGCAGATGATGACTTAAAGCAAAAACTAGAAATTATAAAAGTAACTCATGATCACTATTATCATGTGGTAAAATAAAATAAAAATGGTGTGCGTGTATGAGCAGATGTATGATTATGGACGAGGCAAAAGGAGTATGCAAGGATCGTAGCAGGTGACGTTCTGTGTTCTGCTTACCCCAATGGGAAAAAGTCGTGAGTTTATGTAATCTCTATTTTAGCTCTTTATTTTAAGGGAAGACAGCAGAAGAAGCAACGTTAAACTACCAACATTTACGGCTTATGTTGTTCAATTCTAAATTGACAACAAAAATGCACGTACAGCTTTCGAAAAACGTTGTTCTATAACCTTTTTCGAAAGCGGTACGCTAATCAATCATCAGAACATACCTACAGTACACCTGCACTTAAGAGGACATAAAAACGCTACTGACCACCTAGGTACTGGGTTCAAGTGATTTGATAAGACGTACCATCGATACGAAGGAAAAATAACAAATAAAAGAGGTAAGCTTTTTTAACTGCTTACCCTTAAATTCTACCACTTACTCAATCACGTTATAAGCCAAAATCACTCAATCACTCAGCCACACAATGTCACAAAACATTTAGTAACAAAATCCTTATTATCACAGAAACCGAGAGAACTTACGAAATCAAATAAACTGGAGTAATGCTCGTAAAAATGTTGCTTAACTTCCTCCACTACAGAATCCTGATTTATACTTTCCTACTTTAATATTTCCACTCGAGTGGTACAAAGATAACGTGGGACCTACTAAGGGGTTTCGATAACTCACTCATATTCTCGATTACTCCTTCTAACCTCTGACTGCCTGGTACTTTACAGTAGCAAGATGGTTTTCAACGCCTATTTTAATGGACTTTTACTAATGAAATGTGGGTGTATCATTAGGTCACCTCTGCCGTTATGTAAGTATATTTTTATAAAATCTAAATCTATGAATCCATCAAAACATTAAAATAAAGTCGCACCCAGTGTCTGTATGTATGAGCGCGTTGTTTTTTAACGGATTCTGTTGAGATTTTCACGATAATTTAGCAATTTTTTTCATGAATGGTTGAATTTTTTAGTTAGCCCGTATTGTTCCACGCCTAGGCAAAGACCTACTCCCATCCCCACCCCACACTCCCACTCGATGGTGTACTTCTTCTCGCCAATTCACAAAAAGAAGCCATCTAAGCCGTCCAGCCATCTTCTCCTCCGCGGTCTGCCGAGACCGCGTCTACTGTCTCAGGGCTTTGTTTAATTTATTAAAATTTAATTTGATATGGCTTGCTTTTGCCACAGCAGTAGAACAACCTGTGTGAAGCAGGGGCTGATCGCTAGTCCCAAATAAATCCAAACTTTTCAAGTAACCTGACTTGTTTTTCGACCGACATCTTTGATTTACAATGTCATGATAAGCAAAATAGCCGTAGCTATATTTGAAGAAGTGCCAACCTCAAAAAAATAAGGTCGTAACTCCGCCGTTATGTTGGCGAAATTACCTACATAATACAAATAGGTACTTAAAGCTTTTGTTGCCATCCTCCTTTATGGGAACAAAGAAAATCTTCGTTACCGTGTTGGTGTATAAGGAAGGGCAGACATAATAAAATATGAGATGTTTCGTGTCGTTCAATTTATAAAGATCAAAATTAGGGACGATAATCTCTTCCGTGTGTTTTTTGAGGATAAAATTAAATAAGACATGAAAGCTAAAAGTTATGTAGCTATTCTTACATTAAATGGTATTGTGTCTAGCAGAACATTTTATAATAATGATGAAAATTTTAATAAATAGAACATAAACAGAGCAATAGAACTAGAGATTTCACAAAATCGTAAAATACTTACATCAATATTCAACTAATAGTAGCAAAACTTTACTGTGTTATCTGAAAACACGATCGTGTTTCAAATTCTAAACCAGGAGGTAGGCCCAGGAGCCGAATATCGGAGCAATTCTAAATGTTAGTAAACTGAAAGCTAAGGACGTTAATAAAACTAAAAGGTCTGAAATAACACTTAACGATATTGATGTCAATGACCAAGATCCAGTCCTTTCTAGTAATGTAGAAGAAGGAACGAAGAAAGAAAGAGAACTCAATTAAACTCAAAATGTCAAACAATTAAACTTTAGTACAGAGCTACAAGGACGTTTTGGAGCTTGAATTACGTTGACAGAAGCACACTGTTGTGAAACATTTGAGAAATATAATACAAAAACACTAAATAAGACAGTGTTAGTGCCGACAATAGGTCCTTCCACACATACCTGGAACATTCGTTTTTAAACAGAACGAAGGCAACTCAAAGAGTCAATGTAGAGAAATGATAGAGTGAGACGGGATCGAAAAAATTAAGCTTCATATAACAGAAGACGATCAATAGTAATAAATAGAACTACAGAATGGCAAAAAAGCAAAAAAGAGAGAAAGTGTGAGAGAAATAAATCAAACTGAAAATAACAAAAGATGATCATTAGTACTCTAAACAGTAGTAACAGTAACATAACCAAAACGCTACACAATACACAGTTGACCAAACCCCATAAAGTTTTGATGTAAAACGTGGAACATAAAATCTGAGCTTCGAATTGTTTGCAATGTCGTTCACGGTTTGCTACAGTGATGTCTTTGTCAATTACTTACTTTGTAAATACTGTGACAGTTCCAAATGTAGCAGCTTAAGCTTGTGAAGTAGAAGAATGTCTTTAGTAAATATTGAAATATTTTGGTTAAGTTATGAATTAATAGCTGAGATTTGAATTTACAGAATATTTCAACAAATATGTTTAAAAATATGTCTGACGAAGATTCTTTTGCAATGTCTTGCTAACCGAGTAACTGGTATCAATAACCATAATGAAATATCCAGACCAATTTGTTTTTTAAACTAATGATGTCCCAGTGCTGGCACCTCCATCAAATTGTTTTAGAAATTATTTTCTTGCGCCATCTTGAATCAGCCCACATGATGCGCGTCAACTTGCTAATGAAGAAAATGTGAACTCTAACTTAAACTAGCAGGAAAAGATAAATATCATTTAAGGATCCGACTCTTTTTACCTTCGCATCTCAAGTTGCAGTGTCCACCGCGTTTCTTTTCTCGGCACCACTCTTTGGGAATCTGGAAGTAATAATAAGTTCAACTTAATATTGGCTGCTACATTAACATTTTTATCTTATTTAAAAAAATACTGATATGGATTGCTTGAACATTATACCTGGTATAATCCATACAATTTCTTCCCACTAGGTGTAATTTTGAACGCACTGGTTTCCTTTTTGCTCACTTGTTCGATCAAACACACCCCTGAAACAAAAAAGTCATCGTTAAAGATTAGAAAACCATAATTAACATTTATAACCACAGGAGAGGCAGAAACAACGCCATCTGCGAAGATCCTTACATACTACTTTTGATTTGTCAACATTTTGAATAAACATCTGATAATACACAGGTAGGTGGAAGTACTCTGGACCTATCTGAAGAATATCACATTTCTATCTACAGTAATCATGTCGGAAATACAATCTATTCCATAATTTTACTTATTCTAAGAAAGATCTCGTTTTATTAAGTTTCATTTAATTACCTACTCCCTTCCAAGAATTTCTATGTTCAGTAATAAAGAGAAAGTCTAATAACAATAATTAGGAGCATTTCCGCAATCCTACACCACAAAGGTCAAGCCAACAAAGTTTCCCCTCGCAATTGGTCTATTATTGCCACAGACCATTTAAAGGTACAATACTCGAACATTTAATAATTATTATTAATGAAACAGCTGCACTAAACCACCGAGAAGAACAGAAGATCTGCTCCATACAACGAGCGAAAATGCACTCACACATCGACACGTGCGTCGTTTGACGCAAGATCGTAAAGCGGGCCATAGACGATAGTTTATGCATGACAGTTTTAAATATGCATGCAAAACCAAGTTCCTCAGAGGACACATACGTAAATGCAAGCCTGTCGATTAGCTCGTCTGCAAGCGTGTCATCACCGGCAATACACGACGACATGGTTTATTACTTGTTATAAAAAAAAAATTGAAAGAATCTGAGAGCTGTACGAGTACATATGCGACCTACAATACACGCACTGACACGCTGACGCGCACGCCTTCGCAGTCGTATCACGCAGGCATAAATTCAAGCGAGAAAATATCTATTTCGATATTTTATAGGTTGCACTTTTGTTCTTGATGGAGCTGACCTTCTGACTATTCTGCCTACTATCTCAACAGTGTAAAGGTTATTAACATTCAAAGTTCAAGGTCAAGGTCACGCTACAGTAGATACCGGGGATCAATTAGTGAAATATATAATCCCGAGAGAGATCCGCAGACAATTTGCTGATATTGCATTGCATTAATATAAGTTAAATAATTAGTAGTAGTAGTAGCTAGGTACTGCTTTTTTTATGGAAAATGACAGTGATGATATAGTATATAGTAGTTATAATATATACAATTATTACATTAATAAATTAAAATAACCTATATTAACTAACTAACTTAAAAATAAACTTAAAAAATGGCGTCAAAAAACTCCTCCTCAACGTAGTCAACTGGTAATGTACCCAAAAGACTGGCGGCGTTGCCACGTTGTATGGCAACGTTATGTAGTTATAATATGTCTATGTCTCATTTTAAAAATATTATTACTTCAAAAGGCACATGCTATCAAATAACAAATAAATATTGGAGAAAAACATTATTATGAGTATAATTTAATTTTCAAATTAAAAAAAAAATGCCTTTGTATTATTTCCATTAGTGCAAATTATACGTTAACATTAGTGCAAATACGGCCGAAACGTGCCAAAAAATGTTTTACCAGCCTCAAATTTCGAGAGGTCCGCCGTTTTCAGACTTTATTTCAAGATAAAACAACAAAAAAACAATCAATAGGTAAAAAAATAAAATCCCGAATTCGTTCTTCATAGCATCTTCACTAAAATCCCTTTCAAAAGTACTATTAAATACAAGCCTGTCTATACCCTAAAGGGGTGCTATTTAAATCTTAAGTTCCAAGGTCAGTGGTCTTTGTGTACTACGTTCAAGGTCAAGTTCCAAGGTCATTGTTTGTGTACATCGCGAAGTTAGTTTCTTTTGTGTTTGTTGAATGGCGATGGCCTGAGCGGACAGTATTATAAAGTGGATGAATGGGGTTGGATATTTATGGGTTTAAATAGGAATTATGTACTGAAAGGTTTAAAAAGATCACATGTAACGGGGATGAGAATATTGAGATGGATGTGTGGAGTGATGAGAATATTATCTATCTGCTACTCTTTCACTCAAAAACTACTGACCGGATTTAGATGAAATTTGACACACAGATAGTTTATAACCTGGATTAACACATATAATAGTTTTAATTTCGGTGATATGATCTCGTGTGACATTACCTAACGCTGCGCGGACGAACCCGCGGGCATAAGCAATTTTTTACATTTTGAACGGATTTTTATGAACACAGATAATTTATAACATGGTTTAACACATAGAATTCTTTTTATCTCAATAAAAGAGGCTAGTTTTTCCTATGTATGATTATTCTCTTGATACAATAATTTTATTTGCACTGAAAGTTATAACTTAAAAGCTAAAGTAATGTTCGATGTTCATGTTAAAGATCATAATTTTTATTATGCAAAGCACTTTTATACCCAGCAGTACGTGACTCAAGTATTGCACTTTTGTGCATAATTACACTTTTATGCTAAACTAATGCGGTTTAATTAACTTTTTTTGAATTTGAACACTTTGTACCTACTAAAATTATTATGACAGAACGATAAAACTTGTTTTTGATATAGTTTCCTATGCGATGTGTTTGTTGGAAAACTTTTTGTGAAAAAAATATAATATTTATTATAGCTAATCACTTGACGGCATGAACTATAATTACTAAGAAGCTAAATCATTACGTAAATGGTAAATGCCAATAAATAAGAATGATTTGACATTAATAAACTGTAACTGTGTGTGTTGAATTATTATCAACGATTCCTAGGACGGACAAAAGGGAATTTCTTAGTCGCAGTCACGGAATCTGAATTTGTACCCGATTGATGGCAATAGGCGCTCCCCCCCCCCCCCCTATTACATGGGACTTAAACATAACTGGCGAATTGTGGGTGTACTATTAGGTACACCTCTGCCTAACCCTTTGGGGATTACAGGCGTGATTTATGTTTAAATAATTCATGCCAAAAACAAAGACTGATTTGATATTTATAAATTGTATGCAGGACACACGAGAGGGGGGGGTTATTTGATGATATCCCATCATAAAAAAAGGGTGGGTATATGAGGAAACCAAAAAGTCTACTTTATTCACCCGATGATATCACCGAGGTGAACATAGTGAAATAAACCCAACAAATATTTCAATCTTTTTGCACTAATGGAATTTCAACTGACGGTTCTGCAACGAGGGTTGAAAATCTGACAGTACGATTTTATTTAGGCATTAATTTAGGTAGGCTTAGTATATTTTGTATATAGTGGAATAAACCATTTGTTGCTGTGCCGCTTAGTGTAAAATGGAAACGAGCATTCTAGTCAGAGTCATCCTAATTATGAAACCATATACATATTGTCTAAGTGCCAGGTTCAAAGACATCATCATATTGCTTCCCGTATGACGTAAACTTAAAAGGTGACTAAGAAGATACTCTCAAGAATTAACGAGAACGGGAATTATTCATCCATTGTAGAATACAATCATCATTTAATTAGAATTTTGTTATATTCTTCATCTCCGCAACTATTTTCAACAAGCATTTCTTAAGTAAAGTAAGTAAGTATATTTATTTGCATAAAATGTCGTATATACAGGATGTTATAAAAATGTTATAGAGCAGGACCCATTCCGCCATAATAATAGCATACAAAATCATCTTTTACATAAGATAGGTACATTAAAATGACCTACATAGGTACGTACGTATCTAACATAGAATATATCTATACGTAAATCTCTAATATAATCTACGAATAATTTAAAGATCTAAGCAATCCATCATTAAACAAAACAATAATACTGAAACACCTACACCATAAACACATCTAAATATTCACTGAAACCATATTCATTTAGCAAAATATTAAAGACATACACAAACACACAATAAAAGGACACTGTACATTACATATAAATAAACCATCATTTGCTGGCTACCCTGGCGCTTCCACCTTCAACAGACTTGCCGATGCAAAATCCCATCAGGCGCTAGGGTCGTATGGTTGACGGCTAACAAAGAATGTATTGAAAACTTCCCAATGTCATCTCATCTGCTGAGCCTTTTCCCAACTATGTTGAGGTCAGCTTCCAGTCTAACCAGATGCAGCTGAAAACCAGTATTTTACATGGAGCGACTGCCTACTTGAGCTCCACAACCTAGTTAGTACTGGTAATACGATACCACTTGGTAAAATTGGTTGTCAGAGTTTCGGGCCACTGACTACTTAACGACTGTCAAAGATCTACAATTGACAGCGGCCGGTCCAACGGGTTAACGTGCTTTCCGAGGCACGGAAGAAACTCGGTATGTAATGGGTGGTCACCTATCCACGGACCAACCTAGGCAAGTGTGGCTTAACCTGAAGATCGATTCGAGTGGCTCTTATTATTTAGTCACAAGCTCCACCGTTCTTATAACAAAACTTCCCGATGTCAACATTAAATAAATCGATAAAAAAGTTATTAAAACACATCACAATATATGTCTAACCTATTCCCAACTATGTTAGAACCGGCTTCCAGACTGGTCTGGAATGGTCACACTTTTAGACTTCTCACTACCCTTAACGACTGTCAAAGATCTAAGAATGTCAGCCGGGATAAACGGTTTGACGTGTTTTTTGAGCCACGGAGGGTTCTTGTTATGTAAAGAACTTATGCAGAATCATAATCTAAACTTTTATACTGGATGCCGACTGTCCTATTATGAGGCACTGGACGAGGGTTCACATTACCTGTGAAACCTCGTCGGGTGCCCTCAGGTTTTAATTGTTGTTGTTTTTATTTATTTTTTATATTGTACTAACATAGTTTATAAGTCTGATTGTTACTAACCTAATATGGACCTACTACAGTCTGAAATAAATGATTTTTATTTATTTATTTATTTATTTATACTATATAATATTCTAAAGACGTAAGTTTGTATGTAGTGGGTAATCTCTGAAACTAATAACCTAATTCTAAAAATTGTTTCACTGGCAGCAAGCTACATTACATGTGGCTGCTATAGGCTATAAATTATACTTAAATGATGCACATTAGCCGAGCTAGTCGTGTAGTAGGATAATAATATGTATCACGTTATAATTCGTAAAATGGTCATAGACGCAGTATAAAGCCCGTCAAAGACGTAGCTATAAAATACAGGGTGTAAACAGACCCTTCACATAGCCGTCAACCAAGCATTCTGTACATCAAACTAAGTAACTTTACGAAAAATTATTGGTGGGAATCGACTTTTTTTGGGGGGTGAAAAATCACGTTTTAAGTTAAGACTCGATGGAAAGTACACAAAGCATTGTGCTGATGGATGGATGGAATAGTACGGGGGTCGTGGAGGTGTGTAAAGTAAAAATCTTACATTAAATGCATTTAAAAAAAACAAACATGTATTTAAAAAAAACTTGTGAAAAAGTTGGAACTTTGACCCCCAATATCTCCGTAACTAGAAGGTTCCCAGGTATAATTTAGAACAAAAAAATGATCGCAAAGACGAGAAAAACAAGACCTTTCGGATGTGTTAAGGGTCTATTTACATCCTTTATTTTAATGTGAATCATAGCAAGGCATATTACGACATATTTTCTATATAAATTTTCAAATGACCGCACATCCAGCTATAATATATATTATAGTTGCGTGTGCGGTCTCTTGAAAATTCGATTCATATTAATATATATTATAGCTACGTCTGTGACGGTCTTAATGCATCATCGCTTCACAACAGAAAAAGGATGGCGAAAAAGTTGTAAAATAAAGATATTACTTACATTGTCCCAAAAACATATCATTAGGCATTCCAATCTTCAGTAACTCTCTCACTAATTTACATCTAGTCTCAAACTTTTTAGCACCAACTACATTTATCATCACTAAACACAAAACAAAAACGACACGTGCGTTCCACATAGCTGTATCTTTATTTATGAACGTAAATACATAGGCTATTATTTAATTAAGAAGCTTGTGACTCTTGTCTCGAAGTGATAAAGACTAGTTTTGTAGAGACAAGATTCTCAATGTCAAATGGTCAGATGTGTAGCGTATTTTCCACAGTTTTTTTGCATGTTAATATACCGGTCTTCTGACCTATTAACGAAGTATATAAGTATTGTATTTAGTTATAATTATGTTCAAGACGTATTACGATTTTGTTATTGTTTAAACCGTAATACGTACATTATCTATGAAGATTCTTAGAAAAACAAAATAAAGGGTCGTAATGTTAGATACTCAATTCAGTTTTTAGGCAAAACCAATTTCGTAATGTTATTTTAGATAAGGTTAACAACTATGTTAGCGTTTTCCGATTCCGAAAACGACATTTTGTCTAGAAAATTAACAATTTAAGCAAAATGCAATGGAGTACACCATACTGCGCTCCAAAACACCGAGTACCGACGTTGCATAATAAGTTAAGTTGATCTGGGACGGAGCTGGCCACGTCTGCCGTATGCGCGATGAGCTGTGGGCCAAAATATCAATTATATGGAGCCCTCACACAGCTAGAAAGCGTCGCGGCAGACGATCTGGATGAGCTGGACAAAACCAACAAAATGTTTCATGTTGGTCCAGGCTCGAAAGAACTAGAGGTCATGGAGAAAGGCCTTAATCCTGCAGTGGGATGACGCATGCTGAAAGTTTTAGTAACAAAAATGTGGAATCCATTTGGTTTCCACATTTTTAGTTAAGAGTAACTTTACTCTTATCTTGATTTCATCATCGTATCATCATCTGCCTAGCCTTTTCCCAACTCTATGTTTGGGTCAGCTTCCAGTCTTACCGGATGCAGTAGAATAGTAGTATTTTACTTAAGAGCGACTGCCTATCTGACCTCAACAACCCAGTTAGTACTGAATAATACGATACCCCTTGTTAAGACTGGTAGTCAGATTTTCGGGTCACTGACTACCTGTAACGACTGTCAAAGATCTACAAATGACAGCCATGCTCCATATTAAGTAGCTATAACGACAACAAGCATACTTAGTTAGTTAACTAGCAAATAAAACAGCAGAAGTAAAGAAATTACAGCAAATGTAGTTTTCTAGGTGTCTTAAATACATTACTTTGTTAGAAATAGCATTCAAGAATGTATTGTGTGGGTAATATTACATTGTAGTATAAAAAGTTGAAAACTATGAAGTTGCTTTACGTGCATCCTTATTGTTTAATTCTTAAGGATAATTTCTACCAAAGAGCTCGCATTGCTTCGAATCGGAGAGGATACGAACGGATGCGGCGACAGCTAATCGCGTCTGGCAGGATGTCGACGCATACGATCGGCTCCGTACCATCGCTTGCGTAACCGTTTCTGCACCTAGTCAAATAGTTTCATTTCTACCGTGTCGAATACGACGACAGGTGAACGGACGATCGCGCGTCGCTGCATGCTTTCGGCTACGAC
The DNA here is from genome assembly GCA_905163415.1 of Noctua fimbriata. NCBI lineage: Eukaryota > Metazoa > Arthropoda > Insecta > Lepidoptera > Noctuidae > Noctua > Noctua fimbriata. The sequence continues at coordinate 6,996,538 of LR990945.1, forward strand.
CTCGTGTCGTAGAAGATGCCCGCGGTCAAGTTGATGTGCGCGGCTTGGTAATATATACTTTAAATACTGTGTACACGATTTAATATAGTTTAAAGATTGTAAAATCCGTACCGATCTGATGCGAGCCGTTTGCTGGAAATCATCCTTTAGGCTAAATTCAAGTCAGGCAAAAATTGTCAAGAAAAATTTGCAATAAGTATTGTAAAGGATCTGCATAATGTTATAATTCAATGATTTTAAATAGGTTATAGGTTTTACCGTAAAACGTGATTTTTTACCCCAAAAAAAAGTCGTATCCCAGCAATTTTTGGGTAGGGTTTGACGGCTTCGTGATGGGTCCACGTACCACCTTTAATGTGTGGTGCGCCCGGCTTACATTTTTGTTCAATTTTTACGAAAGATTAAATTCTGCCTGCGGCTTCGAAAAAATCCCATGAGAACGTATCCTAAGTCTAAGCTTGAGTTTTTCATTAGGAATTGCGCAATAGCAACTCCGGAGTCTACATTTGCCCCCAGATGATGGCAAAAGGCTTTCTCCTTATTACTTGGAACTTAACTGGCGAAATGTGGATGTACTAGAGGCTCTCCCTGCCTAACCCTTTAAGGATTACAGGCGTGAGGTTCTGTTAAAATCACTAAAACTAATTTTCAAATACTTACAGGTTCCCAAAAAACTCTTCTGAAATCCTTTAATTTTCAGCAACTGCTTTGAGAGACTGCATCTTGACAACTTTTTACTTTCACATAAATCACTGATTAAAACTAAAAAAAATACTGTTAATATTACTAAAACCCTCATATCAAAGACTTTGAATCACAATTTAAAAATATAATATTAATGATTTTATTTATCCGAAATAATTTTTCTATTCAGTATATTGCATAGAATGTGTCTAATCAATGAGCTGAATGACGTTCAAATTTCCATTTATATAACCACTTAAAAACCTTTGAATTTACCTGTTAGAGGTTATCATAATACTTAACTATTAATATCTTGAGTATTTCCAGTCTCTTTCGATTGTACAAAATTAGAGAGAGACAAAAAATCTAATTCATCTTTTTCTTTTTTTTCATCTATTTTTTTCTTTCTTCGTAATCAATCGTCTACCAACAAAATGTTTTTTTTTAATAATACATACTAGTTTATGCCCACGGCTTCACCCGTCTGTCGTTCGATAATTGGCCCACAGGATCATAATACCGGGGTCAAAAGTATCCTATGTGTTTATCCATTAAAAACTATCTGTGTGTTAAATTTCATCCAAATCGGTTGGTTGGTCCGTGGTTTTTGCGTAGAAGAGTAACACACATCCATCCATCCCTCCTCACGAAATTTCGCATTTATAATATTAATATTTATAATCACCACTGCTCTCAAAACGGTGAAGGAAAACATCGTGAGGAAACCGGCATGTCGTAGAACCAAAAATTCGAAGACATGTGACATCTACCAACCCGCACTGGGCCCGCTTGGTGGATTATAGTCCATTCCCTCTCATAGAGAGGAGGCCTGTGTCTCAGCGGTGGGAACATTATAGGCTGATTATGCTTATTATGCTTATAAAATTAGCAGGATTGAGGATAGGATTTACCCGCGAAGCCGTTGGTTCCGGATGTCATTTGTAGATCTTTGTCGGTCTTAACAGGTAGTCAGTGGTCTGAAAGTCTGACGATCAATCTTACCATGGGGTTTCGTAGTACTTGGTCACACAAAACCCCATGTTAAGAGTGGTCGTCCAAACACTAGGTTGTGGAGGTCAGATAGACGTCGCTCCATGTAAAATACTGGTATTCAGCTGCATCCGGTTAGACTGGAAGACGACCCCAACATATTTAGGTAAAGGCCAGGCAGATGATGATATTTACTCGACAGATCTGTGGAAGTTGTTTATCTCTTCATCAACTAGAAAAGAGGTGATGATCTTGAAATGGCTGAGCAGATTTTATTGAAACATTGCAAAGAACACTCTCGATTAAAACACCTAACGAAAAAATCTTTATCAAGATCGGTTCATCAGTGCAGGAGCTGTGAGGGCACAGACAGACACTCAGATACTGATACTGATACTGATACTGATAGCCTGCGTCATCCCACTGCTGGGCAAAGGCCTCTCCCCATGACTTCCAGTTGCTACGATCCAGGGCTAATGTGGGCCACTGGTCGTTTGTTTTGTTAAGTTCGTCCCGCCATCTTCTGCGAGGTCTGCCGCAACGCCTTCTGGCTGTGTCAGGGCTCCAGAAAGTGGTTATTTTGGCCCACAGCTCATTGATAGATACACAATTCAAATTTCTAACACCCCTCTTTTTTGGTAGGGGGTGAAAAGGTAGGCATGTGATCAAATGTATGATGGTTTCAAAATGTTGGCATTGTGCTATCGATAAATTGAAAGTACAAAAAGTGGTTATTGTGCAAAAGTAGGCATCGTGCTAGAAATCGTTAAAACTGTGCTAGGTAACATTTACAGATGTCGGCCTAAGTCAAAAACCGTCACATTAAAATTGAATTTACCTGTAGTACTGATTACACTAATAATAATAATTCACTTCATTGTGCCGATGGTCGTATCAGCCAATATCTTAATTGACAAGAGCCTCGATCAATATCTGAGGAGGCTCTCGTTAGGTAGCTGGATCAAGGGCTTGATTCAGAAAGCGGTACTCCTGGACACGGCTCGTATTGTTAGAAGGTTCCTCTCTCTGGGGCCCTGACCGCCGGTAGCTTGGACCCTGTTCCCGATACCGGTGGGCTACTATTTTTTACATTTTAATTTTTTTTTATTGAAATATTTAAAAATGTAATTTATACAACATTAGTTTTAGTATATGCGAAACCTGATACACGTGTCTAGTATTTTTATATAAAGAATCTATGTACAAAATTTCAAAACTGTATCATGAAAAATCACAAAGTTATAAGCTTGTTCTGTTATCTAGTTGTCCGCTCAAAATCGTGGTCACCACGCGGCGCGCGCCTCCAGCATCGTCTTGAGCTCATTGATAATAATAATTTGGCAGTAGGTACCTAAGTTATTGCGATAGGTACTTAAAGTCGCTCGGTGTCCATCTTTTAACTTTTTAAAATATTTTTGGGAAAACATATAACATGGTTTAAAAATTATTGAAATCGATTTAGTTACTTATTCTGAACAAACTGTATTCAGGTTTCGCATATACTAAAAATAATGTTGTATATGTATGGAAATGAATAAAGGAAATAATTCACTAGTAATAATTACTCTTGAACTCGATATTGGTAACAGTTACTTATTAATCGTAGGTACGCCTTTGTTTGGTAATACCGGAAAAAAACAAATGAAATGCATGAAACTTCAGACCATGACGAAATTGATGAATCGAATTGACATCAAAGATGTAAATTGACTTACAGAATACGGCCTCCTGAAACTATAGTTTTTATTTATTATTTGCCTAGCCTTTTCCCAACTATGTTGGGGTCGGCTTCCAGTCTATCCGGATGCAGCTGAATACCAGTATTTTATATGGAGCGACTGCCTATCTTACCTCCACAACTCAGTTAAACCTGGGCAATGCGATACTTTATTTATTTATTAACAGAGGTTTACCTTTTTTACTGTTTTGGACTCTAAGTCGCCAATTACTGGTTATCCAGCATTCACAAAAATAAGTGACAACATAACAAAAAAAAACCGGCCAAGTGCGTGTCGTACTCACACGCACAGAGGGTTCCGTAGCACCAAACAATTTAATTTTGAAGGCTCATTCATATGTTGTATTGTATTACATTCAACAGCAAAACTAAATTTGATTTTCATAGTATGTTAACGTAAAACAAAGTTACTACTGCAGTTTTATGAAAAAGTCCCATATCAAAAACTGTACATCAAATTTTATTTAAACCAATTTTCGCTGAAAGTATTTTGTACGTTTTACAATCCTATACTTTTTTTCAGAATTTTCCTCTTCTTACTTTAGAAATTAGAGGGGGGACACATTTAACCACTTTGGAAGTATTTATCTTTCAAACGATTGACTTTGAGAAAAAATGGTTTTAGGAACCTGTCATTTTCAAAGACTTATCTATAGATACCCCGCACGTATTTTTTTTTTAGTTACCGTACCATGTATGGGGAAAAAACAAAAATAAAAAAAAAGATAGAGGGGGGCTTCCTTTATCTTTTATTTTTTTTATTTTTGTATAAAAATCGTAAAGCTGCACAGAATACATCTACCTTCCAAGTTTCAACTGTGTAGTCCTAATAGTTTCAGAATATAGTGGCTGTGACATGCAGACAGACATGACTAATCTATAAGGGTTCCGTTTTTCGCCATTCGGCTACGGAACACTAATTAAATTAAAATGAGTACCTCTAGAAATGAAATACAACCGTAAACTCCCTAAATTTAAGAGTTAACTTAACTTACGAAATAAAAAAGTCAAAAAGTAAAACAGTTCCACTATAAATTGACTTACTAATTAGATCGTGAGATCATACCTATCGTTCTCAGTTTTGATCTCAGTTATGATATCATTTTCATTTGCATTAGTACTAATAATTTTTATATTTTGTGTCCTGTTTAAATTTTAGTCGTAATAATTAAGTCAACTGAGGTCATAAAAAATAAAGGAATAAAATAAATCACGGTGACGTACCGAGTGGCGTCAGAGTTGTAAATCGACTTACTGAATTTGACCTCTGGAAACTAAAGTTTTTATTCATCATCTGCCTAGACGATTCCCAACTATATTGGGGTCGGCTTCCAGTCAAACCGGATGCATCTGAATACCAGTATTTTACATGGAGCGTATGCGAATGTCTATCTGACCTCCACAACCCAGTTCGAAATGGGCAATACGATACTTTGTTCATTTACTAGCTTATGCCCGCGACTTCACCCGCGTGGAGTTCGGTAATGGCCCACGGGATCGTACTATCGGGTTAAAAAGTATCTTATCTGTTAATCTGGGTTATAGACTATCAGATTTCATCCAAATCCGTTCAGTAGTTTCTGCGTGAAAGAGTAACAAACATCCATCCATCCTCACTAACTTTCGCATTTATAAGAATATATATATTATTTTTTTTACTTTTTTTTTACGTAGGATGGTCAATGTCAACATTAGGTGAGGATTTAATAATAGAATTCATCTCTCTACTGATTCTGTTAAATGGCGAATTTTCCCCAATATTTGTGTTTGATCCTTGAGTATTGAACAAGTTGGTCATAGCATATCTAGTTGGTCATATTTTAAGGTATTTTTAGTCCGATACGCTCAACTAGTTACTGCAGACTAATTTATTATTTACTTATTTGTAGAAGAACATCTTGCATCAGTTGACGGTCGCGCAGACTATTCATTTTTTACGATTGAAGACGTTGTTCATAAGGATATCGGGGAGATATTTTACTGAAGGTATATGGTAGGCGCTAGGAGCTCGCGGCTAAATAATAACAGCCGCTTGGGCCGATCTTAAGGTTAAGCCGCGCTTGCCTAGGTTGGTCCGTGGATGGGTGACCACCCATTATATACCGAGTTTCCTCTGTGCCTCGGAAAGCACGTTAAGCAATGGGTCCCGGCTGTCATATGTAGATCTTTGACAGTCGTTTTAGGTAGTTAATGGCCCGAAAGTCTGTCAACCATTCTTACCAAGGGGTATCGCATTACCCAGTACGACCTGGGTTGTGGAGGTCAGATAGGCAGTCGCTCCATGTAAAATACTGGTATTCAGCTGCATCCGGCTAGACTAGAAGCCGACCCCAACATAGTTGGGAAAGGGCTAGGCAGATGAGGGTACGCTATGTGCTTTGTAATGGCTGTCTGGATGCTTTCGACTCTTTGTGAGTGCACTGCATAGTGGGGGTTCCACACCACGCTGCAAATTCTAGGTGGTCGTGAACTAAGGTAATTTTAGTCATTTAGTCATTTATTCTAAACAAAAATATATTTGTGTCGAATATAGGATACATACAATAATAAGTCTTTTATCAGGCGGAAACAAGGTGCGTGCCTTCAACGGTTGGGTCATGCCGGTGTTGATGTATTCTTTCGGCATACTCAAATGGACTCAGACTGAACTTGACGCCCTGGATAGGAGGGTTCGTGCACTGCTGACCGCAAATCGAATGCATCACCCACGGTCTTCGGTGATGAGACTGTATATCCCGCGGAAGTGCGGGGGTCGTGGCTTCTTAAATGCTAAGACCCTGCACAATCGTGAGGTATGCAGTCTCAGGGAATACTTCCTAGAAGCCGACGTGGAGATGCACCGAGATATGGTCTCAGTGGACAAGGGCCTCACCCCGCTCTCCCTGGCTAACGAGAACTGGCGCAAACTTAGAGTATTAGACACTAATGATCGCAAGGAGGTATGGCAGGGTAAGGAGCTTCACGGACGCTTTTACCGGGCCCTACACGGACCCGATGTAGACTTCTTAGCGTCCGTATCTTGGCTGCGCTTCGGTGACCTATTCGGGGAAACCGAAGGTTTTGTCTGTGCAATAATGGACGAAGTTATGATGACGAATAACTACCGGAAATGCATTGTGAAGGATGGCACGGTTGACATATGTCGGGCATGCCACCGTCCGGGAGAATCGATCCGACACATTATTTCTGGGTGTTCTCGTCTGGCTAACGGAGAGTACTTGCATAGACACAACCTCGTTGCCAGGATTATCCACCAGCAACTTGCTTTGAAGTACAACCTTGTGGAATCAGAAGTGCCATACTATAAGTATGTGCCCGACCCAGTTCTCGTTGTATTGGGATCGATTTATCGCCACTGACAGGACTATTGTTGCCAATAAACCTGACATTGTGGTGATAGATCGATTGGAGCGTCGCACAATGATTGTTGATATAACGGTTCCGCATGACGAGAACCTCGTGAAAGCAGAGAAAGATAAACAATTCAAATATCTAGATCTGGCTCGCGAGGTTGTCGACATGTGGGACGTGAGTACAGCAGTCATTGTGCCGATAGTCGTGTCGGCCAATGGCTTAATAGCCAAGAGCCTCGACCAACAACTAAGGAGGCTCTCGCTTGGCAGCTGGATCAAGGGCTTGATTCAGAAAGCAGTACTTCTGGACACGGCGCGTATCGTTAGGAGGTTCCTCTCTCAAGAGCCCTGACCACCGGTAGCTCGGACCCTGTTCCCGATGCCGGTGGGCTACTATTTAAATGTTTATATTTTTAAATGTTTTTTTTTATGTCACTTTATACATAAATATTTAAAAATGTAAATTGTATGTTAAGAATATGAATAAAGGAATAATCACTACATAGTATAAAACAAAGTCGCTTTCTCTGTCCCTATGTCCCTTTGTATGCTTAAATCTTTGAAACTACGCAACGGATTTTGATGCGGTTTTTTTTAATAGATAGAGTGATTCAAGAGGAAGGTTTATATGTATATATTGCACCTGTGCGAAGCCGGGGCGGGTCGCTAGTAATCAATAAAAGTTACAATCAATAATATAGTTCAAATGTCAAAAATAAAATAAGTAATATCAAGAACTTAGGTAAAATAAAATAAAAAATAAAAAAAACAGTTAGCCTAGTCAAAAAAAAAAAAACAAACATTCAACTTAATTAAAAAAATAACATGTCAAGAATTAGACTTAAACTTATACAAATAAACAAGTTACACTGTGGCATTATTTTTGTCCCTAAAAAACTCTTCTATACTATAGTAGCACTTCGTCAATAGGAATGAGTTTAATTTTAATTTAAATATTCTTGGACTATTAATCATTTTTAGTTCTAATGGCAATTTGTTGAAAATTTGTACAGACTGCACCTTGGAGCTATGTTTGACAACATTTAATTTTGGCTGCAAATAGTTAGGCAAATCTTTCCTGCGCGTTTCCACCCTAGTTTCCCTTTCTTCCTTTGTCTCGTATTTATCTAGGTTTTTTAGAAAACTACTTAGTAGAACCAAAATATAGAGACAAGGTACAGGTAGAATTTTTAATTTCACAAAATGCTCTCTACAAGATTCAGTCTGGTCTATGCGAAGAATAGTTCTGAGGGCTCTTTTTTGCTTATCAAAGGCTGCATCCATATTGTATTTATAACTGTTCCCCCATAGTTTAATACTGTACCTCAGCTTGGACTCAACTAAGGCAAAATAAACATTTCGTAATTGAGCAATGGTTAGTTCGTCCCTTAAACTTCTCAAGGCATAGCATGCACTGCTGAGAGTATTGGTGATTGCTTCCAGTTCTTGTTTCCAGCTTAAGAGCTCATCTATTTGTATCCCTAAAAATTTCAAGTTTTGTACAATTTCCACTTTATTTTCCAATGAAGCTATTTTAATACTATCATTATTCCTGACGGTTGATTTGAATAGCAAACATTTAGTTTTCTCCACATTGAGTTTTAAATTGTTAGTGGAAAACCAATGTTAAAAAGCAGACAGTGCATGATTCACTTTATTTTCTAAGTCCCTTAATCTCGTTCATAACGGCACTTGTGTCATCAGCAAAAATAACCATTTTGATGTCTGGTACTATCTTATACATATAGTTTGCTATCAAGTCATTAAGAAATATTATAAAAAATATTGGACCCAAGACTGAGCCCTGTGGAACTCCCTTTTGTACTCTAACAAGCTTAGATTTGTTAATTTTTTCATGTCCGCTTTCAACTGACTTAATTTCGACGTACTGTGATCTGTTCTGTAAATAAGAACTGAAAAGCTTTAAGACATGATCTCTTATCCCATAGTGTTCTAGTTTGTCTAAAAGGATTTTATGTTCACCAGTATCGAAGGCAGAGCTAAGATCTAGGAATAGTCCTGCCACTTTTTCTTTATTGTTCAGTTTGCTAACCACATCATCCACTAGTGAGTCTATTGCATCAATGGTTCCTATGCTTCTTTGATACCCGAACTGTTGATAGCTAATGATATTGTGTTTATTCAAATGTTTGACAAGCCTATCTTTCATTACCTTTTCAAATATTTTAGAGAATACCGGTAATAGTGAAATTGGTCTATAGTTTTTCGCATCTAATTTAGAGCCTTTTTTGAATATGGGCAAAACACGAGCAATTTTATATTGCTCAGGAAAAATACATTGCTCAATACATTTGTTTAAAAAGTCAGCTATTGGCTCAGCTAATATGTCAATGTTATCCTTGATGATACTTATGGGTATTTCGTCATGAGGTGTTATAGAGTACAGTTTTTGTACTTAAACTCTTTAGTACTTCTGTTAAGAAATACTGGCAACCGTGCTGATTTCGTAACGATGTTATCTATATGGCTTCTGAAGTTAAGTTTATTGTCCATGATGACGCTAACATCGCAGACCTCATTCACGTTTTCTAATAAGAGATGTCTTTTCTTTTTTTTTTCTTTATTAATGTTGCTTGTATTTTGTATGAGACAGTATTTTATTGTTTCCTAGAAAATCGTATGTACGTTTTTGTACAGACAACACATCAAGCTACCCGAAACTGTCAAATTTTTCCAATCAATCTTAAACCTTATGCTTCAGCGAAAAAGTTGAAAGTCTATTAAAGAAATTTGACAGATTTTAGTAGCTTTTTTTTCGGATGGGAAATCATCAATGGCTGCTCTGGGCGGAGTGGAAGATAGTGTCAGATTTCTACTAACTAAAACCCACCCATGTTCCTTCTTTGCCCTTTGTGTTCCAGGGCCGCGGTCTCTTTCGAACAGTCCCGCAGCCCCGGCAGGCATCGGCCCTCGCGGACCTCTTCCTGGTTGCTGATAACTCTTTGAGACGCTTTCCGAGACACAGAGGAAACTCGGTATGTAATGAATAGGCCCCTTTCCACGGACCGACCTTGGCAAGCGCGGCTTAACCTGAAGATTGATTCGTGCGGCGGTTATTATTTAGCCACGAGCTCCCCAATTAGTGAAACTTAATATTATAAAGAAAGAAAGAAAAACTATTTATTTGTCGCAGGGACATGAGGTGAAAACAAAATTATTTTTTTAAACAAAAATTTTAAAAAATAGGTTGACAGCTTGCACGTCGTGACTGCGACAAACAGGTTACCATTCAGCATGATGCTGGTTTTCAATGCATAAGATATTTAAGGAAAACATGAGCAGAGAATAGTCTAGTCCTATGAAGATTATGATTCATACCTATCTAAATACATTGATCAAGATATCAGATCTATGATAATAAGAACACATAACATAACATCTCGCAAGTAATCCCCAAGAGATTAGTCAGAAGAGTATCTAAAGGGTGTAAAAAGTCCTTAACGAAGCCGAAAGACACTTGTTCTCCCCGTCATTGTGATCATTGTTTTGTTCTAGACCATACCTGGGAACCTTCAAGTTACGGAGATATTGGGGGTCAAAGTTCCAACTTTTTCACAATTTTTAAAAAGTACTACTTTTATGGTTTTAACTTTAATTACTTCCATGACCCGTTTAATATTCAAAGCATCCATCAGCACCAAGTTTTGAGTGCGTTACATTGAGTTTTACTATAAAACCTGATTTTTCACCCCAAAAAAAAGTTGTTTCGCAGCAATAATTTTTGCGTGGGGTTACTTAGTTTAATGAAAAAAAAAATTAAGAAAAATAAAAAACAATATGTTTTCTTTCTTTTTTCTTTTTCTTTTGATGTACATAATTCGTAGTTGATGGCTTCGTGAAGGGTCCGTTTACACCCTGTATAGTTCACCCACATTTCGCCAGTTATGTTTAAGTCTCATGTAATAGAGGGCGAGCCCATTGACCAAACTCCGTGGATGCTATTGAGAAATTACTGATAGAAAAACCCAATAACACTATGCCTGACCTGGAAATCAAACCCAGAGCCTCATGTTCAGCAGTCGCGCTTGCGACCACTGGACCAACGAGGCAGTGACATCAGTTAGATCAACAATGACTTATAAATTCACAATTAATCATAAATACGTTATCACTATTGGCGTCATTTAATAAATCATTGATTTATATGAAGTGGCACTTGATTGGGTACAGTCGCAGCACATCAAGCTACTACAATCTGTCAAATATCTTTAATAGATTTTCAACTTAATCGCCAAAGCATTAGGTTCAAGGTTGATTGGGAAAATTTGACAGTTTCGGGTAGCTTGATGTGTCTTTAGGTACGTGACGAACTCATTAGAGATAAGTCACTATCTTTCAACAAGATATTAATTATAAATAGACTCCTCTTTAGTGCAAAGGTTGATTGATACTGATAACGTCAATTATAATTATCAACTAGTAATTACTCGCAACTTACTGTGTGCATCTTTGAACGGGTCAAAAGGATGTTCTTATGACCCGTTCAAACCAGTTGTATTATCAACATTTATCTGCCCTTTTTTTTATTAGCCTTGTATGTCCCATTGCTGGGCAAAAGCCTCCCCCATATCCTTCCAGGTACTCTTCTCCTGTACCACCTCGAGCCTTCGTGATGCGCGTCTAAATCATCTCGCCATCATCTACATCTGCCCTTATCCGAGTTTATTTCGGGGTTAGCGCAGCATGTCTTACTTCTCTATTAGTCGGCATCTCATTGGTCAATACCTTTCCCGCCATATTATCTTTCAGTCTGTCCAAGTGTCCATCCATAGTTTCTTTAGACTTGGCATCCACGTGTCAAAACCAATTCTAGCAGTTCTAGCTGATTTTTTAATCGATTTTTGTTGTAGAAACCACACGTTAACGTTCATCATTAGCCTACAACAGTCCACTGCTGGACATTGGCCTCTTCAATCGCACGCCACTCAACTCGATTCTCGGCAACTTTCATCTCACTAGCTGCCTTGCGAAGATCGTCGCTCCACCGAGCCTAAGGGCGTCTACCCCAACGGTCATCGACTCTATGGCTAATATGGCCGGCCCACTTCAGCTTACTTATTCTGTGAGCTATGTCAACAACTCTGGTTCTCTGTCGGACCACCAACTTAACGTCAATGAACCACTACTATGTAGTCTTTAAGATTAGTATCTGAATCCACATTCAAAGTCCAACCGTCACATAATACAACATTAGTTTTAGTATATGCGAAACCTGATACACGTTTCGAGCATTTTTATGTAAAGAATCTACGTACTAAATTTCAAAACTGTATCATGAAAAATCACAAAGTTAGAAGCTTGTTCTGTTACCTAGTTGTCCGCACAAAATCCTGGTCACCACGCAGCGCGCGCCTCCAGCGTCGTCTTGAGCTCATTGATAATAATAATTTGGCAGTAGGTACCTAAATTATTGCTATAGGTACTTAAAGTCGCTCGGTATTCAACTTTTAACTTTTTTAAATATTTTTGGGAAAAAATATAACAAGGTTTAAAAATTATTGGAATCGATTCAGTTGCTTATTCTGAACAAACTTTATTCAAGTTTCGCATATACTAAAAATAATGTTGTATATAGGGTGGAACAGACATTGACGCACAAACCATTACCATCTATACCATTTGTGCTCAGACTTTCAGACTTTGCGTTGTCAGACAGACAGACACAAGAGTGTTTTATACGTATAAAAAGAAATGTAAGAAAAGAGCAGGAATTGTAAATCAGGGACTTGTAAATCAGTTCGTCTGCAAGCGTACTCTTGCCATATACTATGTAGGTATGTGGTGTGTTCTTCTGTGAAGTAGCATTGATGTAAGTCGTAATCTAAACTTATACAACATTAGTTTTAGTATATGCGAAACCTGATACACGTGTCTAGTATTTTTACGTAAAGAATCTACGTACTAAATTTCAAAACTGTATCATGAAAAATCACAAAGTTAGAAGCTTGTTCTGTTACCTAGTTGTCCGCACAAAATCCTGGTCACCACGCAGCGCGCGCCTCCAGCGTCGTCTTGAGCTCATTGATAATAATAATTTGGCAGTAGGTACCTAAATTATTGCTATAGGTACTTAAAGTCGCTCGGTATTCAACTTTTAACTTTTTTAAATATTTTTGGGAAAAAATATAACAAGGTTTAAAAATTATTGGAATCGATTCAGTTGCTTATTCTGAACAAACTTTATTCAAGTTTCGCATATACTAAAAATAATGTTGTATATAGGGTGGAACAGACATTGACGCACAAACCATTACCATCTATACCATTTGTGCTCAGACTTTCAGACTTTGCGTTGTCAGACAGACAGACACAAGAGTGTTTTATACGTATAAAAAGAAATGTAAGAAAAGAGCAGGAATTGTAAATCAGGGACTTGTAAATCAGTTCGTCTGCAAGCGTACTCTTGCCATATACTATGTAGGTATGTGGTGTGTTCTTCTGTGAAGTAGCATTGATGTAAGTCGTAATCTAAACTTATACAACATTAGTTTTAGTATATGCGAAACCTGATACACGTGTCTAGTATTTTTACGTAAAGAATCTATGTACAAAATTTCAAAACTGTATCATGAAAAATCACAAAGTTATAAGCTTGTTCTGTTACCTAGTTGTCCGCACAAAATCGTGGTCACCACGCAGCGCGCGCCTCCACCGCCGTCTTGAGATCATTGATAATAATAATTTGGCAGTAGATACCTAAATTATTGCTATAGGTACTTAAAGTCGCTCGGTGTCCAACTTGTAACTTTTTTAAATATTTTGTGGAAAAAATATAACAAAAAAAAAATAAAAAAAATCAAAGGTTAAAAAAATTTAAGGTTAAAAAATTTAAAGGTTTAAAAATTATTGGAATCGATTCACTTACTTATTCTGAACAAACTATATTTCAGGTTTCGCATATACTAAAAATAATGTTGTACAGTACTAGCTTATGCCTGCGGCTTCGCCCTCGTGGAGTTCGATAATTGTCCCATGGGATCATACTACCGGGATTAAAAGTATCCTTTGCGTTAATTCAGGTTATAAACTATCTGTGTGCTAAATTTCATCCAAATCCGTTCAGTATTTTTTGCGTAAAAAAGTAACAAACATGCATGCATCCATCCTCACAAACTTTTGCATTTGTAATATTAGTAGGAAAACACATTGGTTTTCTCCTGACTAATAAATATGGCTGGTGTTTGTTTTACAAGAGGGCCTAGATAAGAGGCACTCAGGTCATAATTATCTAAACAATCTAAACAAATAAATAAAATTAAAGTGTCTGTTTGTTATTTTAAAATTACAGCTTTATACTGAATGCATATGAAAGTATATACGGTACTTATAATAAAAACACATTTTTTTAAATTTTTGTCCGTCTGTCTGTTTGTTCCAGCTAATCTCCGGAACAGCTAGACCGATTTTGACGGGACTTTTACTGACAGATAGCTGATGTTATAAGGAGTAACTATAAGCAGCTACTTTTATTTTAGTTAAATAATTAGGCTTTCGTGCAAAAAATTGAAAACCCATACCCGTTGTTAACAAAATCCTTAATATTAGTACCGCAACACAACCTGCGGGACCGCGGCCCTGGAACACAAAGGGCAAAGAAGGAACATGGATGGGTTTTAGTCAGTACAAGTCTGCACTCCCTTCCGCTCCGCCCAGAGCGGGGGGGGTCATTTGATGATTTCCCATACTAAAAAAAAAAACCGCAACACAACAACAGAACAGAAGACAGCAGCAACAGTTCCCAAATCCGCCAACTATGTATTACAACTTTCCTCCCAAAATAATTTCAATATCAAAAACCGACTGAGCAAACTATGAATCGCGCTAAAAACTCCATACATTTGCGGGCTAAACTGGTTATTTCCACAATTTGTTGGAGCGCTTTCATACGGGGGATCTTTTTTTGGGGAACATTCGCTTTTGTACATAAGGCGGAACATCAAGCTGTATAACATGGCCTCGCTATGTATAAATTTCCTGTACAACGAGAGATCCGCATAAACTGGTTGGACAACGGTCTGGTCGGTATTGATTGAGTTATTCAAGCTCGTTCTTCGATTGTTTTTAGTATAGACGTTCATGGATTATTTTGTGGCTTAAGCAGAAGCCACGGATGGCTGATGCAGTTGTAACCGGTTCTTTGATAAGAACATCTGAGTTGATGAAGTATCTGCACCTTTCTTGCTGCCCAATCGTAATGACAGAACGCATTGACATAGTGTAGTAGCAGTGATAGCCTAGTGGTGTGACCGTCGGACTGCCAAGTCATAGGTCTCGAGTTCAAACCCAAGAACCCTCAGATTTTTCGGATTTATATGCGTATTGTATTTATCAGTTTCTTAGGTGAAGGAACACAGCGTGAGGAAACTAAACCAGCATGCTCTGAGAGATATTTGCTGTAAGGTTGTGAAACTCACTTCCGCCTAGCATTCGTGATTTAAAGACCATTTCATTGTTCAAAACCAGAGTGAAAGAGCATTACCTTTCCTCTCAATTATGATCTATAATCGACATAATTATATATTTTTATTGGTTTATATATCTTAGCATTATGTATTTATATAAGCATATATTAATATTTACTTTTATGTATATTTATTTAGTATTTTAGGTTAAGGTAGTTAAGGCACATTTATACTTTATTCTCTTCCTTTACACACTATCGTCAACATTTCTTTTTCAATTCTCCTTTTTGCGGGTCTGCTGGCAGAAATTTCTTATGAAATAAGCTGTACCCTTGTACTCATATATTATAATGTTACTTTCCTGTGTTGTCTTCTGTGTGTACATAAATAGTTAAATAAATAAATATTTCTTGACGGCATGTAAAGCCAAGTCAGAGACCCACGGACGGCATAATAATTTCCTACCTTAAACTCAACATTTCCCACTGATAAACATAACTATCCAGCTTTAACTAACACAACACCACAATCACATTCAAATCATAGACTTTAAAAAGAAAATTAAAACCTGCTTTAATTCGAGACCCAGGTCCCAGCCTGAACGACGCCATCTTTAAATGCAAATCCCTAACATTACGAATGAAAGTTAAAGACCAAAAGTCGGGTAGATAAAAAGTTTTAATTATAAGAAGGAGGTAGGTACACCTGTACTCGCTGATTTGCATACAAGATCCAAGTCTTTATATTGCTATGTAATCAGTCTTGTGATTAAGGACCCTATTATAAGTGTGTTTGAATTGATATTTAAATCAAAAAGAAAGAAAATTGTGTTTATTCGGCATTATTAAAAGATCGATTGATCTTTAGGTTAAGCCGTGCTTGCCTAGGTTAGTCTGCGGATGGGTAACAACCCATTACATACCGAGATTCTTCCGTACCTCGGAAAAGCACGTTAAGCTTTTGGTCCCGGCTGTCATTTGTAGATCTTTGACAGTCGTTACAGGTAGTCGCCCAAAAAGTCTGACAACCAGTCTTACCAGGGGGTATCGTATTACCCAGTACTGGGGGCAGTCGCTCCATGTAAAATACTGGTATTCAGCTGCATCTGGTTAGACTAGAAGCCAACCCTAACATATTTGGAAAAAGGCTAAGCAGATGATGATGATGATGATTAAAAACAAAAACACCTTAAAATTTAACAAAATAGATAAACAAACAAAACTAATAATGCCAAAAGGGCCTCTGCTCAGCATAATGGCAGATGGCAACACAAGGTGTGCCACATGACGCTGGTTTTCAGCTGCAGCTCACTAGTGCGAAAACATAAACAAACACAGTATCAACATCAACATCAGTAGTATAAACCATAGTTGATTAAAGTAAATAATACATAGAATATAATTTACGATTATTTCACAAAAGGACTTTCATCATTCATCACCATCCTGCCCTTATCCCAATTTATTTGGGATCAGCGCAGCTTTTCTTCTTCCATACTTCTCTATTACTCGTCGTCTCAGCAGTCACCTCCGTTCTTGTCAAATCACACTTCATCGTTTCTTTAGACTTCCTCTACTCTCTACCTCTACATTTATACTTAACATTTTCCTCATTCCTCCGCATCACATGTCCATACCACGACAACTGATTACCACATAACTTTTCAGTCACCGGCGCCACTTTCAAACTTCCTCTTATTTACTCATTTCTTATTTTATCCATTCGCGTAACACCACACATCCACCTTAGCATTCTCATCTCAACCACAGGCAAATCCACATTCATACTCCAAACTGTCTCCTTATGATATTTTCCTCATTTATACTCATAACTCGAACAACAAACATTGAAATAATTAAGAAATCCAAATATTTGTGCAGGCGTTGAATGTTATGCAACTGTAACTTCCTCGCCAGCTTCAAAATATTATAGACTTAAAATCTTGCGAGAACCAAGCGAGTTAACTGAGCGAAACAGCACCAACTGTGTGCCAAGAAACTCCCACGACAGTGTCATAATATGATACGCACTATTGTTTTCCTATAAACCACCACATTTTCTCGTCTTCGTCTTGTACGACAGTATAGGTAAAACAATGAAAATAAAATATCCCTTTACCTGCAACCAGGATTAGGCAGTGTTTGAATTACTTGTAATTAAAATACGAAATTGAAATACAAATACGTGTATGTAAGTTTAGTTTATTTATTTATAATTATCAAAATTGCAGATCATATTTAAAAAAAAAAGTAAAAACACAAATCATAACACATTTAAAAAAAAAGCAAATCATTATTCATTAAAAAGAGTATGGAACACAAATTATCATAAATAAAAAATAATAATAATTAATATCACACAATAATAGAAACATAATCACATCAATTTACCTAAAACCATTCTTTTAGGTCATATAATGCCTGGTCGGTTGAGTTTAGTTTTAAAAACAGTGTCAGACGTCACGCTCAAAATATTATCCGGTAGCCGATTGTATACCATTAGAGCCATGAATCAACTTTCCAGACTTAGATAGTATGTATAGTATAAGTAATTCAATTACTTCTTAAAAATGTAATTTGTAATTGGTATTTCAAATACATGACGCTGAGGTATTTTTTAGTTAGTATTTCAAATACTTAAAAATAGTCGTTAAATATATTTTGTATTTCGTATTTTAAATACATGCGAGATAGTATTTTGTAGTTTGTATTTTAATTAAAGCAAATCATGTATTTTGCCCAGCTCTGCCTGCAACTAAGACATTATTACTGCAGCTATCGGAAGAAATGTCGTAGGAAAAATTGTGCTAGTGAATAGTTTTGTACTAGGCTCGTGTCGGCTGAGCTGTATACAAACAAGACTGTTTACGAGTCGTTAAGATTAATGGTAAAACTCATATTTTTTTGTAAATATTCACGAAGTAAAAACGAACTGCGCCTTCGTCAATTTTAATACCTATCGGAGAATATGTGTATTACGACGAATTTAACAAGGCTACACCCGCTCCCGACCCGCCTGACCGCGCGCTGTCTGTGGTGGCGGGCGACGGGCGCGGATCACGCACTTCACCCGACCCGCGCACGTTCTCTGGGTATTGTCGTCTATATAAATACATGTAACTACACCCGTCTTACTCCCGACCCGACCCGCGCCCGGCCCGCTCTCGCTCTCTGTGTGTGTTGCGCTTTAACACTTCACTGAGTTCTAGACATTGCGCATACTGCTTAGGTACAAAAGGCAATCTTAACTGAATACAGAACATTCCATCAAATAATTGATTGGTTACAAGTCGCTTCTTGAGAGTTCGATCCTAGGATACAATCAGTATGATATTATAATGTCCCAACTAAAGCAATCGTCGCGCAAACCTGAGATTATCTCACGTTGTGTTTATTCTTTTCAAACCGCGGTCGACTTACGGTTTTTCATCAAATGAATGACGTATGATAACGACGATCCCTTATAAGCGCAACCTATTACATACATACATAACATACGCCTGTAATCCCCGAAGGATTAGGTAGAGGTGTACCTAATAGTCAGTGATAGGAATAGGTAGTGCCTATTTGCCTAAACTTCGAAGAACAGAGACAAGAAACGGAGACTTCCTTAGGACTAAATTTTTTCCGAGACATCTGTCCCGAAATTTTGAGACAACACATAAATACATTTAAAAAAAAAAATTATTTGGAATAAGTAATTCGTCTATATTTACCTAAAGTTTGCGACTAGATATATCATAATAAATAACATACATAGTCGTTACAAACATACAATTTTCTAAATTTTTTTTTGGAGAACCTTTTGTAAATGACTTGTTTATCGTAATACACAATGAATCACAATGTTTGAATAAGAAGCCGTACACGTTTCGAAGTAAATATCTTCTTTCTAGCTCGCTCTCGGCTACGTTTAATGAGATTTCTAAAGTTCAAGTGTAAAAAAGGCATTTTGTCTTTAAAATAATAAAACGGTATTTTTTTATCATTTTAGCATTCTCTATAGTAGAAAGAATTTATCATTAAAAAAAAGGTATTTAAAATAAATAAATAATTCATTTATTTGCCAGAATGTAGGCATACAAAGTGGTATGATCTTAATATTAATGAGGTCCCTTTACATGCTACCATTATACATGTATGTGTATTTCCCGCGTGTACTATTGTTTTTGTATCCCATGGGAACTATACTTTTTTTTAATAGGAAGTAGCATATGTACTATTCCACACCTTAATCTATATCACTACCAAAATCAGCATTTTCAGTGGAATTGAGTAATGGACATCCATACAAACTATCACATTTATAGACAAACTTTAGATAAACATAGACGAATTACTTATTTCAAATAACACATTTTTTTAAATGTATTTAAATGTTGTCTCGAAATTTCGAGACAGATGTGCCGGAAATAATTTAGTCCTAAGGAAATCTCCGTTTCTTGTCTCTGTTCTTCGAAGTTTAGGCTAATAGGCACTACCTATTCCTATCACTGCTAATAGTACACCCATATTTCGCCAGTTACTTATGTTTTAAGTCCTATGTAATTGGGAACGAGCCTATTGGTCAGTGGGTCGTCTTAGGGGCTGCTGCTGCTAGTCACTCACTGCCATCCAATCAGTCCAAATTGATGACATCCTACAGAAAAACCCTGTACAGTTAACGACAATCGTACAGTCATGAGCACAAACATGTAATCAAAATTGTTATTGTTATTGGAACGTCGCAAAAGAGATATGACAATCCTTATTAGCAGTGATAGTCTAGTGGTGTGACCGTCGGACTGAAAAGTCATATTAGGTCTCAGGTTCGAACCCAAGACACGCACCTCTGATTTTTCGGACACACACCAGGAAACCAGGAATTCCTCAATAGCAGCCACGGAGTCTGGATTTGTGCCCGGTTGCTGGCAATAGGCTCGCCCATTTTACATGTGAGTAAAACATAACTGGCGAAATGTGGGTGTACTATTGCCTAATCCTTCAGGGAATACAAGCGTGATTTTATGATGTTATATTACTTAGCAAAATTGAAAAGCGATAATCACATGAATAACGATATCTATTTTGAGATAAGACCTATTTCTTTATAGTATGGCTTCCAAAATACTATGTTGGTGACAAAGTTAAAAGTTTGCTTCGTGGATACATATAAGTGCGCGTGACTATACACATTGCAATTCCTACATTCAGAACCAATAACTAGTTTAGCGGCAATCCGTTTGCGCCTTACAACTAGCCTCAGATAATCACAGAGGCGCATCTGTGTCTTTCATCAGAGCTGCATATTGTGTGTACATACATACTTTATACTACATGTATTGTACTGCAGTATGAGTTATTGGAGAACAGCGGTGGCCCAGTGGTGGCGGCCCCGAGTTACGCACAGTAAGTCGTGGGTTCGAACCCAGGCAGGTGCATTACTTTATGTAATTAATTTCATCACCAGTGCTCTCAAAACGGTGAAGGAAAACATCGTAAGGAAACCGGCATGTCTTAGCATAAGTTCGAAGACATGTGACATCTACCAACCCGCACTGGGGCCCGCGTGGTGGACTATAGCGCATTCCCTCTGAAGTTAGGAGGCTGTGTGTCCCAGCAGTGGGAACATTATAGGCTGATTATGCATGAGTTATACGGTTAATATTGAAAATGAAAAGGGTAGAGATATTACATTTTTGAATTTTTGATTGACATCCTTTTTCCAACTTATTGTTATAGGCAACGCAGCCTAAAATAATATGAATAAGCTAGCCTCAAGAAATTTTGTAATATACGTATTATTTTTAAGGTTAGTATCAGTGTAAAGATTCTTTGTTTTAACAATTGAATTTGTTACAATAGATTAAATACAAAATATTTCATCAATAATGAATTTCAGCTCTCACCAAAGAAAACCCATCCAATTTGCACCACTGCTCAAACATTGAAAGAAATCATGCATAAAACTAAACAAATGCAAAAACTCTTCGCCAAACTGATTACATTCAGACGGGGCATCAACCCTCAAATCCTCAACATAAACAGCATCATCGAACACAAATATACTAAATTGAATTCAACCCTAAAATGCTACAATATCGGATCGTGTAAACAGGTTTATACCCTTTGTACAAACGATTGTATTCAGCCCCAAAACTGGTTCGACCTTTAAAATGATCTGATCCGATTCTCAGGACGTTTTAAAACGAGTTATAGTGCGCGACCTGTGGGGTAAGGGTTGTAAGACAGCGGGGTTATCTTAACCCTTTACGGCTAAAGGGTTCTTGCGGTTTAAAGGTCAATTTATTAGATTCTGTAGTGGTCAAAGACGGTTAAGATTACGAACAATAGGTTTATTCATGGAAGGAATGGGTAAGAGTGAAAATGCGGAAACTCTTGAACATTTAAAATTTTAAAGTTGATTTCATGGCCCGATGAAAAAGTACATAAGTTAAAAAAGAGCAATCGAAAGCAGGGTAAATACAATTTAATTACCAGCTGACAGCGTTGAGGAGGAGTTTTTTGATGCCATTTTATAGTTTGTTGTTAGTTTATTTATTTTAGGTTATTTAATAGTTTTTAATTATTAATGTAATTAGTCAGTTCACTCTACTTAATTAAATTATAAAATTTTAAAAAATATATATATTATGAAAGGTATTGTAACTCTATCATGCTAAAAGATAAATTAGTTTAAACATGATATTGTTTACCAATTAGATCTTCGATTAGATCTATGACAGTCGTTAGGTAGTCAGTGGCCCAAAAAGCCTGTCAACCAGTCTTATCAAGGGGTATCGTATTACCCAGTACTAACTGGTTTGTGGAGGTCAGATAGGCAGTCGCTCCATGTCAAATACTGGTATTCAGCTGCATCCGGTTAGACTGGAATCCGACCAGGGCAGGCAGATGATGATTGTTTACCAATTAGCCCTTACAGAGAATTGATTTTTAAGACAACTATTTTGTTAAAATCGTGCTGATTTTTTTTTTTTTTTTTATCGTCTTTTAAGGTAAAATAATGAACACGCATAAACAAAGTTCAAGTGACACCGACTCTAAAACGGTTACCATATCTGTGGTTACCACGTATTCAGTACATCATTCTGAAATACAGGTATTCTAACCTAGCTCTGGAGCCAGGGCCTCACATTTTTCTGTACCCTGTTTTTATGGCATTAAAGAGATTAATTATTATTATTTCCTTTATTTATATTTTTACAAATTATTTACATTTTTAAATATTCTTTAAAATAAAAAAAACATACAACAATAATATAAAAAACATTTAAAAATATATTTAATTTTTTATCGTCTTTGTTTAGATGTTTATATTTTCTTACTTTTAGTCTTATTTTTATCATTACTTTAGTTCTTTTTAGTCTGTAAATATATGTATATTTGTATATATAGAATTTTTAATATTTATTATTATTTCCTTCATTCGTTTTTATAACACATTATTTACATTTTTAAATATTTCTTAAAAAAAAAAAACAAAAAAAAAATAATATTATTATTATAACTTCTGGCCACCTATAAATATATCATCGGTAATTTAAAAAAAAGTGAAATCCATTTTAGCGTCAATGTCCTTTCCACCCTGTATACTGTATAGTTTATTTTAATAAATAAATTTATCTTCATGTTTTTAGCTCTTCACAACTACGTATGTTAGTGTAACCGGATTTAGCTAAATACCTACCAGTCATTTACATGGAACGACTGTTTATCTTTATCTGACCTCCACAACCCAGTTAATACTGAGTAACACGATACTCATTTTTTTAAAAAAAAAAAACGTTGCTCTACACTGTCTACTGTCGACTGTCTGTCATAACAAGATGTACAGATTCAGACAAGACGACTATCAAAGAATTACAAATTACAGCCACAGGACCCACCGCTATACGATAGAAAATGAAATCTTTGTTTTTATCCACATGTTTGTCTATTCCTTTTTTTCTAGAAAACCACTGAACAGGCAACAAAAAAATAGTCCTAAAACTATCTTCTGTTTCCATAAATCATTTCACTCCTCAATCCCAAGATTATAAAGATATTCAAGCGCAAATACTGCAATGAAATTAGCGCTATGTAAATAGTGCCTGTTTTAATTACATAGACGGAGAGATAAAGTCGACACAGACGTTACGCTTTGAATGAATCATTTGAATCTAGTATCGCAAAGGAATCTGTGAGCAGTTGTGAGCAGTCTGTGAGTGTGAGCAGTACAATTGTTGGATTTAGTTTTCTCGTTTTTGGTGGTAAAAAAAAAAAATCCTTAAAATCCTCCTCCTAATCCTATAACATTTTCAATGTTATAGGATTAGGAGGAGGATTTTAAATATTGCTGTATAAAATAATATTAAAAAAAAGACATTTACTTAAAAATAAAAAAATAGTAATTTTGTTTTATTGTTAACATAACCATTTTTTTTGTCCTGTGCGAGACTAATATTTTTTTTTTCTTTCTTTTTTTACTTTTTTCTTCTTTTTTTTTACTCTAAATTTCTACCTACCTAAGGTAGAATTTTAGAGTTAAAAGTGTGCCAGTAAAATTTGGAGGGTTTTAAAATGTTGTTCTAGATAGATTGATAAGATAAGTTTTTAAGACTGACTTACAGTACTAATCATTTATCTTTGATGATACTCAAAGTCCAATTCAAAGAAAGCATTCATTTCACTTAGACCATTACAGGTACTTTTGAATGTCAGAAAAACGAAGCAGCAGTTCCAGACTCAAGGCATTAAAACTTGTGAAAGTACTGTAGTAATCCATTCCAAAGAGCAGATCTTTATGGAGAAGAATTGGCAAAAAACTGCATGGACACTCTTTTAAATCAAAATTAACTGGTGATATTAACCGAATCCAGCTGAATACCAGCATTTAACATTAGACCTATCAGACTTCTGCAATCCAGAGACGGCGTAAGACGATATTTCTTGGTGAGACTGGTTGTTAAAAGGGCATAGAAAAAGAAAATAACGGCATCACCGTTATTTTCTTCTTTTTTTTGTATAAACACTCCAAAAATGAGGGCTGGTACTATTTTGGGAGTTATTTAATAAAGTGAAGTGACAGAAGATTAAAATTTACGACCTAATTTAGGAATTTATTTTAGGTCCACAAAAAGCTAAAGAAATTCATGATAAAACACGACCAAAGACAACGTCCGGAACATCCCTTTAATTAAATATTTCTAAAGAAAAACAGCTCACGGCCTTTTTTTTTTCCACTTTTATGCAAATTCTTAGATCAACGTCGAAAAGCCATCAAGTCTCAATCTCATTGAGAATGTAAATTCCCAGGTAAAATTGAAAATTCCTTCCTATAGTCCATTAGTGCTGTAAGCGGTCTCCATGGGACCAGACTCGGAGATTTCGGATTTGTAATCTTTATTAAAGGATTTCCGAGAGCCAGTATTGATTGAGTTAACAATACCTATTTGAATTTTCACTCTGTTCCAGGATGAGCAATCAGTGAAGTAAAGGATCTGAAGTCTCTGGAGAAGGGGGTCGGTTGAGTGGTTGGTACGTGGGTAGTGGATGTTTCCTGGAATTCTGTGCAGTGAAATAATTTGTGAATGACAAAGATAGATGAATTAAATTGTATAGAGGTTTGGTTCCTAGTACTTGTAATGTAGAGGAACGGAGCGTAATCAATGGATTTCTCGAGAAGCATCACGAAAATTAATCTTTAAGCAAATACTTACAAAAAATTACCATATACAGAATGTAACCGGACCCTGCACGAAGCCGTCAACCAAGCATTCTATACATAAAAATTAATAAGTTTGCACAAAAATTATTGCTGGGTTTTTTTTTTGGGTGAAAAAGTTTTACGATTCAATGTAAAGCACTCAAAACATTGATGTATGCTCAAAATAGTAAAGGGGCATTTAGGTCTTTAAATTAAAATAAAAACATTATTTACAAACTATTTATCAAAAGAGGAAAAGAATTACATGGCGTCATAAAATTCGTCCACATCGCTGCCAACAGGAAAAGTAACTAACTTAATTAATTTACTTACCTGAACCAATTAAAAACACTAAGTTTGGTAGCTCAAAAAAATACTAGTACATTTACTACCTATCTTTCACTATTTTTCTTAAAACCACACACAGGAAAGAACTACGGAAATAAACGCCATAAAAACATACACATTTTGCCACTCTTTTTAAAATAAACTAAAGAACAAAAATAGGAACTATGAACGTTGACAAGCTTGCATCTTTATTGGATATAGTGGCTGCGTTTGCAACGCGCTAAGAGTGGAAATTTGCAGATGTACAAACTTACAAAGAATGAACGCTTTTATGTTAGTAATAATGAATTCTCGATGTTTGTTCTTACTTGGTATCTTGGTGCCAATCGTAGTAACATTGAAAACTTGTATTTACAAAAAAAAAACTTGTGAGACACTTGGAACTTTAACACCCCAATATCTCTGTAACTAGAAGGTTCCCAGGTATGGTCTAAACAAAAAAAATATCGCAATGACAGAGAGAACAAGTGTCTTTCGGTTTCGTAAAGGGTCTTTTTATACCCTTTAGAGTAACATGTTAAAATTTATTCCCAACCTCCTTTATTCCACCACTCATAACCAAGTCTCTTCCAAATTCTCTATCCCCACATAAAACCATCAAGTGGAAATAATTAGGGGTTACCACAAAAACAATTTGTGGCCCGTGACTCGGAGACTCATCCGCTAGCCGTTTGTTTTATACAGCGTCATTTTTGTGCCCCACTGTTGGTACTGGACTTTGCTTTTTAATGACCGACGAATTATGGAGGCGTTTGTTTTCAAAAGTGTGACTTATATGGCTTGTTTTCGCATAATATTGCTCCCTCTCACATAGAAGAGGCCTGCGTTGGGGTGGGAACTTTGTAGATGATTATGACTATGCATAAAATGATTGTTTTTTTTTTTAAACCAGTGCAAGCTGCGTTTACACAATTAAGGTAAAAACTACTGAGCAAATATATGTTTTCGTATTTTTCTGGTTACCTATGTGTGAGTAACCGAGATTTATTTATTTATTATATTTAGTACAGCATAAGCCATGTACACTAAATTAAGTAATCCTTTCACTCGGTCTTCTCACAGAACCACAAACATTCTAACATTATAGTCTTCCGTTCATCAGCAAACAAATCCAATACAGTGTTGGTCTCCACGAGCGCGTTGAGCAGCGTAAGCACACGCGGAATAGGAGAGATCTAATATTATAGCAAAAGTCAACACATCGCTTTGCATAAATCTAGACAAAAACCTCTGTGATCAACGGACAGGAAAGTAAGACTTTAAAAAATCGATTTTCTTTAGAGCGGAACTTTATAAATTAAGAATGTAGGTACCTACATGGGTGCTGGGGAAACATCTTAATACAAAAATTGGCCCGGTAATCACGGAGAAATCGGTGTACAAATATGAAAAAAATAAAAGATATTGGCCGAATACATAAATTAATTCTTTTTTAGAAGTCGGATCAGGAAGGACAGACGGATTACGTGGAAGATAATGGAACTACGAAGGTAGTCTTCTTCTACTTTCGTGTGGTTAGTGCCTAACCTGGTGTCAGAGTTTTTATGCCACCCATGGGCCTCTGACTTGGCTTTACATGCCATCAAGAAATATCTCTTAGGTATGATGGTTTGATTCTTCACGATGTTTTCGATGTTTTGTTTTTACGATAGTAGTGAAAAATGAGTTGAAGAAGATACAGATGTTTGAACTAAAGAGAAAAAGTTACACCGATCCTGATTAAATTGGGATAAGGGCAGATAGCAGATCGTTATTGAAATTGAAACTATTCATTACTATAAAGATGTCGTTTTGATCCTCTTTATCAATACTTCAGATTAATCATTAACATAAATGTTGATAATTTCTTGGCTTTGCATTAGGTGTCGCTAAGCAAAGATTATTGAAATAAGTTTTACTTTTTTTTTTTATTCAGCCTGCTTTGTCGCACTGCTGGGCTAAGGACTCCCCCATGGCTTTCTAATTTGCCCTCTCTCAGTTAAAATTTAAGTTAAGTTTTACTTAAGTTAAGTCAAATTTAAACATTAACTTATTTAAGTTTTGTTGAAATCAAGACATAAAAACTTTTTATCAAACAAAAACGTTCCGAAATCCAAAATTGTATCTCCTATCGCGAACTTTGTCCAATTTACTGAAGCGATGTGAGTATTCCTTGGAGCATTCTCCTTTTAAAAGCAAAAATGGCGACATACAACGATGTACTGAAACGAAAACAGTTTGACAGCAAACTATTCGGCCAGGACACACTTTTTGCAAATATTTCAACCATTTACAACCCAAAAGTTTCTTTATCCACGACTTAGTGAGGTTTGGCGTTAAAGTGAAAAGGGTCCACTCAATTTCCGTTCGCATTCGTCGCCTGAATGTATCATCTATCTCTGTTGCTCTAATTAGAATAGGGATATGTTAAAAAGGGAGGTGTGGACGTGTAGTTTCAAACGAGAGATAGCGATGTCAGAAACATTCCCCATTAAAATAGTTGTGTAGGAGTTACTTGTCGAAAATGTTCAAGTTAGGAGCGGCCAAATTATTTTACTTTGTGCTTTGGCGTTCTATGTAGTCCTTTGTTTCTTTCTACCAAATGTTGTGCCACATTTGCTCGCAATTCTACGATGCGATTTGGAGTTTCTCCTTTTTATTTTTCCTGACTGCATTGCTTTTGCTCCAGTAAGGCACACACCTTGCGCAATATAAAATTGTTGTCACGGTAGTAAATGTTTGAGAGACTTGTTTGTAACAAGATGTTGTTTACCAGGAGAGGATGCTGATGTTTTTAATATTGCGTCATGATATATTTCGTAAAATTATAACGATATGAGGTACATAGCGCAAAGGAAGGCGTTCAGTTAAAGAAATAATAATATTTTGATGATATAAATTTCTTTATTGCCATAAAAACAGGGTACAGAAAAATGTGAGACCCTGGCTCCAGAGCTAGGTCAGAGTACCTGTATTTCAGGAGCCAGATATTGTCATACAATTCAAATCTTAAATATGTGACTGACCTATGAGACATCTTATTGTTATTATATGACTAAACTTGATCTCGTACATCTTGCTTAACATTCGGTTTTCGAGACACGTAGAAAGAAAAAAGAAGAAGAGAAGTTTGATATATTTTGATGGTCACCCATCCAAGAACCAACCTCGGCAAGCACTGCTTAACCTTGAAGTTCGACGAGTATAACTTTTTATTATGGATTATGTTTAAGGGCCTACCCATATGTTCCTAAGGGTTGAAAAATACTGGTGGATTTTGTTATAAGAAATCAGACAAAGCCAAAATTTTATTCCTTTGAATTAAAATCAATAAATTCATGAAAGCTTTCAAAGGCTTTTCAGGTACCCATTAAATGTATTTGAATAAATTTTGGACACATTTTTAGGTTTTCTACGCCTACTTTGATGTCTTTGACCTTTGACTGTAACGCTAATTAGTCAAGATTTTTTATTGAAAAATCGTACTTATTGTAATTCGGTAGTATAATGATAATGAGGGTAAGAAAAGAAAGTTTCTTCCTCGTATAAGATTGTTTTGGTACAACATAACATCACGCCTACGTAATCCCCTAAAAGCTACGCAGAGATGTACCTAATAGTAGTGCAATCCACATTTCGCCAGTTATGCCCATGTATAAAAACTTCAGAGAGCAATCTGGAAATCTTTTAACCGATTGCAGGGCCGCTGCAGAAATAATCTGGCCAAATGGGGTTTCCTCGACCCATCACAAATATAATTCCAGTGTGGAGCACCCTCTGCAGGATATGCCCCACCACCTTTCCTGCGCTCTCTGCACAACTACCTGCACCTTCAAGCATTTAAACGAAGCCCACGATAGTGCCTGCTTTTTTTTTTTGTCGGATGGGAAATCATCAAATGATCCCCCCCGCTCTGAGCGGAGCGGAAGGGGAGTGTCAGACTTCTACTGACTAAAACCCATCCATGTTCCTTCTTTGCCCTTTGTGTTCCAAGGCCACGGTATCTTTTTCGAACAGTCCCGCAGCCCTGGCAGGCATGGGCCCATGCGGACCCCTACGTGGTTGCTGACATCTTTTTGAGGCGCGCGTGGAACACGAACGCGCCGTTGACACGGCCTGTCGTCATAAGACGGCCGGACGGCGAGCTAGCCCATAACTCGACATCCACAGGAACCGCCTACGGTGGCCAGGAGCCACCATGTGACCCCCGACGCCCAGGGCTGGGACGTGAGGCTCTTTCCGGTGCCCCGTAAATGGCCATGGACCGCACGACCCCCGCGTAGAGCCTCCGGCAGGAGGCGTTTGGACCCCCCAGGTTGGGCAAGAGCCGCTTGAAGGCAGCCCCGGTCCGTTCCAGTTTGGGGGCCAAACGTCGGAAATGCTCCACGAAGTTCCACCGGCTGTCGAGGATGAGTTCTAGGTACTTCAACGTCGACCCGACGCCGATGGAAACCCTTCCTCCCTTCCCGACGGTGGCGCATTCCGAGGCCCATGAAAACACATGGCCTCGGACTTGTGCAATGCCACCTTGAGACCCAATTTCCGGATCCTCTCCACGACTATAGCAACCCCGCGTGTCATGTTTTCGGCCGCCGCCTCGTGCCAGTACCAGCATGTCGTCAGCGTAGCAAACTACGCTGACGCCGCTAGGGAGGTCGGTTAGTGCCGTGCTGGTGGCTACATCCTGGTTGGATAATCTAACTTGGGTCCATCGACACGCAAAGAAGAAGATGGGTAATCTTTATGCCAAATGAAATGAAATAGTGGGTGATCCTATTGCCATGAACCGGGCACAAATCCAGATGCCGTGGCAGCTATTAAGAAATTGCTGATGATAACAACCCAATATCGCCTTGCCCAAAGGACCTCATCATGCCCAGCAGTAGACCAACGGCCTACAGACGTCAATGCCGAAAATACCCTTAAACATTCAGATTTTTTACAACAAATCAAATCAGTCGTTCTTAATTTAAAACAACCAGTCACGTTGCCTAAAATAACACTCAGAACTTCAAATAACACGATTCCTTTTATCTCTCTATCCGTTTGTAGAACGACAAAACGACAGATTCTCGAGAAAAACAAACAAAATGTCGTAAAAGTCAGATGAAGTCTTCCCCAATTAAGTTAATTGCGTTTTGTCGACAATCGCCGAACGTCTTGATTGTGAATGTTCATTTTATAGGTCTATGAATCGTAATTAGGAATTAGCAGGACTTTGACCTTTGGTCGAAATGTGGTAAGCTTGGCTAGAGTACGATTGAAAGGTCATAAGGTCAAAATTCATCCGTTGCAGTTTTGACCGTAACATCATCATCATCTGTCTAGCCTTTTCCCAACTATGTTATAGCTGAATACCAGTACCTATTTTACATGGAGCGACTGCCTCTTGCGATCTGACCTTCACAACCGAGTTAGCACTGGATAATACGATATCCCTTGGTGAGACTGGTTGTCAGGCTTTCGGGCCACTGACTACCTGTAACAACAGTTAAAGTTCAAATGACATCCGGAACCAAAGGTTTAGCGCGCTTTCCGAGCCTCGGAGGGGTCGCGATATACAGGGTGTAAACAAACCCTTCACGAAGCCGTCAACCAAGCATTCTGTACATCAAACTAAGTACACAAACATTATAGCTTGGAAACCACTTTTTTGGGGTACAAATTACGATTTACGGTGGGACTCAATGTAACGCTCTTAAAACTCACGCTGATGGATGCATTGAATAGTACGGGGGTCGTGGTATTTAAAGTAAAGTTATAACATTAAAAAACGGTATATAATTATAAAAAAAAAGCTTGTGAAAAATTTGGAACTTTGACCCCCAATGTCTCCGTAACTAAAGCGTTCCCAGGTATTTTTATTTTTTTTATTTATTTTTTTTGGATTCAAAAGGAACAACAAACAGCTGCAATATAAAACATAGAAATACGAAATACACAAAAAACTTATAACAATATTGCAGCCCACAACGCTGTTCACAGATTACCTATAGGATACATAACAGTGAAAATAATCGCTAGGTTACAAGTACACACAAAATACAATACATGTATGGTCGGACGTATGGTCTAGAAAAAAGGAGAACAAGTACCTTTCGACTTCGATAAGGTTACTTATACACCTATTATAAATAATCGATGGTCACTCATCCACAAACCAACCTTAGCAAGCCGTTACTTAACCAACCAGTGTGACTTATTATTAAGTCACAAGCCCTTTTAAACATCGCACAAAGATGTTTATATCTCACCTAAATCTTTCCTCTCTTCCTCACCTAATTATGCAATGACCATACAAAACCTCCTTTGTACTCATCACGACGCCATAAAAGGAGGTTTAGAACGAGTTTTCAGAGTAAACGTCCTCAATTTTAAGGGGGAGACGACAAGGCCTTGATAAATTACATTACGGTATGACAATTTGACTGAATGGGGCCAAGACAATGGCCACCGAGTTTGTAACACTGAATGAATGGGTGACCCGTTTTCTTCAAAGGTTTTTGCTTTCAGTATGTTCGTGTTAGAAAGTGGAGTATGTTATTCAGTTTGAGTGTTAGAAAATTAAGTTATAAATGCTGGTTTAGAAGCTTTTAATTGAGTTTATTGAACTGGGTTCGCAACATTAGTTGTAGTTATTTGTGGAAATTTTTATTTCCGCACTTGTGCGGAAAAATATTAAAAATCCACGCGTGTAAAATACATTGCATGTTGAACCTAATTGTAATGCAATAAAAACCAGTTTTCGAGAAAGTGTATTGAAAATTTTCATTATTAATTTTGACTGTTTTATTATTATTTTTACCAATTACTCCTATAAATAAAATTATAATTAGAATATTTGTACGCCGTTCACGGCAAGACATAGCGCTCATTTTATTAATATTGACATCTATACTTTTGTTTACCTGTGTTCTACAAATAAAAATATTTGGATATGAATTTGAACATTGCTAATTGCGGTCTTGAAATTCATTAATGCTTTTGCGAAAATTTGAAAATTATAATGAAACTATTTTGTAATTCCTGTTTTTTTTTTAATTTCGTCGTAACCTTGAAATGAATGATGCACAAGCATGCCAGTATTCTTTTGTTTCTTGATAGTGAATGGGCTTTGACACTGCATTTAAGCATTGTATGGCTTGGCTTCGATTTTCACAGTAGCAGCCCTTTGTCGATTGTGTCTTGTGAACATAACTGACGAAATGGGATTGTATTATATGCAACTCTAACTAATTCTTCAGGGAAACATATATGTTCGATTCTTATTATCGAATTGAGGGTAGTTGGTAAATCATCGACGAGAGTACAATCTTACGCCCTGAGTTTTATGAACGTTTGTTCCTCGGTTTTTGTGATCATGTCTCCAAGCTAGACGTTCTAGCAACTATAGTGTTTGTGAACTCACTACCGTGTGGTGTGCGATCTTCAAGACCTTTGAACCTAGAGAACAACTAGACTGCCTATCTGTGTCGTGCCGTGCATGCTGCAGCTCTTCTGCTGACCTGGGAGTTGAGACAAAGTAGGTGGTGTTCAATTGCCTTCTTGGAGATAGTAGGAACGAACGATTTCCACTCACAAATACTCTACTTCCAACATTCTTAGGTTCAGAAGCTGCCAGAAAATATTTTATTAAAAAGGGTTGGTCAAAAACCGAACAATGTAGGATATTGTTACGTATATCAATCATCGTGTAGCAAGCAACTTTAAAATACAAGTAAAATTCAAACACACGCATAAATCAAGACAATGTCCCAGCACTTTTAACCTCAATTTAAACCTATTTAAGAAAACATAAGAAAAACGCCACAAAAAAATTGCTCATAAATGACAGGCAAAAATATAACGTTCAAGCATCGTGCTCATAAGTTGCTCGAGAAGCCTTAGTTGTTTAGAGCTCGTCATTGCCCAGGCCGAGTCGAGCCATAAAAAGCCGAGAGCACCTAAGAGCCTCTTCACTGGCATATTGCGCTCTTTCCGCTAACAACAAAAAATGGAAGCCTTCACTTATTACTATGGAGTTTCTATTCGAATATAATTTGCGTTTTGAAGTTGGAAATTGGGTCGGGTTAATGGGCTAGATTTGAAGCGCTAGTTAGGGTCCCGTATATTTTTAAAGGAATCACTATTTGAAGTGGATTTCACAAGTGAAACTAATTAAGGTGATCAGCACATTTAACTCGTCGATATTCCAAAGCGTTAACACAAGAACTCATGAATGCGGTTTAGAGAGACATTTTCATTCTGTTTGATTAATGAAATTCACCCTTAGTAACCTACAAGTTACGATTTGTACAACTTTGCATTTTAGTTCATGTATCATAAAACTATGCAGGACGGACGCAAGATTGACGCTCTTGAGATGTGGTGTTGGAGACGCATACTCAGGATAAGCTGGACCGCTCATCGGACTAACGTGTTGACACTCAAAGAACTCAATATTAAACAAAGACTGTCATCGCTTGTGCAATTACGAATCCTCAGATTCTTTGAACACATTACCGGCAACAATGATTCCATGGAGCGTTTGGTCTTTCAGGGTAGAGTCGAAAGCACGAAACCACGTGGTCGATCACCAACTCGATGGTCAGACTCCATCAATCTGTCAATACAGACTGGATTCGTAGAAAAGAAGCAGTTGTGGACCACCCTTCATGACCACGTCCACTCTGTCAAGAACTAAGAACAGATTATAAAACTTCCCGTAATATCTTAAAATAAAACAGTGTTAAATTCTATTGTACGCACGACGGCCAATCAAGCTATACAAAACCAGTTTAATTGTATAGTAAATCTAAACAAAGCGAGGAAAAGTTATACTGAAAATGTAAAGTATCATGTGCCGCCGTGTGTACTCTCACTTATTCGTAGCTACTTTACACTTGATCATAACAAAAACGGATGTAGGTATTCTGAAAGTAATTTTAAAAGTGGCAACGTTGATATACTTCCCACAAGGTGAGCCAATTGCTTGGTGAAGATCACCGAAATTTACGAATTCTCGATGAGCTATATTTGGGTAACGCCTATCGTCCTACGATACGGGCGATTTCACATCTTTCGGCTCTAGAGATCATGATTATAAATATCAATTTTGATTTTCCTACTTATATGTAAAATTACGAACTGTGGGCCCGTAAAGCTCAGGATTGGTGCCCTGAAACAGTGACACGGGGTCGCGGTAGACCACGAAGGAGATGGCGGGACGACCTGGATGTCTTCCTTGAGAATTGGAAAGAAGTAGCACAGAAGCGCGAGCTTTGGAAGGAGTGGAGGGAGGCCTTTGCCCAGCAGTGGGACAATATGGGCTAGCTATAATATAATATGTAAAATTAAGGTTGCAGGGATCCGCTGGATGAGAGTCGTACGGGACCATTCAATGTGGTGACACTTGGGGGAGGCCAGAGTCCAGCAGTGGACAACTTTCGGCTGAAATGATGATGATGATGATGGAAAATTAATGTTATCTAGAAATCCTAGTCAGCCCCAAAACCTTCGCTCCTGAACATAGAAATACTCTTAAACAAACTAAACTGTAGAAGTCTCAGAAGTTCTTTGAAGAGGTAAGTCATAGCCTAAAATTAAGATAAACTAAAGCTAATTAGTTAGGCGTTGTCTTTAGGTTCGGATTTCAAAGTGGAAACACAAACTTGAACTTAGGAAAAACTAGTTTTAACGTTGTTGATGTTTGAGATTGTTTTAGAATTTTTCTTTCAACTTTTTAGGAGGTAGATACAGCCTCGTATACGAAATTTTGCCGATTTTTGCTGGTTTTCGTCGATTTTACAGACGTGATTTTACAGTTAAAACACTGTATTTCTAAAAAGAGTAAAAGTACCATTACCGAAGCTGAAAGTCATTTTTGATCTCACCGTCATTGCAACCATTTTTTTTTGTTTTAGACCATACCTGGGAACCTTCCAGTTACGGACATATTGAGGGATATTGAGTTCCAACTTTTCCAAAATATTTTGTTTTATACAAGATTTGAATGTTATAACTTTACTTTAAATACCTCCACGACCCCCGTACTATTTAATGCATCCATCAGCACAATGTTTTGAGTGCGTTACATTGAGTCCTACCGTGAAACGTGATTTTTGACCCCAAGAAAAAAAGTCGTTTCCCAGCAATCATTTTTCCGTAGACTTACTTAGTTTAATGTACAGAATGCTTGGTTGTCGGCTTCAGGAAAGGTCCGTTTACACCTTGTATAAGTTGATCTTTCATGTTGTGCATTAGCACAACATGAAAGATCATTTCTTTTTTTTTTTTGCAACTCTTCTGATAATTATCTTTCCAATCACAGAAAGCCATTTAAGACAAGATTCCCAAACGCT
Source organism: Noctua fimbriata (assembly GCA_905163415.1). Taxonomy (NCBI): domain Eukaryota; kingdom Metazoa; phylum Arthropoda; class Insecta; order Lepidoptera; family Noctuidae; genus Noctua; species Noctua fimbriata. Next base: position 7,032,077 of record LR990945.1, read on the forward strand.
TATCCCACGTCACAATATTAGCCAATGAACAAGCTTGAAACTGCTCACACAACGGCTTATAAACACGGTTAGATTCATCATCCTCAGTTGAATTATGGTAATACGCAGATGACAAATGGGCATCCAATACTAAGCTGTGTGAAAGCCCGCATGTTTGCTCCGTCAGTCCACTGCATCAGTCTGAGTGACAGTTCTGTTGCTTTAATATTCTGTGTTTGTTTCAGTGTTCATGTTCGGCTTTACTCGTTTCTATGAAGATTGAGTGGAGTTTGTTTCTTCAAAAAATCTTACAATTTTTGGACAACGGTTTTAGAAAAGATTTAAGAAAGTTACATCTTTCTTCAAAATTCTAACAATTGTGTAAATTCAAGAGAAATGGCATGTGTCGAAGGTGTTTCTAATTTTAAAGAAATCACACTTTCACAAACGTTTAGACTCAGATCTTTGTTTTATCTGAGAGTAATACAAATATTTGTTTTGTGCGATAATTTTATGCCAAGCTCAAAACCGTTGGAAAAACCAATTAATTACTTACAGCCAATCAAATTTCAGTCATTTTTTAAAGGCATTTTGCCCAGTATTAAAAATACAGGGTGTAAACGGACCCTTCACGAAGTCGTTAACGAAGCATTATATTTATCAAATTAAGTAAATTTTCGCAATTTTTTTTCTGGGAAACAAATTTATTTTTTTGGGGTAAAATTCACCTTTTACAGTAGGACTCCATGTAACGTACTCTAAACATTCTACTGTTGAATGGATTGAATAGTACGGGGGTCGTGAGAGGGAGGTGTTTAAAGTAAAAATCTTATATTAAAACATGAAATTATTTAAAAAAACGTGTGATAAAGTTGGAACTTTGACCCCCAATATCTCCGTAGCTGGAAGGTTCACAGGTATGGTATAAAACAAAAAAAATATGGCATTGACGGGGAGAACAAGTGGCTTTCGGCTTCGTTAAGGGTCTTGTTACACCCTTTATAACTTTTATTTCAATTAAACTAATCGCAGCCAAATCAAATCAAATAAAATCATTTATTTTCCACTGCTCAACTGTCAACTGTCGGCCAGCCAGAAAATTGAAGTTGCCTGTTCCAAGCGTAAGTGACTATAGAGAAAAATGGACAAGCAACTGAATCGACACTATTTCGAACTCATAAATTTTATTTGAAATCATAAATTATGCTCAGAAACTTTGGAGATAGACACAAATTACGAGAGACATATGTACCATAGTCAGTAAATGGAGATGACAAATTACTATTTAGTCAAAAATATCCATAATTATGAATATTTAAAATACCGTAGCACATTTCAATAACACCACAAGAAAAAAAATAAGCAAGACAAAACAAACAAATAGAACCACGTAATAACCATACTCCATAAAGCCGAAGGCATGACGCAGCCAAAAACAATGTAAGCCGTCGTCTTACACTGCATATTGCACTCGGCTAGGATTATACTGCGGCCACCGTACCAGCACGGATTTGAGACAATTTCGTTGCGTCATAAACGTGGTTCTTCGTGGAGTGTGGAAGGGACGACGATATGCTTTACCGGATACATATAAATAAATAAAAATGAAGTGTCTGATTGTAATATCAAAATAACGGCTTTTTACTGAATGAATATGAAAAGAAAATATATCATCGTCATCATCATCATTTTACCCGAAAGATGTCCACTGCTCTACAAAGGCATCCCTAAAGTGTCGCCATGTTGACCGGGCCCGTGCGTCTCGCATTCAGCGGATCCCAGCAACCTTAACCAGGTCATCGGTCCACCTAGTGGGAGGCCATCCAACGCAACATCTTCCGGTTCGCGGTCACCACTCTAGAAGTTTTCGGCCCCATCGGCAAAACAGAAAATATACAACATTAGTTTTAGTATATGCGAAACCTGAAACACGTGTCTAGTATTTTTATGTAAAGAATCTATGTACAAAATTTCAAAACGGTATCATCAAAAATCACAAAGTTATAAGCCTGTTCTGTTACCTGGTTGTCCGCACAAAAACGTGGCCAACACGCGGCGCCGCGCGCGCGCCTCCTGCGTCGTCTTGAGCTCATTGATAATAATAATTAGGCATTAGGCACCTAAATGATTGCGATAGGTACTTAGCGTCGCTCGATGTTTAATATTTTTGGGACAAAATATAACATGGTTTAAAAAGTATTGGAATCGATTCAGTAACTTATTCTGAACAAACTACTAGTATATTCAGGTTTCGCATATACTAAAAATAATGTTTATACGGCACTTATAACAAAAACTATTTGTTTTTCAAGTTTTGTCAGTCTGTTTGTTCCGGCTAATCTCTGAAAAGTCTGGTCCGATTTTGACAAAACTTTTACTGGCAGATAGCTGATGTTATAAAGAGTAATTGTCGCTACTTCTATTTTCGAATAAGAATTAGAGTTCCGTGCGAAAAATAAAAACCCTTTAAATTGTTTTCCGACTCAAATGGAAAAGTAATATATTTATAATAATTTCACGCGGATGATGGTCACCAAGCAACATCTAGTCTGTAATAAGATCAGCTATTTTTGGATTATATCCCAGTATATTTTGTTGTTGTCGAATCATTCTTCGCCTGTTCAATAGACTTACATACACTAGAAAACACAAGAGTTTATTTGATGTAGAAATATTTCTTTGGCACATCCCCTTTCCTTCTTTGATGTATGACCTCCTTTAATCCTTCGTTGTCTAGACATCATATCAAATTGTTACGAATATTGTTTTCTGGGATTGTCGATATTGTTCTCTTTGTAAACATACTCGTCTCTTTACTTCGATAGCTAAAGGATTTTGTCGATAACATCGACGATATTTACATTTTTGTTCGTTAGTTTCAGATCATTTATGCCTGTTCTCTTGTCAATCAAGGATTTCTTCACATTTTTCCTGTTGTTTTACTTGTAACATCATAACATCACGCCTTGAATCCCCGAAGGGTTAGGCAAAGGTGTACTTAACAGTTTGCCAGTTATGTCTAAGTCCCATCTAATAGGGAGCGAGCCTAGTGCCATCAACCAGGCACAAATCCAGATTCCGTGGCTGCTACAGATAAATTCCTGATGACACTTTGCCTGACCCGGAACTCGAATCCAGGATCTCATGCTACATGACACGCGGGGTTGCGATAGTCGTGGAGAGGATCCGGCAATTGGGTCTCGAGGTGGCATTGCACAAGTCCGAGGCCATGTGTTTTCATGGGCCTTGGAATGCGCCACCGTCGGGATCCCTACTGACGGCAGGAGGGGTTTCCATCGGCATCGGGTCGACGCTGAAGTACCTGGGACTCGTCCTCGATAGCCGGTGGAACTTCGTGGAGCATTTCCGACGTTTGGCCCCCAAACTGGAACGGACCGGGGCTGCCTTCAAGCGGCTCCTGCCCAACCTGGGGGGTCCAAACGCCTCCTGCCGGAGGGGCTCTACGCGGGGGTCGTGCGGTCCATGGCCCTTTACGGGGCCCCGGTGTGGGCGCGTTCTCTGAGACGGCAAGCCGCCCGCTACCTGAACGCGCCCCAAAAGGGGATAGCCCTAAGGCTAGTCCGGGGGTACCGCACGATCTCCGGTGAGGCGGCTAGCCTCCTTGCCGGATTGCCGCCATGGGATCTGGAGGCGATAGTCCTCGCGCGCCTTCACGAATGGTGCGCGGAGGCACTACGTCGTGGGGAAACTCCACTGCCGCGGCAAATCGCCGCTCAGCGGACAGACCTCCGGCGCGATCTCATGGTGACATGGAGAGAGCGACTGTCGCAACCCCGTGCAGGGCACGCCACCATAGTGGCGATAAGTCCCCTCTTTGAGGAGTGGCTAGAGAGGCGCCACGGCGCCCTCACCTTCCGCCTGACGCAGGTCCTCACCGGACACGGTTGTTTCGGGAGGTTCCTGCACCGAATCGGGCGGGAGGAAACGCCCGGGTGTTTCCATTGTGAGGATCGTCCGGAGGACACGGTGCAGCACACTGTGGAGGCCTGCCCCGCTTGGGCGGAGCAGCGCCGTGTCCTCGTAGAGGCGATTGGCGGCGGCGGCCTCTCACGCCCGGCGCTGGTTCAAGCCATGGTCCGGAGCGAGAGGGAATGGGAAGCCGTCACCACCTTCTGCGAAGCAGTCATGCTAGTGAAGGAGGTGGCGGAACGTGAGAGGGAAAGAGCCTCACGTCCCAGCCGCCGCGGGAGACGCCCTGGGCGTCGGGGGTCACGTGGTGGCCCCCGGCCACCGTAGGCGCGGGCCTGTGGACTGCGAGTTATGGGCTAGCTCGCCGTCTGGCCGTCTTATGACGACAGGCCGTGTCGACGGCGCGTTCGTGTTCCACGCGCGCCTCAAAGAGATGTCAGCAACCACGTAGGGGTCCGCACGGGCCGATGACTGCCAGGGCTGCGGGACTGTTCGAAAGAGATACCGCGGCCCTGGAACACAAAGGGCAAAGAAGGAACATGGATGGGTTTTAGTCAGTACAAGTCTGACACTCCCTTCCGCTCCGCCCAGAGCGGGGGGGGGTCATTTGATGATTTCCCATCCTAAAAAAAAGGACCTCATGCTCAGCAGTCGCACTTGCGACTACTCGACCAACGAGGCAGTTTTACTTAAACTAACTTAGAAATTCTATGAACAAACTTGCATAACAGAGTGGATTGCTTTATTGTTTCTCGACACATGCTCAAAATCTTTCGTGTGCTGGCATGTCGTGGAAGTGCCTGATTAGTTTAGGATAGGGGTTCCCTTTATAGTTTATTGAGATCTTACAAACATAACATCACTCCTGTTATCCTCGAAGGGGTACGCAGAGTTGAACCTCCCACATTTCACTAGTTATACACCACTATTTTTTAATTAGTACAAATACTTAAAAGGCTTATTAAAGAAGGTCTTGTTATTATATGTAAAGTCTCAATAAATAATATTCATAAACAGCAAAGTTATAAGCGTTTGTTTATATCCCAAAATGTCACTCAATTTATGGAAATATAGTTTGCCGGGACCTATGAATGGCGACAGGAATGGGAAAGCACTGCGCGTAGTATTTTCTTGTGGTAATTGTTATGAATGATTGATTCAATTATGAATTTACCAGTTATGACAAATTTTCGTGGACAAATTGGACAATTTTGGGATTTCGTTTTTTTTACTTTTGATTACACAAATATGATCAGTAACGGGTACGGATAGAGCTCCATTTTTTTGTACTAATTAAAAAATAGTGGTGTATTTAAGTCCCATGTTATAGGGGGCGATTATTATATTCGCTATTAACATCAACCAGACACAGATCCAGACTCCGTGGCTGCTACTGAGAAATTCCTGATGGAAAAACCCGAAAACACATTGCCCGACCCTGGAATAGAACCCAGGACCTTATGCTCAGCAAGCGCTTGCGTCCACTCGATCAACAAGACAGTCAAAGTTTATTGAGGTCTTCTCTTTCACTACTTTTGCTATTATAAAAGTTTTCCTGGCCAAGCTACCAAAATTATTTTATTAAAAATACTTCTTATCAACTAACCAAACTATCATCATCTGCCTGCCCTTTCCCAACTATGTTGGGGTCAGCTTCCAGTCTAACCAGATGCTATCTGACCTCCACAACCCAGTTAGTACTGCGTAATACGATACCCCTTGACAAGACTGGTCGTCAGACTTTCGGGTCACTGACTACCTGCAACGGCTTAATGTGCTTTCCGAGGCACGGAGAAAACTAGGTATGTAATGGGTGGTCATCCATCCACTGACCAACCTAGGAAAGCGCAGCTTAACCTGAATATTGACCCGACCGGCTGTTATTAATTAGCCACGAGCTCCTTACCAACTTACTCTAAGCATCTAGTACAAATACATCCATAATCCCTACATTTATTCTTCCATTTCCAGACCAGCGTCTATTTTTAAATCAACCTTGAAACAAGAACAAAATAAACATCCCAAAAAAAATTCGCGTCAATTTCACAACTCCCTTTTAAATCATTACCCAATAAATAAAACGGTATTGTTTCCGCCAGGATTAAGCCTCACATAACGGCTTATTTCGCGTAAAGGGACGAATAAATTGCCGCTAAAGAAATATTTTTGCGTTCTGCAAAAGAGAAATGTACAAAAACTTTTAAGTACCGCTGCATTTCGTGAGAGATGCTGTGGTATATAGAGTGGTTGTAACCGGTATATTTCCTACTTCAACGTTGTTTATGCTGGTGTGGAGGTGCTAAATTGTGGAACCCATCTTTGCCCAGTATATCTTTCTAGTGCTGTGGGTGCGGTTGCAAGGTTCATCAGACAAGATGTAAGTTTATCATTAGCACTAGAAACGGGATATTTACTATGTTTACTGTTAATAAATTGCCGTTGTTGTTGTTGCTGTTGTTAAGTTGTTGTTATTTGTTGTAGCTGTTGCTGTGTTGTTTGTTGTTAATGTTAGTGTTACTGATAATGTTAGTGACCATGGTAGTTTTAAGACGTAAGTTTGATAAGGTATTGACATGCATATATCAATTGCTGAACAGCTGTAAGTTTTAATTTACAAATAACAATACGTAGTAAAGTTTTTAAAGGCAAATCGTAAAATAGTCTAATTGAATCAAATAGTTCACTATTTAGACTACACAGTCGCACTAAACAGACAAATCAATTATATATATCACTAGCTTTTGCCCCCAGCGTCGCTCACGCACTAATCATCTAGCGGTGTGAAATACACTTTACGACCTATTCTCATACCTACTAAATATACATAAAAAAATCATATAAATCGGTCGAGCCGTTTCGAAGGAGTGCGAACACAAACACCGTGAGCTGAGATTTTTATAAAACATTAATTTTAGTATATGCGAAACCTGAATATAAATATAAAACAATGGACGTCTTTCGGCTGAAATGATGATGATGACTACCAAAAACGACTGTCATATATCTACAAATGACAGCGGGACCAACAGCTTAATGTGGTTTCCGGGGCACGGAGTAAACTCTGTATGGTTACCCACCCATCCACGGATCGACGTCGGCAGTACTTAACTTCGAAGATCAGCCAGTGCGGCTGTTATTACTAAGACTAGCTTTGTAAGGATATTTTGAATAAAACACTATTAAGGTGGTGTCTACCAACCTGCTCTGGGCTCGCGTGGTGGATTACGGCTAACTCCCTCTTGGAGAAAGGCGACCACGGTCTACGATTGTGCTAAGCTGTTATAATTTGACCGATACCATGAAGATACTATTGATCTTTAGAGCGTTTACCGTAAATATAAGAAAACATCTGAAAGTGAACACCTGAACCAATAACTTCTAGTTAACTACTTAAAGAAAGTTCAAAGAGCTGGAACGAAACATAAATACTATACTGCAATGATGATGAGACCATAGCGAAGTTTTTGTTTTAAAACAGATTTGGACTCAGTAGAGGTCCTTGTGAAGTCAATGTTCATACATTTATCCTACAGAAGATATTACTTATCAGCAATCAAAATTTGGCAATCCATTTCATTAATACCCCTTAGTTACGACTACATTAACACTTACACAGAACATGAACCATTACGATGTACTACCATCAGCCATACACGTCTACAAACGTCAGCAAAAGCCATAGCAAATACGCTAAATACATCATAAAAATATAACAAGATTATAGCTAATAAATAAACATAAGTCAATCAGGATTTACAAGATGGCTGGCTATATTTACGAGGGCGTTCCATTAACACAAATGGCCATATCAACTAAGAAAATAATCCTAATGCTACGGCTGAAATTCTTATATTACAGTATAAGGAAAACGTTACTCTTGTGTTTGTTTAGTCTGGTAGAAGAATGGATGGAAAGAAAATAATAAAATAATAATTTTTGGTTTGTATTAATGGTTGATTGGGTTATATCCTTGTATCTGAATACGTCGTTAGTGCAGATATCATCATCATCATCACCATGGACAACTTTGTTCCACTCACTGCCGAGTATAATAGGGTTCGTCCTTTTGGTGCTGATGCCATAATTATTTCTTTTAGCCTTGCGTTTGGCCGCAACTCGCCTAATGTGAAGCGGTACGCGGCCTAGGGTGGAGCACGCTTGCATAGAAAAAACCTATTCACTTGAACTTTGAAGAGATCTAGATTATAATGATCGGGAAACAGAAACCGGCAGTGAATTCCACAGATTGGCGGTTCGCACAATTAGTGTTCGTGGAACCTCAACCATATTACGGTGATGCTTCGACGTATCTCTGCTCGTCCGATGATAGAATGGGAATAGAACAGAATAGAATGCTTTATTTGCTAGAGGTATGTCCACACTAATAACATAACATGTTATAAAACATGGTTATTTAACATGACTCAATAGAGAAGTTAGCAATGTTGTATTAATTAGACGAGTTATATAACAAAAATTTTGTAAAATGTTACTTAGTCTGGACGCACCTTAAAAATTTAGGTAATACAGATCAGGAGTTAAAATTTTTAGAGATTCCATGTACATTCTGCCTTTTAGGCATGCTAAATGAATATACACATTATAACATTAAAAACAAAACAAAAATGAACTAATGAACAACTGATGGGGGAATTAGATTGCGTTATTCCAAAGCATTGATCGATTTGCATAATTTCAAAATGTCCGAAATGTAACCGATGGGCTGGCAACTTTGCGGCGATGTTCAATGCCAATCTTCCTGCCCTCGTCCTATGTTACTTGGGGTCGGCACAACACGTTTTTTTTCTTCCATTCTCCTCTGTCAACCGTCACGCTATCATTTACTCCTTTTTCTTTCGTATCATTCTTCATATACGTCTTCCTCTCCCTCTCCATACATCAATAGATGTAATGTATGGGTTTATTCATCATCATCATCATCATTTCAGCCGAAAGACGTCCACTGCTGGACATAGGCCTCCCCCAAGTGTCGCCACATTGACCGGTCCCGTGCGACTCGCATCCAGCGATTATTATTAAATTATTATTATAAAATTTTATATGATGTTCAATTATGCAGTCCAATGTTCAATGATTCTAATTTACTTCTTACTAACCTGGCAACCAATTCCAAATGAGGCAAAAAAGATTAAGTTAACGAACTCGACTAATTAGATTTTAACTCAACAAGTGCTGGGCCATTATTAAATTGCAACATGAATCTGAACCTTATGTCGCATATGCATGAACATGTATTGAAATCGTTATTGATAGCTATGGGTATGAAAAAAACGGTATTGGTCCTGATTATTGAAAGCTATTTCATCAATAGCCATTTTAATGGCCTTCAAGCATGTGGCATTCGAAAAAGGTACTATCTTTGAAATGCGAGCTCGTAGATGTGACTAAAAACGAAACGGCTCTTTGATGAAACGGCGTAGTAGAAATGGCTTTCGATAATCGGGATCGATCCCGAAAAAACATCTCTGAGTAAATTATTTAACTGCATCAAAACAAAGACGTTAAATTTTTTTAAATACTAACGAAATAATATAATGATTGATTTAACTATTAAGGGAATTTTTCATAGGCTATCCAAAGTACAATCGTCATTTAATAACTTTATAAGATGCTTTCGTAACACCACTGCACCACCAGTGCTCACAAAACGGTGAAGAAAAACATCGTAAGAAGACCAGCATGTCCTAGAATCAAAAATTCGGAGACATGTGACATGTATGTACCAAACCGCACTGTGCCTACGTGGTGGATTATAGCCCATTCCCTCTCATACAGAGGAGGCCTGTGTACCAGCAGTGGGAACGATATAGGCTGATTATGCTTTATGGCCGTGGATAAAACTCGTGCAATTCCAAACAAGGTACAATATAAATAGCAGAATCTTTCTTCAATATTACCATCGTTATTTCCGCAAGTAATCTGCAGCAACATCGTTATCCTACGCATTGAAGCTTGAAATAAAATTGGCTTAAACTCGAACATCTTCGGAGCTTACTCTAACAATACTTGGATCTTAGTTGGCTGTATTATTTTTAAGTAATGGGATGTTTATTTGGTTACTGTTGCTCACTTTGAAATTTTTTATAATTTTTGTCGTAGTAATTTTTTTTGTAGGGTCCCGTACCTCAGTTGCCAAAAACGAAAACCTTTTAGGATCACTTCGTTGTCCATCTGTCTGTCAAGACCCTTTTTCTCAGGAACGCGTAGCAAGCTGAAATTAGTATCAAATACTCAAGTCTGCTACCCATTGGAGCAGTGAAAAAATCAAACTTGTAAGTCAACGCGATCAAAGATATGACCGTTTATTCCGCATATTTTGAGATATCCCAAGGGAATCAAAACCTATAGGGTATTTCCCGGTGATCTAAAATCATAAAGTTTGGCAAGAAACAGTGTCTTACAGCACATGTAAAGGAAAAAATCTGGAAACCGTAAATACGTAGTTTAATAACAAAATACCTACAAATTAATGGACCCTCGCCCTTGCAGCGCGAGTCCAACTGCGAGTTGGCCGGTTTTTTTTATCGGTTGCCGATTGATAGTCATTATTTACTTAATCGCCATGTTCAATAATTGTAGAAACATTAAAATTGCATCAAACTTCTTCGAAGAGTTATGCAGAGGTGTACATCTACCTAATTTTTTTTTTTGACAGTTTTGTTCATGTTGGTCTATCTAAGACGGCGTAGAATATTGCTTTCAAAGCAGTCCGTATTTGTACAAATTTTATTAGAATTGACCTAAGCTGTCGGTTGCGTATGTCAACCAATTATTTTTTTACTTTTGATCATTGTTATAGCTGACAGAATGTCACTTTGTCTAAACATTCATATCTTAAACTTACACTGGTACTTACGCGATATGTTCCGTGATTTTCATCTTCCCCGTCCACTCAGTCATGCCGCGATCATGGCGCTTGCAACAACGTCAAAATATCTGGAGCTCACAATAATTGAAAATCACGGAAGATATCCCGTAAGTGTCAGTGTAAGTTTAGTTGTAAATCGTGAAATATTAAAACAACCCATATCTTAGGTTACCTTTAATTCAGGCACCTTAGCAATAGAATCCTAATCTATACTAATTTTATAAAGCCGAAGAGTTTGTTTGATGGCTTTAACGCGCTAATCTCAATGGTTCGAATTGAAAAAACTCTTTCTTTTTCTTTTAGTGTTGGATAGCCCAATTACTGAGCAAGGCTAGCCTATATAAAATCACGCTACGCTAATAGAAGCGGAGCATCAATGAAAAATATTGCAAAAACTGGGAAAATTGATGACTTTTTTTTTTGGATTGAAAAATCACGTTTTACGGTAGGACTCGATGTAAAGCACTCAAAGCATTATGCCGATCGAAGGATTGAATAGTACGGGGGTCGTGGAAGTGATTAAAGTAAAAATCTTACATTAAAAACAAATATTTAAAAAAAAAACTTGTGAAAAAGTTGGAACTTTGACCCCATATCTCCGTAACTAGAAGGATCCCAGATATGGTCTAGAACAAAAAAAATATCACAAAGACGGGGAGAACAAGTGCCTTTCGGCTTCGTTACGGGTCTTTTTAGACCCTTTATATTTTATTTTAAATCGACTTCAATATGCATATTATTTTGATCATAATCTAGCCCATTCAGAAGTTTTATTGTATAATTATTACTTCGTTAAGGGTCTATTTACACCCTTTATACTATTTACTACGGCTTCTACTAAGAATTTAACTACAACCGTTTAAACGTCCCTAAATTTACTTCTAACTAACTCAAGGACTAGTATCTAGTTCCAAATTACTATCCCCATCCTCTGTAGTTTCACCTACACTGGGTTTCTCATCCATACACCAAGTATAATCAAGCTCGACTCAATAATCGTTTGTACCGTCTAACGTCTATGGTGAAATATGTATTCAGGTATACCTACGTCATGTATTGAGACGCTCGTCTAATACGTCTCTTGGGGCAATGGTATTTACATATTGCGATTGCATTGGCAGTCTGATCCGGGTGTATTGGTACTGTGTTTGGTCGTGAATTGTGTGATTATTTATGGTTTTGAGGAAGTGAGTCGTTCTTCTCGTCGTTTATCGTGTGGTTAGTGCCTAACCTGGTGTCAGAGTTTTTATGCCGCCCATGGGCCTCTGACTTGGCTTTACATGCCGTCGAGAAATATATCTATACTGGTTTCCTCACTATGTTTCCTTCACCGAAGCAAGTAACATAATTATACAATAAACCGAAAAATGAGAGAGGTGCGTGTCTTGGGTTGGAACTTGAGACCTATGATTTGGAAGTCCGACGGTCACACCACTAGACTATCACTGCTTAGTGTGCCGTGGATCATTTTATAATAACTCGCCTGTATTCCTCGAAGAGCTAGGCAGTGGTGTACCTCTAGCACATCAACATTTCACAAGTTATTTTTAAGGCCCATATAATAATAATAGTCCTCCTGGCGGCATCTAGACAAACGATCAGGTATAAAACCATCTCAATAGTCATATTTTGCGATGTCAGGAATTTAAAAAAAAAGTGCTTTTTATGATAAAAAACTATACAAACTTGGTTGTTCTTATTTTCAGTGTCTAAACTAACATTATATTACAGAGGTAAAATTTGTTTGTAAGTTTGTATGTAGGGGGTAATTTTCGGAACTACTGATCCTATTTCGCAAATTCTTTCTGATGTATTCTGAAAAATAAGTATTTGGGAATCAAAAAGGTAGCCTATGACTCTCGGGGATCATGTAGGTACATTATCAACATGTTAAAAATGTGTGTGGTTACATTTAAGACGTTCCTATGGGTTATTTTTCGTACATAAGGGGAACGAAGCCGCGAGCTAAAGCTATTAGTTTTATATACCTTAGTGAATTTTCTTCTCCAAATATAAAAGTCTGATTTGCCAAATTATTGGAAATCATTTAAGCTGAAGTATCTACTACCTACGCCAGTTAATTACGTGAGTTCTATAAAAATGTTCTTATTTCATCTGAATTGTACTTTAAGTACATGAGAGGAAGATTTTTTTGGGAACAACGATCTATTAAGATCTATTCACACTAGGCTAAAATCAACAGCAGTGCTACAGAGCTTGAATGATATTGACAATCTGGCATTGTATATGAAAATTTGTGTCTTTTTTTTTCGGATGGAAAATCATCACATCACCCCGCTCTGGGTGGAGCGGAAGGGAGTGTCAGACTCATACTGACTAAAACTCATCCATGTTCCTTCTTTGCCCTTTGTGTTTCAGGGCCGCGATATCTCTTTCGAACCGTCCCGCAGCCCCGGCAGGCACAAAGTTTGTGTCCTTTGACACTTATTATAATACCAATGACACCGGCAACCCAACAACGACCGTCTTGTGACGAAAAAACGATCGAAGAGAGAATTTTTTTTTCTTAAACCTACCTTGCACTTTGATATTTTATTTCTCCTGTATCGTGGGTGCGTTTATAAACATTTAAACTCACATACACAAACAGCCAGACTGGGAAATATCGATCGAACACGCGACACACAGCGCAGCAGCCAATAGCTTAGCCACTGCGCCAACCGTGCCGTCTAAACTATACATTTTGACAGACTTGTAAGTGTTATCATCCCAAAATCAAACTTATGTCAATAAGAATAAAGAACACTATGATTTTGTCAGACTTGAAAAGTCAAAGGAATAACTGATTTTTTTCCAGAAATTGTAGAATAGTAGATACTAATAGAATAGAATATAAATAATTTATTTGCATTGAATGTAGGTAAATACATGAGTTGTTATAGTAGTAATTATTTGTTCCTGGTAAATTCTACTATTTGGCTAAAAAAACAAGATGGCGTGATTAGTTCCGATTTAAACAACTATAAACATTAATTTATAAAAAGACCTCGCCCCCGGGTGGGCTCGAACCACCAACCTTTCGGTTAACAGCCGAACGCGCTAGCCAATTGCGCCACGGAGGCGATGTGAGTCAGTGCCAAAAAGTGATTTTAAAGAAACAAAGAGTTTCTTGAAATACTACTATTGTGAAGATAGTGTGTCTTTTTACAATGAATGATATCAACCTTGACTTGCCAATAAAATAATGCCGGGTTTGAACATTATCCTAAGCTATTAAATGAGCAATATTTATATACTGTCAGTTCTGGGTAATACGATACCCTTTGGTATGACTGGTTGTCAGACTTTCGGGCCACTGACTACCTATTACGACTGTCAAAGATCTACAAATGACAGCCAGGATCAATGTCTTAACGTGCTTTCCGAGGCACGGAGGAAACTTGGTTTGTAATGAGTGGTCACCCATCTACGGGCCAACCTAAGCAAGCGCGGCTTAACTTAAAGATCGACCCGTGCGGCTGATATTATTTAGACTCGAGCCATTTATTTAACTTACACGTCATTGTTAAACATACAAAAAAAAAACATGATAGGTATGAAAACCAACCAAAAAAGAATAATATTGAAATTTCAAACAAAATTATACAACATTAGTTTTAGTAATATGCGAAACCTGAAACACGTGTCGAGTATTTTTATGTAAAACTGTATCATGAAAAATCACAGTTATAAGCTTATTCTCTTACCTGGTTGTCCGCACAAAAGCGTGGTCCCCACGCAACGCGCCCACGCGCGGGCCTTCAGCGTCGTCTTGAGTTCATTGATAAACATAATTTGGCAGTAGGTACCTAAATTATTGCGACAGGTACTTAATGTCGGTCGGTGTCCAACTTGTAACTTTTTTTAAATATTTTTGGGACAAAATATAACATGGTTTAAAAATTATTGGAATCGATTCAGTTACTTATTCTGAACAAACTATGTTCAGGTTTCGCATATACTAAAAATAATGTTGTATAATAAGCGTAAATTAAATCATGGTACACATGGCAACACATTCACCTATACATAACCAATATAACCTGGCCTCGCTTTGTATGAGCTTCCCTTACGATGAGAAATCAGCTTAATTTGGTACAGTTTGAAAACTATGTTTCGAAATCTAGTTCAGTTTAAAAGCTATTGAATTTCAAACTAAAAAGAGAAAAGTTCGGCTTGCATGCATACCGCTTCTGACAATGTGGAAATCGGATTATTTTAGAGTTTTTCATGAACTGTGAACTTTTTGACAAACTAGTATTAAATTGTGAACTCGCTATCGCTTTTATGATGGTAAAAAGTATCTGGGTAAAAAATTTTAAGAGATTATGACTGTGGGTATATACATATATATGTGTGTCGGGTATGTCAGGATTTATTCCGTTAGGCTCGTACATCATGTGGGCGCACGGTGGGTTTCGTGGTTTGAAGACACACTAACGTATTACTTGAGATTGCAATTTAACACAATAACACGGGGCACAATGAATCGGGTACAGTTCCAAGACGTCTCAACTCCGCCGCTATCAGACACTGAATGTCGTCCTCCCTCGAGTTGGACATCAGGGCTCCGTACAAGCACACCGTGTGGTGGGTAGACTGGTTAGTAAGTCGCGTGATGTCACTCGAGCCCTCGAGGATACCCGAGACCGCGCGAGCAAGTTCTAACGTGCTCATACTACCATATCCCAGTTTATCGTGTGGCTCACGTTGACACACATATACACAAACAGCTAAACCCGGAACAACAACCTGTGGTCCATACAAATATTTGTTTCGTGCAGGAATTGTACCCGCGACATGCAGCGCAGCTGCCAATTGCTCAGCCATTTCGCTAACCGTGCCAGTTTTCCTACCAATTAAAAAATCATTTTACCTCTTTCAGCCCGCACTACGTTATTACAGGAATATTCACGATAATACGCTGAACGCTTCGAAAGCCATTCTCATGTAATACACCAGCAGGGTAGTAAAAAATTAATAATTCATAAAAATTACCATCACCGGGAACATGGCTTTAAAATTTTACCGAAAAAATTGCGGGAAGTGGGATCGAGCTCGCATGAATGAGTGGTTACATACGACACAATTTTGGGCCTAACATGAACGCACGACATTAAATTTAACGTTAAGGCAAGCGATTTTTTTATCGACTTCCCAACTAACGTTAATTTGTTCATTTTAGTGGGTTTTTTTCTGCGAGTCGAAAGTATAGTTGCCTCATTGGTGTAGTGGTCGTTCGTACGTTCTAGGGCCACATATCAAACTGTACATTTCCAGTATAAGCTCACCTCACAACATATGGAAAGTCCCATGTATACGAGATCAAAGGGTCATGTTCAAATTGGGCGTTGGTCTAACCAAGTTGAAATCTATCTCACACACACACATGCTAACAGACACTCATACAATTGATCGTTTTTTCTTTTTTTTTCTCTTTTAGTTATTCACCTATTTTGAAGTTAATAATTTAAGGGAAGAGAGGAGCCTTCAACTACAGGCATTTTCTATGCCTAAATGGAGACTCCTCGACATGCAGTGTAAGCCAAAATGATATGAAATAAACTTATTGTTGTTATATTTTTTTTAATCATTGCTCATAATAAGAACTCCAATTCATACTACTTACCAACAAACCTAGGAAATAATACAATCAAGCCTGATAACATAATAGGTAGAATTTCGGTTTCAAGAAATAATAAAACATCGAAATGATGTATGTCATGTGTACTCAAGTGTTTATATAGAATTCCAAGAAGGAGGTCAAATAATGCCCAAGACAAAGTGTGTTTTGTCTCAACTCATCAAGACAGTGATGGGAAGTTTCGATAATAACATCTTATCATAATATTTCCAGATTGCCTCGTTGGTCTAAAGTGTTGGTCGCAAGTGCGACTGCTGAGCATGAGGTCCTGGATTCGATTCCCAAGACGGGCAAAGTGTTATTGGGTTTTTCTATCAAGTCATCAGTAGCAGCCACGGAGTCTGCAACCGGCTGACGTCAATAAGGTCTCCCCTTATTATATGGGACTTAAACAAAACTGAAGACTATGTACACCTGTGTATAATCCTTTGGGAACTACCGGCGTAATATAATAATATTTTAACTCATCGCACTGTTCACGTCCTCAGGTGATGCGTCTTGCGACGGTGACTTGCGACAGACGGCACCCGCGTAAGTCACTTGTTTCGTCGCGTCACAAATCGCGGCGCGGTAACCCGTGGGGGCCATACCACGAGTCATTGCGACGCGACTAAACAAAACAAATTCTATCATTTGTTCTTTCCGCAGTCGCTGAGCGTGTAGCTCGTGTTATGTGTGTAAAATTTTCGAAGTATGAACTACTCGCTATTATATTGATCAAATAAATTCACTGCTATTTTTCATAATTATTCTCCTGCCTTTATCCCAATTTATTTATGGTCGACGCAGCATATCTTCTTCTTTAATACTTCTCCATTACTCGAAATTTCATGCGACACCTCCTTTCTATCCCTATCATCCTTCACACCCATCCATCCATCCATCGTTTATTTGGTCTCCTACTCATATAACCATCCACATTCATACTCAAAACTTTCCTCACGACATTTTCCTCATTCCTCCACATCACATATGGGTATATGCACCACGACAACCGATTTCACACAACTTTTCAGTCACCGGCGTCACTTTCAGACTTCCTCTTATGTATTCACTTCTTATTTTATCCATTCGCATAACACCACACATCCCCCTTAGCATTCCCATCTCAGCCAAATGCAAATGCCTTTCATTCTTCCCTTTTGCAAATTCACTGCTGTTTTTGCACATCCTTTAATCAACACTGCGTCAATAACAATTCGATACAAAAAGGCAAAACAGATAAAAATCCGACTACGCTAATTCGATAATTGTTTCATTTACCAATTCCGAGCACGGACCACTTAAAAATAAACATTAAATCTTACAATGTATGCACAAATTAAAACAGAATATTTCGAACAATACGAATTAATTAATCGGACGGAATGAATTGAAAACCGCCAATTTTAAAATTCGTTTTACTTTACATTATTTGCATGTTTAAATACCGTTAAGTCTCGGTTTTTTTGGGTTCAGAGAAGCAATTTGTGATTGAGTTGAGCAGTTAATAAATTTTTGATAAAATGTTTATTTAAATTTTCCTTTACTTAAACTTTTACAAATTATTTTACATTTTTAAATATTCCTTAAAAAAATATAAAAAAAACATTAAAAAATATAAAAAATTGTAGCCCACCGGTATCGGGAACATGGTCCACAACCTCCAATACGAACCTCCTAACAATACGAGCCGTGTCCAGAAGTACCGCTTTCTGAATCAAGCCCTTGATCCAGCTGCCTAACGAGAGCCTCCTCAGGTCGAGGCTCTTGGCAATTAAGCCATGGGCTGATACGACTATCGGCACAAATGTTTATAATTATTACCCTACTTGGTTCGTGTTTAGTGCATACAGATATTTGTGTGACTCATCACTTCAGGTGAAAGACGTCAGCTGCTCAAGATAGGCTTTTTCTAGTATCGCCACATTAACCAATCCTGCGGAATTATTAATAATTAAATTTAACCTTAATAAATTTGGCTTTGTTCTGGTGGTTGAGTAATGTAACAGATGCGTGCTGTGCTGGGGCGGCTGCTGCAGTTGCTGAAAACCTCAAACTGCGCAAATACAATAACATAATTGGTAGTTATGTGTCCACCTAGTCGTTAGGATTATCGTAGATGACAGATGATTGATCGCTTATCACGTGATCAGAGGGCTGGCCTTTTTTGGCTAAAGAATCCAGCCTTCTTACCACTTTTCCCGTTGACAGCGATGCGGGTGAAATTTTTGACGTCCTGTAGGTACATATTTTTCCGTTTTCATACTTGTACATATTATTATTAAAAGTCTATTTATAGTTTGTAAATAATTTACGAACACATAGAAAATATAATATACCAATAAAATGAAATATTAGCAGATCCATTTAGTACCACACAACATGCGTTGTTGCTTCATTCAAATCAGACGATAGAAAAAATAAAATCAATAAAATTTTTGTACACAATGTTTTATTGTCTTCTACTAAACTACGATTTATTTATTCACGTTTCGCTCCAACTTCTACTAAACTAAGATTTATTTATTCACGTTTTGCATCTACTTATACTAAACTACGATTTATTTAATCACGTTTCGCATCTACTTCTACTAACCTACGATTTATTTATTCACGTTTCGCTTCTACTTCTACTAATCTACGATTTATTTAATCACGTTTCGCATCTACTTGTACTAAACTAAGATTTATGTATTCACGTTTTGCATCTACTTCTACTAAACTACGATTTATTTATTCACGTTTCGCTTCTACTTCTACTAAACTACGATTTATATATTCACGTTTCGCATCCACTTCGACTAAACTACGATTTATTTATTCACGTTTCGCATCTACTTCTACGAAACTACGATTTTATTATTCACGTTATGCATCTACTTCTACTAAACTACAATTTATTTATTCACGTTTCGCTTCTACTTCTACTATACTACGATTTATTTATTCACTTTTCGCATCTACTTCTACTAAACTACGATTTATTTATTCACTTTTTGCATCTACTTCTACTAAACTACGATTTATTTATTCAATTTTCGCATCTACTTCTACTAAACTACGATTTATTTATTCACTTTTCGCATCTACTTCTACTAAACTACGATTTATTTATTCACGTTTCGCTTCTACTTCAACTACATCTCTTGCTTCTGTACTAATCCTTTTCTTCTTCTAAAACTGACATTACCAATGTAAAGAAAGACATCCCGGTTTTGATGAACTGAAACAAAAAACAATATTAGAAGAGAATCAGAATGTATTTAGTAGGATCGATGTCGATCTTAGAATAATCCTCAAGTAGACTCATCCGTAAATTAACATTTAGAATGGGTGCTACATCGATTGTTTTGAACAAATATGGCAGCCGTCCATGTTAATGTTCGAATAAGTTAAATACAGTCACCATATTTTTTTACAACTATTGAACACTACATCACGCATGATTTCTCCGAATAGAAAGGTTAAGACCTTTAGCCAGACACAATAAGTACCATGTTATAGTGTTTTTGTCCGGCGGCAAGATGGGCAGACGACATTGTTGCCATTGCGGGAATATTCTGGATGAGGCTGTCACAAGAACGTGGAGCTGGGCACAAGTAAATAGAGGCCTATACCCAGTAGTTGGTGAAGTTGGGCTGTGGATGATGATGATGATGAATTGGGGCAGACTAATGTCGTCATCCGGACACAAGCCTGGCTCCGAACTACAACTGAGTATCTTTTCTTGAGACTGTCAAATACACTAGGCCTGACTCTGGGAATCAAACCCAAGCAGCAGCGCTTGCAACTTCTAGACTAACATGGCAGTTCTTCTAAAAGATATCAAAATGGTATTTGCCTACCCAGGTAAACGTTGGTAAAGACAGCGTAATAGTTCCAAATATGTAGATAGGCATTCGTTGACTGAGGGCCATGTTGAAGATCCGCACGTTGGTCTTATGGCTTCTGTTGAAGATGTACCATTTCTCTGTCACGGCCTTCTCTAATGCTTCACACTGCAATTGTTAGATATAAGTGATTTTAAAATGATAGCAACAAGAATTGAAGATGACAAGTGTAACAAAAGATTAACTGTAAAAAAAATGTTAAAGAAAATGCAATGTAAAATGAAGTGAGGAAAGTTTTGTAAAAGATGATAATTACGGCTAAAAAATAATATGAATATTTAGATGACTACAATTAGAGAAGTATGCAAGACAATTGGGATAAGGGCGAAAGTAAGGGGAAGAAACCCAAAGTAGGGGTGAACATGATAATCAATAGTACTTACACTTACAGTGCTCAACATAAATATACCACAATATGAGCTCACTGGTTTAATAAGCGACGAAAGGATGACGACTACAGACCCTGTACGGCACAGCAAAGTATGAGAGGCAGAGCTTTTCATTTTAATGGATAAAGAATACAATGCTGTGCCAACAATTCATCAAAGCTAATAAATAAACCACTTACCTCATTCTCAACTTGCTGCCCCATCAAACAGAACATCAGTACTACCAGTATAAAGCAAAACTCGTGGACGTAATACTTCATCGTGTCTAAAGACAATTTATTCTGAAATCGAAACTTTTTGATTAATGAAACAAAACTAGTTAGTTCTACTTGCACTGCGGCAGGCGAGGATACTAAATATTAGAGTGTATCAGGTTCACTTCGTAGTTTAAGTAAAGTTTGTTTTGTGATAGTTGGAATTCGTTGCTTTGTCTTGCCTAAAATGGAGGGTTACCATGACGTGTTAAAGCAGTATTATTTTAATGTCACTAAAGTGTGGGAAAGAGTCGGAGCCAT
The DNA here is from genome assembly GCA_905163415.1 of Noctua fimbriata. Classification (NCBI taxonomy): domain Eukaryota; kingdom Metazoa; phylum Arthropoda; class Insecta; order Lepidoptera; family Noctuidae; genus Noctua; species Noctua fimbriata. Next base: position 7,053,295 of record LR990945.1, read on the forward strand.
AGAGGACGTTTAGCGCCATCTCTTTCTCACTCTGGAATAAGATTAAAACAGTACTGCTCCGGCCACCTGAAGGCTTCACTGTCACAAACGACAATAGCTTTTGAAGCAATTTGTATTTCTCAAAGCAATTTGACTTTCAAGAAGATTTATTTTCAATTTTCGATAGCATATGTCAATCCAATACATGTTTAAGTTTCCTATCGTTGTTATCGTTGATAGGATATCGCTTTATAGGCCTTGTGATTAGAAACAGTGATGGGTTCATTAAGTTTGAGTTTATTTTCAAAATTGTTGAAATAATCTATTGCAGTTAATTGCTTTACATATTACTATGCTGTTGTTAGCCTTTCAATTTAATTTATAAATTTTATGCATATTACTTTAAATATTTGACTTATCCGTCTGGGATAAAAGGTCACCCAGAGTTTAATACAATATTAAATCACAAGAATCGATCCCAATTAATGCTGCAGACAAAAAAGTATCAAATACATTTCAAAATTCTTAACATCAATCCAAATAATAATTTATACAATCACAAAAATGAAGGTAGATTTCAAAATTTTGGTACTGAATTATACAAAATCCATTATAGTTATTCCAATAAAATCGAAATATTTCGTATCAGAATATAAGGTTGTCTTTCCACCAAAGATGTGCTTAGCTAGAGATGTGTATAATATCAAATAATAGGATCACTTGATTTTGCATAAATTTGCTTAGCTTTGGTAGAAAATGGATGTGCGAGTCATCTAGCTATATAATACTAGGCTCCGTTCATAACCTCGGGTGATGCGTCTGGCGTCAAGTAACAAGCGCGCGTCACAATCATGTCTCCTTCGTGTGAGCACCTTTGCTCCGCAAGTCTGACCACGCGCAAACTGCGACCGACGACATTTAGAACATGACGACCGAATTCCATAATCGCGACTGCTCAAGATCACACAGACAGTTCATGAATATGTCTATTGTGACGTCTCGTTACTTACAAACAAATTCTACCTTAACAACTTCTTTATTTTCTCCACAATGGCCAGACGCGTATAGCTCGTGGCCAAGAGCGTGGCGAAAACCCCGACGCAAAAAGAGGGGTGTTATAAGTTTGACCTCTATGTGTCTGTGTGTGTGTCTGTCTCTGGCACCGTAGCTCTTAAACGAGTGAACCGATTTGGATACAGTATTTTTAATTTGAAAGCTAGTTTCTGCTACAAGCGTTAGCTTAGTTTTCACATCGCTCACCGCTTAGATGCCTCGCACAACGACGATGGAATACTAACCTTATCTCAAAATCAAACTGCTATTAATACAAAAGGGACCCGAGCGATAAAATTTAATTATAGTAATTACTAAAGTTTGCTTTACTTACCGATATGGCGATTTTCACAGAGCACATACAAACTAGCATTATAGCGACTAATATCAATGTTAGGTAAAATGGACGGCAGATAACATTGAGCCGATTGCTGAAACTATAAGAATAGATATTTAGATTCACGATTTGTATGTTATTGAAAAGGTTATAGAGATAATATCTTCCAAATTATATTTAAGTGTTGTTGTTGTATCAAGGCCCGTTTGCACCACAACTAAGAGTGCATTTCAGCAATTAATCTGAAACCGATCAGCACATCTGAACTGTGTTCAAGAGTTGTCAATATTCAATTATAATATTACTTTATTTTGTTAGCCTATTGTGTGTCCCACAGTCACTGCTGGGCAAAGGCCTCCCCTTACTCCTTTCAAAACTCTCTATTCTGTACGATCTGTGGCCATAATAAGTAATAATTTTTAATGTTTATTTAGTTATTTTTAATTTTAATTATATATTTTTAATTTATATATAATTAAAAATATATAATTATTATATAATATTTAATTAATTTTAATTTAATTATTATATAATATTTGCCAGTGTCAATATTCAATAGCAATGATGACACTGACTGAACTCTTATACGCTGTTTTAAGATATGCTGATCGCTTTCAAATTTGCACAAGATAGTGTTAGAGGTAGAAAGTGTTGAAAATATCGTTTTGCTTCTGTCAATATTTTGAACATTTCACAGATAAAATGGTACTTTAAACTTTTTAGCGCAAAACGGATTTCAACTATTGTTCAGTTTCTGTCAAACGTTTGAAAACAGAATGAAGCTTTTAATAAAGTTAAGCGTTAAACGCCATTAGTGAATTGCGTGTGGTGCAAGTGGGCCTCAATGTATAATTGTAACTGAAAATTAAACGATAAGCAAGTTTCGATGTTAAGTTAAAAGAGGTTTGGAATTACAGTAATAATTTTCATTTCATTTCAATAACTATATCTAGAAATGTGCTGTAGGAATAAGAATGTTAATAAATTCACAGAATTTTCTTAATTCCCAGAAAACTGAGAGTTTATCCCTGGTTTTTACTTTGACTGGGATTTTGAAAGTTATTCTCGTTTGTCTCAGTGATCCTATTATATTTTAGTTTTCTCGAATTAACTATTTAAATACCTATTTAGTGTCTGTTGTATAAACTAATTATATTTTTAATGCCCTTGAGAACTCACGTTCTTTATTTTGTAATCTTTGGATTTCCAAATCATAAGACTACTAAGGGCAGTTACAGATTAGCGTATTTTCGACGCGTATAGGCTTGTAATTGGGCGCGCGTGTAGGTGCTTATACGCACGCCTTTTACCACACACGGAACTCGTAGGAACGCTGACGAGCGTATAAACTCATACAAGCGCAAGTCACGTGATGAGTCGTCACTTTCGCTGACAGCTGTCATTTTTTAGTTTACACCGAACTTGCCGAAAATACGCAACTTCACACAACAACACGCGTTCATATTGTTCGGCGAACCTGAATGTCGCGCCAACCGCCTTTTGATTTTTCGAACAAATAAAATGACATACTAATACGAAGATCGCGTATTCGCGCGATTGATCGCTTCCAAAAATATTAGCTAGACACAACAAAATATTCGCATAATTACCTTTTAATTTTCACGTAATGGTCCACACACTGACACTGTACCAAGGTGCAGTATCTTTGCCATCTGTCATCTTGAACACCAGTGACTTCTAGTACCAGTTCATTAATATGAAGAAGTATGAATGTCAAGATCCTGGTCTGTCGAATAACTTGACCGAGTAGGAGGATTATTGTTGATTGTAGACCTGGGTATGCTGTAGGAAAAAAGCTCTTGTTATTAGGACAGTAGAAGTTAAAATGAATTGATTTGTAGGAAGAACTTCATCCCGGTGGATTATTTTGAATGGAGAGTATTTCATCATCATTATCTTCATTGGCAGCCTTGTCCTAGCCATTGCTGAATATAGTAGTTTTTTCTTTTCGGCCATGTTTCCCTGGTCTCGAGTCTCAAACAGTGAGGTGACTGCATAACACACGTACATTTCCCATGCTATTTGTTTTGACAATTCATGAATATTCATTGCGTTTATTTGATGTTGAGTAGACGAAATTTTCAAACATATGAAACAATGTATAACAGTTCTTTCAAAATCCTTCGGAATGCGATTGTAAAATGTGTTTGTCTCTGGGGTGCTGGTTTTACCAAGGTATATTTATGCAGCGTATAAATAATATCTAGCCCTCTTATTACGGCCCTCCTTGTGAAGGCTGAGAGAATCCACTAATTGGGAGAAAAACAGGACCGGTAGCCATGGCTGGCATAAGCTTCAGAGGCTTATATCCAACTGTGTGCATTTTTCAGCTGAAATATAATCATGATGACGACGATGAATACCTCAAAAATTAACTTGTTGGTTGTAAATATTTTCATAATTTGGAGATCAGCAGACGATTTTAAACTAATTTCAGTAAATTGTCTACGTAATTGGCAAGATGTCGAACCTAATTCTCCATTCAAGACACAAATACAAGCCGATTAAGCAGAAATCCTTCTCGAAATAACTTGAACACAATTTCCTAGAAATTCGTTTTCAACAAAGACTGAAGACATTGATAAATGCTTAGATTTGCTCTGATCTTCTAGACATGCGCTATAGTCTTGAGATTCAATAAACTGAGCGATCAAAACACATTTATCGTATGGATTTAAAATATTTAGAAGTACGTCTAACGCACTCTTGGCAGTTTGTCCTGGCAACCTGGCTTATAAAACGTGCTGACGGTTTATTATTGAATCCACGGTCGCAACACGAATATCTAAATTCGATATGTAAAGTAAAAATTAACCTTTTAATAAATAGATAAATAAATTCTTTATTTCATCAAACTCAAACTGAAAGCATTTATTTCAATTAGACCATAAAAGTCATCAAGAATGGATAAAGTAAGGAATGAGTACATATATTACAGGAGGTTTGAAAGTGGTGCTTGTTACAGAAAAATTGAAAGGAAGTCTTTTGGTATGGACATGTAATGAGGAGGGATGAAACGCATGTGACTAAAAGAGTGATGGGCATGAATGTTGATGGGTGGAGAGTGAGAGGACGGCCAAAGAAAAGATGGATGAATTGTGTGAAGACTGATATGAAAGAGAAAGGAGTAAATGATCCCGTGACGTCTGACAGGGGAGAATGGAAGAAGAAAACGTGTTGCACCGACCAAAATAGAAGGGGCAAGGGCAGTAAGTTGATGATGAGACCATAAAAGTCATAGTACAATGTCCAAAGACTAAGAGCTTCATAAGGTTTATAACTAGGTCACAGTAATTTTAATACTCTGACTCCTAAACTAGGTGCAGGTGACTGTATCTTAGGAGTCGGTGATTCTCCGTAACAAAGATGGCCATATTATACTAAATCGGAACGTTTCAACAATAAGCAAACGGTGTTAAAGAAAACAGGATATAATACTGTGCTGATTCCATTTCGAGATTTTAGGTTTCTAAATCTTATTTTGCTATTTTGAGGTCTTCAAATTTTAAGGCAGCGTTTGCTTTTACAAAAATACTTGGAACTACTTGAATTTAATTTTGTTTTTCTCTCACCGCACTGACTTCATTCACCGATCATTCTTCGTTCAGTCTATTTCTCTGTGGAATGCGCTTCCCCAGGAAATCAGGATGGCAACAAATCGTTTATCGTTTAAAATTAAAGTTCGCGAGTATAGTCAGAAAAAGCTGGCAGTTTCGTCACAACGTTAATGTTTTCTTCATTGTTTGTCTTTTGATTTTAGTATATACGTGTAAATTTCTATTTACATATATATATTTATAGTATTTTGATATATAGTTATAATATTTTATATATCCTTGTAGTTTATCTTAGTATTAAATATTTTTTTTGCCGATATATACACCTACCACCAAAAATGCCTATGGCATTAAATCCGCCTCTGTACTTTGTGCTTGAAGTATTAAATAAATAAATAAATTTCACCTCCAAATGACGTCACACGTTGCACTGATTAAGGCTACTTTCGGAGTACTGACAAATACACAGACAAATTTGAAATTTCTATTAAAACGTCAATATTTTTTTTTTAATTGCATATATATTTTTAATATTTTAATTAGCGTTTCAAATAATAACTATACTTGGCAAACACATCAAAGTCTTCAGCCAAATCTCTGACGTCATCACTAGCAAAAGTTGGAAATTTATTAAAAATTAAGTATGGCTTGGAATACAAAAATATTGCAATTTGTTGCTTAAAGTGACCCAATCTACAAAATAAAAATATATAAAAATACCCCGAAAAAAACTTTACAGTAGGATTTTGAAGAAAATGCTTTTTTTTTTGGAAAATTCAATCGCAATTCGCTTGATAGCAATGTTCCAGTTGAATAATCAAAATGTAAGGCATTTCTGGTTTTCTCTCTTATTTGGTGCTGGCGTAAGAGCGTAACTTTTGAATACTTCTTTATTTAAAAGTTCACGAAAGTGGGGATTTACTTACCAATGCAGCAAAGATATCCAGCATAAGCATGAAATATGAATGATACAATGTAAACGGTGTAGTCTTCCAAACTCCATGGGAACCACATATCAAAAGCTGGAACAACAAATGTTAGTTAACACCTCATTCATTAAATTAAAAAAGATTTATGATTAGTTAGACTGTGGGACAATGAGAATGGTCAATGTGGTGTGTCGATGTGGAGCTCTGACATAGCCAGAAGGCGTCACGGCATATTTCGTGGAAGATAGGATTATGAGCTAGACAAAACTAATGCTCAATACTGGTCCACATTCCCTAGATCGATAAAATTGGGAGTCATAGGGAGACCCCTTTGCCCAATAGTGGGATGACGGAGGCTGACAGCAACAGTTTAATAAGATCTTTGTTACATTAATTAACACTAGTCTTACTACCTGCCTTTTTATTTATTTCTCTACTAAAATTAAGAGTCGTCACACAGTGAGTACCAGAAGACGGACGTCGTCGCTGAGAGAGGCCTAACAAACGCTGGTGTGACAACTAAGAGGCGTTTGTGAGAGATTGGCCGAAGAAAACTCAATGGATAGAAGAGGGGAGGACTTTTGACCAGCAGTGGGACAATTTAGGCGAAAAAAAAAATGATAATATCTCATCATCTGCCTAGTTTTTTCCCAACTATATTGGAGTCGACTTCCAGTCTAACCGGATGCAGCTGAATACCAATATTTTACATGGAGCGGCTGCCTATCTGACCTCCACAACCGAATTAGTACTGGGCAATACGATACCCTTTGGTAAGACTGGTTGTCAGACTTTTTGGGCCTCTGACTACCTAACGACTGTCACAGATCTACAAATGACAGCCGGGACCAACGGCTTAACGTGCTTTCCGAGGCACGGAGGAAACTCGGCTTAACCTAAAGATCGACCCGAGCGGCTGTTATTATTTAGCCACGAGCTCCTCACGAGCTCCTCAAAAATAATATCTATTCATAATATTAGAAACATTAAAAGCTTAAACTTACCCAAAAGACGCAAAGACTTATCCTCTCGAACAATCATCCCATAGATAGGACTGCAGAGATACAAAGTTGCGACCAAGAACACGCTAGCCACATACGTCTTCAACAGCATCCCAGTGTACTTAAATACCTTCTCTTGTGAATCAAACACCAGATTCCTCAATTCTGCAATCTTTTCTCCTCCATGATGCACCATTGAAATATGCTTGATCAACGGCATATCCATCATAGCATCTCTAAAAGCCATCTCTTCAAGGAAATTTCGAAATTGATTGCGAAAAATAAGGCAGACTCCCAAAGAAATCGTCATGATGACACCAGTAGTCCAGATACAAGCTCCTTGGATGCAGAGAAGGAAATCAGATACATTGTTAATGACAAAACCGGTGGTGAAAATGAAACAGAATACACCAATGATAAAGTTGAAGATTTGCAATAACAACCAAGGTTTGGAGTTCCATTTTTTTGTGGCGAAAATGGGAATTCCGGCGAAGGAAAGGACCCGGTGGAACGTAAGGAAAGTGTCATCCATTTTGAAACGGTAAATGATGTTGGAAAAGAATAGCAAGTCGTTTTTATTGGAGCTTAAATTGGTACAGGCGAGTACAAGACCGGTGAAGATATGTAAAAACAAAGTTTTGTTTTTGGTTATGTAATTTTGGAATGCTATGCCCAGCATTGGGAATATGGGACACTCAATAGGCTAACAAACAAAAAATGGCTTGGGTGTGGATTTTCAAATTCTTAGCCTTCAATATTTTTAAATGAGTCTACAAAAAAATTAAAGTATGTTGTGCCTGTAATTTTTTTCCCCTGCCTCGTGTATCAAATCAGGCAAGCATTTTTTATACTTTCCTAATTTGCTTACTTTATCGAACTACATAAATATATACTTACATAGACTAATGATTTTTCTTTGGCTTTGGTTAGCAACTCCATAACACCACTCGCTACTCGCATACTCTTTTTGCTTCGTCCGACTTAACACCCTTTAGACTACAAAAAAAACCCCCAAAATGAACTGACACAATCTTACTAACACCATCGTCGACAACAGTACATGTCACACCAATCATCTTTAAGGGATATACTTAAAAAAAATGACAAAATGATATACGAGGAACGTGGCACTGTATGTATAAATGCTTGAGTGACACCCCTTTGATATTTTGATTTGTAAAGCTAAGAAGATATTCTCTTTGATGGCGACTTGAGTGACAACCAACCAGTATTTCTTATTACGATTTTTTTTCCCTATAATTTCGTCTTGACACATATCGAAAGTATTTTTCTTTATTAGAAGGTGTTTTTTGATAATACTTTCTTGTGTTTTAAAGAGCGGTATTGTAGAATTAGATTTTTTAAATTGGTTTTTTTTTCTTCATTGTTACCGGACCGATGTTTTAACAATATTTTGATTTCAGGTTTCAAATAAGAAATTTTAAAGAAGAATGGACAAACTGTAAAAGGTACTTCTATGGTAGAAAATTGAAACCCAAAATAAACATATTTTTTAAGAAACATAATTATAGCCAGAGGCAAAATTGTAACAATCTGTGTGAAATCTGTTCCTTTTGTTCGTATAATAAAATTCTTATTAAATTTTAATTGGAAAGCTCATACAGGAAGATATTGTTATGATGATAAATTGGAGGGGATCATTTTTTATCATAATATTTCCTATTCCCGCTATTCGATAATAAATCCTACTTAATTTTGTTTTTAAAACGTTTTTATTGTTTTGTAATGTTCTTCTTCATTTACATCACGATTAATTAGTTTATCAGAAAAACGCAATAGAGAATCTATCAGAAAATTTGTAGCGAGAACGATCTGCTCTCGAGGTAATTGTGACTAGTGTTCTAGAACTAGAAATCGAAGAGCTCATAATATGGCCTGGCTCATAAAATCTTCCCACAGCTGATGCACAGGCCTCCTCTCCATGAGAGGGATATAATCCACCACGCTGGCCCAGTGCGTGTTGGTAGATGTCACATGTCTTCAATTTTTTTTATTCTAGGACATGCCGGTTTCCTCACGATGTTTTCCTTTACCGTTTTGGGAGCAGTGGTGATGACATAAATTACACAAAGTAATGCACTACCCTGTGTTCGAACCGACGACTTACTGCCGGAGTCGGAGCCGCCACCATTGGGCCACCGCTACCCTTATCGCAATGTATTTGGGGTCGACGCAGAATGTTGTCTTCCACAATTTTCTATTGCTCGTCATCTCAGCCTGTCACCTCCTTTCTATCCAAATCACAAAAAACAACAGTGTCAGATATCAAATTCAGTACATCAAAACCAACAATACCCTGATCTCTCGACTTGCCAAGTTCCTACCGATATTCACTTCCCTCTCTACATAGACACCATTCGTCAGTCGTATACAAATATCATAAATCTAATATATTTGTGTTGCTACTGTTATTTTTCATCCGAACGACTATTCTGTGAGTTTATTCTCTATGTGTCGGAGTGATTTATGTGTCGGCACTCTATACTGTGGGCTAAGGCTTATTAGCTTGATTGAGACAGTTTCTATGGGGTTGTGAATCTTCAGGGAGTAAGTGTGAAAACGTGATTTTACTGCGCTGGCCAAGGTCAGTCAGTGAATTGATGAACATTACCCAGTTTTGCTCCGTGATTAAGTCGTTGGTCCCTTGTAGATCTTTGACAGTCGTTACATGTAGTCAGTGGTCCGATAGTCTGACAACCAGTCTTTCCAATGGGTATCGTTTTAGCCAGTACTAACTGGGTTGTGGAGGTCAGACAGGCAGTTGCTCCATGTAAAATGCTTGTATTCAGCAGCATCCGACTAGACTGGAAGCCGACCCCAACGTATTTGGAAAAAGGCTAGCTAGAGGATCATGATAATTGATACTGTGTATTATTTCCAAGGGTTTCGTAAAAGGCTATAGTTTTTTTTGAGTATTTTTTTAAGTATCTTATACATTTGCCACGGACGGGATGGAGGAATGTGGACAGACGATCTTTTGAAAGTGGTTGGCAGAAACTGGATACCCAAAAGTGGAGAGATTTGGAAGAGACCTACACTCAGCATTAGGTCTCCAAAGGTTTAAGAATAGAGAAGATTACTTTGCCTACACAGGTTGTAAACAGACCCTTCACATAGCCGTCAACCAAGCATTCTGTACATCAAACTAAGTAACTTTACGCAATAATTATTGCTGGGAAATGACTTTTTTTTTTGGGTGAAAAATCACGTTTTACGGTAGGACTCGATGGAAAGCACTCAAAACATTGAGCTGATGGATGGATTGAATAGTACGGGGGTCGTGGAGGTGTGTAAAGTAAAAATCTTACATTAAAAACAGGTATTCAAAAAAAATGTGGAAAAGTTGGAACTTTGACCCTAATATCTCCGTAACTAGAAAGACGGGGAGAACAAGTGCATTTTGGCTATGTTAAGGGTCTATTTACACCCTTTATTTACATCTATTTGAATTCACGTTTTATGTTATTACATAGGTTCTATTACTGGGCTTTTGGCATAAGTCTTAGAAATAAAAAGTTTTTTTATCTACTAAGCTAATTAGTGCAGCATCTTAAGCACGCTTCGTTTATGCCTTTTCTTCTTTTTGATAGTTTATCTTACCCACTAAAAGCATCACGCTACTTTTACCAATCCATAAACTTGCATCGTTGGTAATAAAATATCAAGTCTTACATTAGCTGTCTTGCTCAGTTATCTGAAATAACTACAGATGAACAAAAGCCTCTAAGAGCCAAACCACACGGCGCGGTGCGGCGCCACACCGCAAGCCATTTCGCCGCACTGACAACAAGCGGCGGTAACGGCGACGCAACGGCGATGAAGAAACTATTGGCTTGCCCTACGTACTACAGTCTGTAATAACAGTCAGTTTGTTTTCAACATACATAAATGTGTTGTAGCCACACGGCGCTGTGCGGTGCCACCCTGGCGCCGCTCAGTTTACACCCCTCCCCGCCTCGTCTCGATTCCAGCGGGCGAACGGTGCGGCGCTGGAGTGCACCGCACAGCGCCGTGTGGCTACAACACATTTTTGTATGTAGAAAACCGGAGCGGTAACGCTCAGGCGCCGCGCCGGAGTCGCACCGCGCCGTGTGGTTTGGCTCTGAGCTCAAGAATTTGTCAGTAGCTGCCACGGAGTCTGGATTTGTGCCCGGTTGTTGGCAATAGGCTCGCCCCCTATTATATGGGTCTTGAACATAACTAGCGAAATGTGGGACCTCTTCAGGGATTACAATGCGTGATGTCATGAACATGGTAAATCTATTATCCTTAATAATCAATTCAACACTTCTACTAAATCCTTTCCAAGTGCGAATAATTGCGTGTTTCCTAGTGCTATAAATAACTTAGCTTTCCATTACAGAGTCCCATTGATATAATTCTCGGTAGCAATAAATGGTACACAAATGAAGTGGCGAGTACATTCGCTATGACAAATGGTCGCTTCGCTTAGAGGAATACACTCGCTACTATATTTATTAACCGCTCTCTCGTTTCTGTTTTTTTTTTTTAAAAAGTAATTGAAGTATTCCCATATCTCCCCGTGGGTGTCGTAAGAGGCGACTAAGGAACTTACCAGAGAATGGGCAGCAGCGTTCTCTGTGTTTTATAACAACCATACTGCGATCGCCAACCCGCCTGCCAAGCGTGGCGATTATGGCAAAACCCCCCTTCTTGGGGGAGGCCTATGTCCAGCAGTGGACGTCTTTCGGCTGAAATGATGATGATGATGATGAATTGAAGTATTGATAGTAAGATAGGTAATTAATTGGCTGCTGTGTGATTATTATATACAATATTATTTCGAGGTTGACCGATGGTCTGGTATATACCGCAGGAATCCAGTGCTTATGAGAAGCTTCTATAATAAACAATACAATAAACAATATTTATGGGTTAAAACTTAAACCTATTTTATAATAATAAATCATAAATGATAAATCATATTTATTTCTGTAAATTGGTTTACAAAACTCTTTTACATGTCACAACATGTTCTGTTTTAAAACTAGATGGGGCCGGTGTTTCGTACCTGACTACTCTGAGAAGAAACATCCGAAACAAACTCAGAGGTCACAATCTCTTTTAAAGTCCAAACATTGCTCAAGTCATATGAGGACCATGTAGATTAATGTTTGAGATGGTCTTTTGAAGAAATAACCACACAGATTTGACTGGACCTGTCCAGACAGTGCAAGCAATAAATGATTGTACCTTAAAATTGAACTTAAATATAAATGGCAAGTTACAAAACTTGTACAACTGGGCTTAAACTTTCTCAGTAGCAGCCACGGAGTCTGGATTTGTGCCTGGTAGATGGCAATAGGCTCGCCCCCTTTTATATGGATCTTAAACATAACAGAGTGGCGAAATGTAGGTATACTTGTTAGGTACCTACACATCTGCTTAACATCTTCGGGGATTACATATTAACAGCGTGATGTTATGTTAGATTTAGTTCCAGCCCCCGTAGCATGACCACCGTAGACAAGGATTTCTTTGACGGAAGAATCAACAAACTGACAGATAGTGCAAAGAAATCTGTCATTGTGTCGACACAATCTGTCATTTTGTCGATTCTTCTGTCAAAGAAATCCTTGTCTACGGCGGTCATGCTACGGGGGCTGGTAACCAAGCAATGAGAGAAAAAGTCGATAGTGTTTTGTTTCAAGTGTTTTCTCCATTTAAAAAAAGAAAAAAACAAAATACTATCTACATTTTACCCTAGAAAAGTAGAAGGTCTATAAACCAGTGCATACATAACTCACAGACAACAGTGAACCACTCCATCTTACAGAAGAAAGGGCGTGAACGAACAACTTAACAAGTAAACAAGATTTATTCATACACAACGCAACGACACAAGAATTCACATACATTTGGCAACGACCCAACTACAAATAAGAAGAAGATAGATTCTAAAAAACCGGGAAAGTCCAAGTTGGACTCACACATGAAGGGTTCTGTACCGCCGCGCCGTACAGTATCGGTATTTTAATATTATGTACATAATATTTTAAAAATGTTTAGTAAAAAAATACGTTTCTTGTATGAGTATCCCATTTAATTTTTAACTTTATTTAATTACGTACGTGAGATAAAAAAATATATATACAGGGTGTAAGCAGACCCTTTACATAGCCGTCAACCAAGCATTCTGTACATCAAAGTCAAAGTCAAAGTTTTTATTTGTTAAACATAGGTGTAAAAGATGTAAGTAAATATAAAGAGATCGCTATGTTTTGCCGACAACGGCGTACAAATCATCATCATCATCATCATTTCAGCCGAAAGACGTCCACTGCTGGACATAGGCCTCCCCAAGGGGGGTTTTGCCATAATCGCCACGCTTGGCAGGCGGGTTGGCGATCGCAGTATGTTTGTTATAAAAAAAAAAAAATCACAGAGAACGCTGCTGCCCATTCACTGGTAAGTCCCTTAGTCGCCTCTTACGACACCCACGGGAAGATATGGGATGGTGCTATTCTTTACGTCCGGACACCATACAGAACAAACAGGCGTACAAATATTAAAACATAAATATTAAAAGATTTTTTTTTTTTTAAAGGTGATAGCAGATACAAATAATTGTAAATAATTAATCAAAAAGTATAATCTATTACGGTTCTAACGATACAGCCAGACACTATCGTGTGTGGATCTTCGACAACTCCCGTACTCCCGTATTTCATCATCATCATCATTCATCATTTCAGCCGAAAGACGTCCACTGCTGGACATAGGCCTCCCCCAAGTGTCGCCACATTGACCGGTCCCGTGCGACTCGCATCCAGCGGATCCCTGCAACCTTCACCAGGTCATCAGTCCACCTAGTGGGAGACCTGCCAACGCAGCATCTTCCGGTTCGCGGTCGCCACTCCAGAACTTTTCGGCCCCATCGGCCATCCGTTCTGCGAGCAATGTGCCCTGCCCACTGCCACTTAAGTAAGGCTATTCTTCGGGCTATGCTCGATGACCTTAGTAGAGCTTCCGAAAGAGTGGGTCTTAAAATGAACATGGACAAAACCAAAATCATGTTGAATGCCCATGTAACACCCACTCTTATCAAGATCGGAGACTCTACACTCGAAGTTGTAGACGATTATGTCTACCTTTTTTTTTTTTTTTTGGGATGGAAAATCATCAAATGCCCCCCCCCCCCGCTCTGGGCGGAGCGGAAGGGAGTGTCAGACTTGTACTGACTAAAACCCATCCATGTTCCTTCTTTGCCCTTTGTGTTCCAGGGCCGCGGTATCTCTTTCGAACAGTCCCGCAGCCCTGGCAGGCATCGGCCCGTGCGGACCCCTACGTGGTTGCTGACATCTCTTTGAGGCGCGCGTGGAACACGAACGCGCCGTCGACACGGCCTGTCGTCATAAGACGGCTGGACGGCGAGCTAGCCCATAACTCGCCGTCCACAGGCCCGCGCCTACGGTGGCCGGGGGCCACCACGTGACCCCCGACGCCCAGGGCGTCTCCCGCGGCGGCTGGGACGTGAGGCTCTTTCCCTCTCACGTTCCGCCACCTCCTTCACTAGCATGACTGCTTCGCAGAAGGAGGTGACGGCTTCCCATTCCCTCTCGCTCCGGACCATGGCTTGAACCAGGGCCGGGCGCGAGAGGTCGCCGCCGCCGATCGCCACTACGAGGACACGGCGCTGCTCCGCCCAAGCGGGGCAGACCTCCACAGTGTGCTGCACCGTGTCCTCCGGACGATCCTCACAATGGAAACACCTGGGCGTTTCCACCCGCCCGATTCGGTGCAGGAACCTCCCGAAACAACCGTGTCCGGTGAGGACCTGCGTCAGGCGGAAGGTGAGGGCGCCGTGGCGCCTCTCTAGCCACTCCTCAAAGAGGGGACTTATCGCCACTATGGTGGCGTGCCCTGCACGGGGTTGCGACAGTCGCTCTCTCCATGTCACCATGAGACGATTATGTCTACCTGGGACAAACGATCCAGTTAGGTAGGTCTAACTTCGAGAAAGAGGTCAATCGTCGAATCCGACTCGGCTGGGCAGCGTTCGGGAAGTTGCGTGGTATCTTCTCGTCCAATTTACCGCAGTGTCTCAAGACGAAAGTCTATGACCAGTGTGTGCCAGTGATTACATACGGGACCGAAACGTGGTCGCTCACAATGGGCCTTATCAGAAGGCTTAAAGTCACCCAAAGGGCAATGGAGATGGCTATGCTCGGAATTTCCTTGCGTGATCAAATCAGAAATGAGGACATCCGCAAGAGAACCGAGGTAACCCGTATTTCAAATTAAAGTAACTACTTGAGTTTAAGTTATTACTAAAATTCTAATTTTTTGTTTAAATATATTTTATTATTATTCTATTGTTATTACTAATTAGACTTTAAACAAAGTAAGAATTCTAATCTTACTTCTTACTAAAGAAACCAAAGCTAAGAATTCTTACTTTTGACGGTTCTAACTTCAAGCAATTACCAAACTACAGATATCTTAAGTTATAACTTTTACTCAAGTTATCACTTTGACTTTTTATAGACACGGATGTTAGTAATAGGATCCCGTTGTCACCCCATGTGTACGGAACGCTAGAAATGAATTAACTTCCAAAACAGTGGGATAGTACTCTTACAGAAATATTTTTATATTTTTCTACATTGTGATTCGGCCCCCAGTGGGGCTGCAATAACATGCTGGTTGGCAATCCCTTGAATACAGTGAAAATAAAAATATTATTCTTACTGTTTGGATTGGTTATGGAGTTATATAGAGTTGTTTGTCCGAATCTAGCGATTATAGTCTACAGTTTTATCAAGTAACAAGTATTTCGTGCATTTTAGAATTCAGTCAATATTAGACCGCCTCGTTGGTGTTGGTAGTGGTCGCAAACGCGACTGCTGAGCATGAGGTCTTGATTTCGATTCCCGGGTCGGAAAAATTGCTATTGGGTTTTCCCAACAGGCATTTCTCAGTAGCAGCTACGGAGTCTGGATTTGGTTGATGGCAATGAGCTCGCCCTCTTTTACATGGGACTCAAACATAGCTGGCGAAATGTGGGTGTACAATTAGGCAGAGGTGTCCTTGTCTTACTCTTCAGGGATTACAGGCGTGATGTTTATGAATGATATGTTAGAATTTAGTGCCATAACATTTTGGAAGCCAAAAATGTATAGAATATCGTTGTCACGATTATTATCTACTTGTTATCTTGTACTTTGTATAGGCCCTCTGATTACCTTACTGCCATTTTAATCCCAGAAAGTAAACTAAATTAATTTAAGTGGAATGTACCTCGAAAACCTTAAAAATATCTTGAAATAGGGATTTCAAGATATTTTTAAGGTTTTTTAAGGTTTTGGTTTTGGTTTTTTGGTTTTTTGTTTTTTTTTTAGGTTTTTTTAGCTAGGGAGCTAAGGACTTATTAAGATCAACAGTAACGACTTCTGCCAACTGTGTGATTGTGTGCTTGCGCAATCATACGAAGTTTAACCCTTTCTGTCATTATATAACTACATACTAATATCATTATGTAATTACATACTAATTAAAATCCCACAAACTTCTCATAATATAATGCATCTTAACACAAAGAACAAAACTAAAAACAAATAATAATGAATGTCGTTTCCTACGCTTATCTCCTCACACACTCAATTTCCCCTAACTGCATAACTTACTTAGCAACTTCTTCATAGCTTAGACGCGGAATAATACAGAAGATCAGCTCCACGCAATGAACGAAAACCAGGTGCACGCACGCACAGACACGCGACTGTCGTTTGTTTGAGATCGCCATACGTACGCGACGTATGACGATCTCAAACAAATGACAGTCGCGAATGCGCTTGCTTCGCTGTACGTTTGCGTAAGCGTTTCTTTGTCGGCTGCTACATTCACACTCAATCCATGGTGAAGAGAAACATCGTGAGGAAACCAGCATTTCTGAGAGATATTTCTCGACGGCAGCATGTAAAGCCAAGTCAGAGGCCCATGGGCGGCATAAAAACTCTGACACCAGGTTAGGCACTAACCACATGAAATAGGAAGAATTGAGGCCGGCTTTCAATTCATTAGATGAAGCTGAATACCAGTATTTTTCATGAACTCTCGACACGACTGCTCGTTAGACCGATGGACAGACTTTCGAACGTCGAGACAAGTAGAGGTTACTGTATTGAAAAACCAATCGTATTAAGCATAACAAACGAAAAACTAGTATCAACATTCTTAATCGCGCTATTATTATCCGCGACTTTATAGGAAAATCCGACATGAACTGTCGGGCAGTAGCCCACCAGACAGAACACCTGTCTGGTCCGAGGATCCTCCATTTTCTATGAGGGATGAAGAACTTTACACCCTATTGTTAATAGGTTCGCGCGGCCCATTCCCTAGCTTTATAGACACAAGGCCTGCGTACTTGCAGTGGGACCAATAATGGTCCCATGACATCAGTCTATAAAGACTGATGTCATGTGGAGCGGATGACTGAAAGGTGACTAAGAAAAGGTATTTACAAGGCAGATATGAGTAGCAAACCCAGGAGGAGACGCCCTAGAAGAACATACACTACCCTTATTCGTGAGGTTCTTCGGAAAGTTCAAGTGCGTAGTACTCGCAACCGCGCAACCGGCGTACATGTATGACAAGATGTATGGCCGCGGACGAGGCAAAAGGAGTATGTAATGATCGTAGCAGGTGGCGTTCTGTGGTGTCTGCCTACCCCCATGATAAAAAGGCGTGAGTTTATGTTTATATGTAGTAATAATGCCATGCTCTGTATGGAACTGCCCTTCTGCGTCCATCAATTTTGTAGTGTACAGGATAGCCGTGGGCGTTTCCTTTGTGAATCCTGCTAAGGACTTAGTGTGAACATATTAGATGTTGCCTTACCTTGCGTTTGCACGTCGGATGAGTTACACGAGCCAATTATGAGACTCTCTGCGTTGTTGTTTCTGATTGAATCTTGTGGGCGTTTATAGGTGGCATTTTGATGATAACAGGAGTCATGGTCTGCCATCAGGTTCATTTAAGCTGTTTCGGAAAATCCACTAAGTTTCTTTAATGGAGAAATTAATGTCATGATGTTGTTGATGATAACACTAAATTTAACTAAATGGGATTCAAAAATAGATCAAAACAAGAAAATCTGTTTTTTTTTTTTTCAACAGTATATGACTGAGAAATAGATTATAAACGTCGAACTAAATAAAGAAAACAAACATTCTCATCTCCGATTGCATGTAGCGGAGATGAGAGTGATGAGATGGATGTGTGGAGTGACAAGAATGGATAAAGTAAGGAATGAGTATATTAGAGGAAGTTTTTAAAGTGGCACCTGTTACTGAAAAAAATTGAAAGGAAGTCGTTTGTCTTGATATGGACAATGTAATTAGGAGGCATGAAACGAATGTGAGGGACATGAATGTGGACGGATGGAGAGGGAGAGGAAGGCAATAGAAAAGATGGATGGATTATGTGAGGAATGATATGAAAAAGAAAGGAGTAAATGATGCCGTGACGTCTGACAGGGGAGAATGGAAGAAAAAAAAATGTTGCGCCAACCCCAAATAGGATGGGAAAAGGGCAGGAAGATGTTGATATACCCAGTATTGGATGTTTTTTCGGACCCATCGATTCTCTTCCGGTACGTAGGCCGTCATTCCATTTTTTACAATTGCTTTTTTTTCTCCAAAAAATAGCTAGAAGTGGTATCACCAACTCTATAGACATGCTATTTGTGTTTCTATCTAAGTTAATGTTGTGCTTAGAGTATCCTTGATTTACCGATTTAATATCACAAATGTATTGACTCCAGCACATCTCTTTGGGCATTATTTGTTCTCACAATAACTGTAAAAAGAATATATTCTAACATCAAGCGTGTAATCCCCGAAGGGTTGGGCAGAGGTGTACAGCACTACAGGATATCCACATTTTTCATTCTGATATGTTTAAGTCCCAGTCTTACCGAGGGGTATTGTATTACCCAATACCAACTGGTTTGTGGAGGTCAATTAGGCAGTTGTTCCATGTAAAATTCTGATATTTAGCCTAACCGGTACACTGAAAGCCGTCACCTCCAACATAGTTCAGTGATTACGTTGCATGAGTCATTAATTTAAGTAACAGAATCTAATGTTAATGCATATAAGTATATCCTCTTCTACAAATCTCGCAGTCAAAATTAGGTTTGCTGTAAGAAAATCCAATTCTGGGTTAAGCTTGCCATTGTACATAAGTCAAAGTCAAAACATTTATTGCGAACTAAGTGCACAATGTGTGTGTGGTGTGTGGTGTGGTGTGGTGTGGTGTGGTGTAAGTCATAAGTCATTTATTTCAGAACAACATACATCGTATAGAAATTTAGTAAAATAAAATAAAATGTAAAATAAAAAATATCATTAAAACATTAAAATCGAAAAACATATCAAAGATGGTATAACAAATTCAAAACGGTAATAATCCACAATCAATTTAAAATAATTAAAATAAGTTGTTATAAAAATGTCAGTAATAGTATGTCATCTAATTTTAAACTACAATAGTAAAAAATGGAATGTCAAAAACAAATTTATTACAAGAGAAAACTTGTCATTTAATAATCCATGAGTAATACAAAATAAAATTAAAATATATATCAATGTTTAGTGTGTGGTGTGGTGTGTGGTGTGGTGATAAGCTATATTATTGCAATTTGTATATGTATTTGTTCTTTTGTGTACAATAAAGAATAAGAATAGTTGAGAAAAGGCTAGGCAGATGATGATGATGTTTTAGGTAACAGAGGCTGAACCTATTACCATCAACCGGGAACAATTGCAGCTCCGAGCTGTTACTGGGACATTGCTGACGGAAAAACCTACTTTAGCTGACCGTGATATGAATCAAAATCCCACTCCAGCATCAGCACTAGTGACTACCTGATCAACGTGGCAGTTACCATGACGAGTAACAAGCTAGAATGTATTCTGTGATGTCATTATATTTTCAGTGATTACAATGCATGAGTCATTTCTTTTAGAGGTGATAAAGGATTTTATGACGAGAATAAGGAGAAGCGTACATCTACAACATGTCAACGAATGTCAATAATAAAATTATCATGCATGACGAATTATTATGTCCTTTATAAAAAAACAGTAAAAAAAATATAAAGAATTGTAGCCCACAGCTATCAGGAACAGGGTCCAAGCTACCGGCGGTCAGGGCCCCAGAGAGAGGCATTTCCTAACAATACGAGCCGTGTCCAGGAGCTTTCTGAATCAAGCCCTTGATCCAGCTGCCTAACGAGAGCTCTCAGTCTCCTTAGGCATGAGGCTCTTCACGCATGACGAATATAAGGTCATCAAAACACTCTTCCTCAACGCTTTCAGCTGGTAATGTGCCCAAGAGGCTGGCGGCGGCGGCCTTGCCACGTTGTATGACAACACTTAGCGTCTAGCCAAGGTAAAAGCCAGCCCTTGGGTCACGGGAAGCATCAACTAGGCGTTTTGAATTTTCCTTAAACAGGCTATGAGCAATTAAATAAATCTATATCTAGTAACTGTAATCGGAGCTTAGACAAAGTAACATTTTATAAGCGATAACGGTGTTGGAAAACTCAATAATGCAATAAGCTACCTAAAAGTTTATGTTAATAAGGTCGAAAGCCGTTGTAGAAATACGAAACGCTTTAGAAATGATTGTCTACTTGTCTAGAGCTTGCGGAATTCTTTTGAATAATTTCCAACACATTAACATTCATTTATTCGCGAACACACAACAGATTTTTGTCTCAGTAACCTTGAATACAAATCCAACACAATAATCCTTTATCAAAATGATGGACAGATTCAAGCCAAAAATATCAAACAAGACTCCGTTTACAAAGCCAAGAATAACACTATTAAGGCACTAACACACTTCAAAAACATAAAAGAACCCCTTCTCTCTCAATGTGGCTATAGAAAAAACCATTGCAACCAAAAACATCGCATTCATATACCCCACATACATTTATTTTATTGTAACGAGCCTAAACACAAAAGCTACACAGTTTTATGGAGTAACAATTTCTGAATAACACATCTCTATTTTGCCGAAGAAATCTCGATATCAGCGAGACAAGTAAACGCAAACATAATAAATCATATCCTGTAGTTTTGTCAGGAGTATTCTAAACATCGTTCGATATAGCTATCGTTGAAGCGAAAATGCTAGTAGTATTTAGTATTTTCATGGCTGTTTTCAAAGTGTAAGTGAACTTATATACAGGGGTAGACAAATTAAATGACACTAAATCTTACTACTATTCATCATCATCTGCCTAGCCTTTTCCCAACTGTGTTTTGGTCGGCTTCCAGTCTAACCGTATGCAGCTGAATACCAGTATTCTACATGAAGCGACTGCCTATCTGACCTCCACAACCCAGTTAGTACTGGGTAAATCTTACTACTATTATAAATTCAAAAATTTGGATGAATGGATGGATGTTTGTAACTCAATCACTCCAGAACGGCTGAACGGATCTAGATGAATTTGGCAAAGAGATAGAGTATAGTCTGGAATAGCTATGTGCTACATTTTTTTTCTCACACTTACAAATAAAAATTTCCACGTGAACGAAGTTCATAATGGTACATAAAATGGTCCGTTGGCAACGCAAAAACTTCAAAAGGTTAGTCCCACATAAGTTCCACGACTTAAAAGATCTATTTTCACGAACTGAGCACCAATACCACCATCCTGTACATCAAGTTCTCCCAACTTATCAACTCTTAGATCGCAATTTGTATAGCATTTATCACTTCTTTTTGCGAATAATTCACTTTAACAGTATCAGATTTCATCCAATCTTCTGGGTCCTGTTCAAAATGTTTGGCGTATATATTTTTCGCTTCCACAACTTCGCATCCCACAAATAAATCACTGCAAGCACGATGTCGATGACATTTAAAATAATAATCTTGTAAGTCATTTTATGTTTGATCTTAACGACGATGGAATTAGAACTGACGAGGAAGTAGTAGAAATATTGTCTAATTAAGATTGCGTGGCATAAAGTCACTCCGAGCATAGCCAGAGGGCTATGCTCGGAGTTTCCTTGCGTGATCAAATCAGAAATGAGGACATCCGCAAGAGAACCAAGACTACCGACGTAGCCCGAAGAATAGCCAAACTGAAGTGGCAGTGGGCAGAGCATATTGCTCGCAGAACGGATGGCCGATGGGGCCGAAAAGTTCTGGAGTGGCGACCGCGAACCGGAAGACGTTGCGTTAGAAGGCCTCCCACTAGGTGGACCGACGACCTGGTGAAGGTTGCAGAGATCCACTGGATGCGAGTCTCAAGGACCGGTTAATGTAGTGACACTTGGGGGAGGCCTACGTCTAGCAATAGACGTCTATCGGCTGAAATTATGATGATGATGAAAGATTGCATCAGCATGAATGAAAATATTGTCTTTCAGAACAACATTTACGCTGTGTAGGTCCGTATACACAACGTAAATATTATATGTTGATAAGACGAAAAATACATTGAATTAAGCATTGACCATAACAATAATGATTACATAATTTCCTAGGAACACCTTTAAGATAAGAAACCTTTTATAGAAACTCGCGAATTAACGTGAACTATTTACGTGTATTTTCCAATACGACATCACATTGTGCTAATTTGTGTTCTATATAAATCCACCACATTTCCTGATTCATTCATTCGTATTCCAGTATTCGCTTAGATTTTACGTTTAATATTTTTGAAGTTAAAACCGTGAACAAAGCCAAAAATGTATTTAAATTCCCGAATATTATTTCTTTCGTTGTTATATTTGACGTCAGTGGAATCGAACGATATTACGCTTGGATTGGCAACACCATACTCGAAGAAGATATACAGTGCTATCAAAATTGCAAACCCTGCAATATGGCGGAGAGAAGACGATGTGATGGTTAGCGCTCCCAACCAAGAACTAATAAACGCTGTTTACATCACGGACCTAAGACCAGATAAAGAAGGAGAAGCGTATATAGAAGCTGGAGGACTTGGAAGCAGGACTGTCACAATAGCGTTAAGGAGTCCATCTATTTTGAGGGGATACAAGTTTTCTATTGAAGTTTACGCTCAGACCATACATCCAGGGTACGCTCCAAGTGTTATACCAGTCCAATCAGTATATCCGCAAGCAAGGTTAAGTGGAACTGGTGGTCAGTACCCCCAAACATACAACGCTGGATACCCTACTGGAAGTGTCTATCCTAGCAGTTACGTACATTACAAGAAGTGATAGTGCTAAAGTGTTAAACAAATATCAGTGGTGACGTGACTATTATTGTGTATTGAACAGTTAACATTTGTTGATTTATTTATCATCTATCAATCCATTGTGATCCATTACACACTAACGGTGATAAATAAAATTTCTATGAAGAATTGATTTATGTATTTCCGTGTGTATACCTGTGTTAATTCAAGTACAATCAAGTATGTAAACAGTTTTTGTTACTTGTATTTCAACGAACGAATTCTTGAGCGATATTTTCATTGTAATATTTCTTATCTAAAAATAAACTTTTATTTGTTCTTTCTTTATTTTCTTCTACTTAGTTTCAATAACATGTAGGTACTTGTTCTTTTAGCATGAAAACAGTTGTTTTTTTTCCTCTTAACAAAAAACATAGTACTTTTAAAAGGAAAGAAAACTTATAAAACCCCCAGGGTATTATACATTATACACAATTTAAAAATACTTACTTCGTATTTAGTAGTTTACAAAAAAATGGAAAACCCAAGGAAAGTGTGAATGAACTGTGTGATAGATGGCTAAAAAGGAGATTACTGAGACGACAACAAATATAAAATTATAGAGGTAGAAGACTAGCTGCACGGACCCCAAATAAATTAAGCATAAGAACAAGAGAATCATGTGTATGTTTGGTGTCTGAGTAAGAGATAATGCGAAAGATGGATGACAAGAGGAACAGGAAGAAAGAGAGAGAGGCGGTTAGAAGAGGTATATGCCTTATTCTGACCTAACCTGTGAACTGATTGCAGTTCTGATTGTAAAGTTTTCATTGATTCACAAGTTAAAAACTTTATGTTGCTCCAAATGTAAGATTGTTTCTATGAGGAAACAAAGGACAAAAGCAAATATCATAACAATGATTATTCAACACCTACCCTTATATTCTAAAACATAGAATCTCATAACACACTCAAGGTAGATCGGGAACAAGATAAACACGAAACAAAGGGACAATAAAATCTTAAACAACGTTATCTATCGTGTAGATCAGATAATGGGACACCATAGACCCCACATCCAGTTGCGAGCCGCATTATTAATATTCAGCATGCGCGAAAATGATTTAATGCCTGCTACATTGCAGTTTCGAGTGGTATTGTCATAGAATAGTAGATACAGAAGGTCAGACGGATGTAAAGACCAAAAATAAACTTGGATCGATTGCCTGAGAATTGATATGATAGAAAAAGAAGTAAATGATAGTGTAACGGATGACAGGGGAGAATGGAAGAAAAATATGTCATCCAATCCCATGATACTTGAGACGAGGCTCTAGGGTAGGAATATGAGGAAATCAGCTCTAATTAACGAGCGAACAAGCACACGCACACATAGATGCGTAAGTACGGGCGGCGATCTCAAACAAATGCCAGTCACGAGTGCGCTTGCACTCGCTGTACGTGAAGCTTGTCTATGTGTGCGTGCATTTTCGCTTGATGTATGAAATAGACTTTCTGTACTATTTTGTAGTGCTGTTCTGTAGAGAGAATAACTCTCCGTACATTGTCGAACGTGTCCCGTTTTAAAATATTACTTCCAGTTCTGTCCAAATTGTTGTCAATATTTTTGATGAGATGTGTTGAGTTGCATCTGTAGTTATATTTGGAATTTTTATTGGCATGTCTTTCTTTCTTCATATGGTGATTTTAAATAATATCATTTTTGTCAGTAAATTCGATTTGGCGATTTTAGTTTGATTAGAAAGATGAGTAATTTAAATATAATTCGAGTACTGAATCAAGTTACTTTATTAATAATTTCAAAAAACTATCAACTTTAAATCAGTCTAAACTATAAGTCTTTAGTTAATATAGTCCTGCCCTCTACACGGGGTGGAGGAGACACCGAAGCGAAAACGGTAACCACTTACCACGTGTTTAGTACATCATTCTGGGCTGAAAAATTTGTCTATGGGGGCACAAAGAAATTTTTCATCGATTAAGTATTTAAAAAAAATTGCTGTTTCCTACAAAAGTGCAATACCTACCTATACGGTCAAAATGTATGGAACATCTGATTTTACGTGGTAACCGTTTTCGCGTCGGTGTCCTTTTCACCCCGTATAATTATGAATATGAATTGCATAACATGACATTTGACATAAATCATACAATTAAACACACAATAACCTAAAATCTAACAAACTATCTGAAATCGGACCTCTGAAATCTGCCTCGTTGGTCGAGTGGTCGCAAGCGCGACTGCTGAGCATGAGGTCCTGGCTTCGATTCCCGGTTAGGGAAAAGTGTTATTGGGTTTTCCCATCAGGAATTTCTCAGTAGCAGACACGGAGTCTGGATTTGTGCCCGGTATATGGCAATAGGTTCGCCCCCTATTACATGGGACTTAAACATAACTGGTGAAATGTGGGTGTACAATTAGGTACTCCTCTGCCTAATCCTTCGGGTATTACAGGCGTGGTGTTATGTTTATGTTGTAACCTAAAATTCAGCCAAACTCATAAAAAACAAAAGAAAATCTCAAAAGAAAACCATTCATTTGCTGAATTCTTTTACAAACAGTAAGTTCAAAATACATTGCCACTCAATATTATCGCTGGCGAACCCTCGGACAAATGTACTCGATACGTTGAGAAATTAAAACGCTTGGCAAGATGAGAACAGCTATTTGCTCGAGGCTGTGAAAGAGTCTTTAGGGTTCCGTACTGAAATGGTAAAAAGGACACTTTTATTTTTGTTATCGTGTGGTTAGTGCCTAACCTGGTGATAGATAGAGTCTTTATGCCGCACATGGGCCTCTGACTTGGCTTTACATGCCGTCAAGAAATATCTCTCGATTTTTTCACGGTGACCGAAGCAAGTGATAATTTTACAATACGCACATGAATCCGAAAATTCAGAGGTGCGTGTTTTGGGTTCGAACTCGAGACCTATGACTTGGCAGTCCGACGACTGTGTCTGTCATTACAGTATTTTATTTTTAAGTTCTACAAATATCATTGACTTGGTTGAAATAGTTACTTTTATGAGTGATTCTTGAAAGTGGGTCAAAACAAGAAAAATCCGAATTCCCTAAAGGACACCGAGACCATTCCGTTCCGTACCGAGAAACGTTCTTAAAAAACTTTAGATCATTTTTCATGAAAACAATTTTTTCACACTTATTTGTTTGGTCAAGTGTGAGTTGTCGACAAAAATTTGTGAAACTGACCTTTTTTTTTTAATCCTCTTTGACTCTGTGTAGAGTAAAGATTATTTCATTATATTTGAAGAAATAAATCGGAACAACGGAACTATACCAGAGTTTTTCAGAAGTCAGTAAAAAGTTGTCAACTGTGCGGTCCTATAATTTTAAAACGATATTGTGAAAATGTGAGTATTTCTTTCAGAGATACGAAACCCTCGGTGTTCGGGTCACACTTGCTCTTTGCTGTTTTTTTAGACCAGCTAGTAAAGAGGTCCAGGTAGCGTTTGCTGACTCGAAATCTTTTTATTGGACCGCTCCTAAACGGATTTTGGGTGTGAGCTTATATTCTTCACTAATTCGTTTATTGTAACGAGTGGATATGGACGGAGATTTTTTCTAATCGGATTTGGTAGATTTTTGAATATTCTGACTTGTGTGAAAGGCAAACGTGATTGGATTGAATGAAATCTTACGATGGATTTTTTATACTGTTCGGAAATTTTCACTGTTATTCTTCATTTAAGCCGGTGAATGGCAAATCTATATCTTTACAAATTTAAGTGGGTCTGTTTGTCTGTATATGGTTTCCGCGTTGTTTTTCTATCGGTACATCTCTGCTTAATTCTTAGAGGATTGCAGGCGTGATGTTATGTTTTGATTTGTGCCTGGTTGATGGCAATAGGTTCGCTACTTATTACATGGGACTTACAAACATAACTGGCGAAATGTGGGTGTACTATTAGGTACACCTCTGTCTAACCCTTCGGAGCTTACAGACGTGATGTTATGTAATTTCATTAATTAAAATATAGTTTAGGTATTAGAATGTATTCGAAAACATAAGCCATACTAATACCCATTGCAAGTCAAGTCTCACGTATGATCTGACTAATTGCTCTCTATCGCTTACAGCCTCGTTAGTGAAACCCTAGTCTCGATTGATCCTTATACTCCGTGCGAGCTAACAGCACTTACTTTCCATTAAAAATTCGCTCCTATATTTTTGAAAGCTAAATTCAAATTCCAATGGTCCAATTTTTTCGACAATCCAAACAAAGACGGTGGTTATTTATATAGAGGCCAGAATCGACAGAACGACTGTTATTGATTTATTGTACGTAATGTCCTTAACAATTCCGAATGGGGTCTTCCGCAAGGGTCCGGGTGGAATGAGGAAATTGAGGTCAGAGTTTGTGTAGTTTGGGGAAACAAATGCACATCGTGGGTATACCGGAGGGGCTATACTTTTTAACACGGTATTTTTTTTCAGAGTGTCTCGTGGAGAAAACATCTGGATAAGGGACGCACAGACCCGGGAAGTGTAGCAAAAAAGGACAAACCTATACCCAGTAGTGAGTCATTCCGGGCTGATATGATGATGATCTAGTTACTAAATAATAACAGTCACTCGGATCGAACTTTAGGTTAAGCCGCGCTTGCCTAGGTTAGTCCGTGGGTGGGCGACCACCCATAACATACCGAGCTTCCTCCCTGCCTTAGATAGCGTTATGCCGTTGGTCCCGGCTGTCATTTGTAGATCTTTGACAATCGTTACAGGTAGTCAGTAGCGCGAAAGTCTGACAATGAATGTTGCCAAGGGGTATCGTATTACCCAACATTAACTGGGTTGTGGAGGTCAGATAGGCAGTTACTCTAAGTAAAATTCTGATATTCAGCCGCATCAGGTTAGACGGAAAGCCGACCCAATACATTGGGAAAAGACTAGGCAGATGTTTTTTTTTTCTACAACAACATATTTCATTGTGATACATTTATTAGCGCTGATAGAATGTCTCTTTACCTAGTCTGTCCAGAAAATAATTGGATAGTTTTTCTTCAATAAATAAAGGATTCATTAAAAGATCTTCCTTCTACTTTTTGGTAACATTTCAAGTCTATGAAAATATATATATAATTTGTATCAACTCTAAAATTATAGTCATAAATAACACCTGATACTGTTAACTTGCGTCATGGCACTGCTGGGCAAAGGCCCATGACTTTCAGTTATTTCGATCCAGGACTAAAGTGGACCACTGGTCGTTGCTTTTATCCAACTCGTCCCGCCATCATCTACGAGGTCGTCTTCTAGCTGTGTCAGGGCTTCAGAAAGTGGCTATTTGGCCCACAGCTCATTGGGCATAATAACAATAATACTTACATCAGCAAAATCAAGATCCTTGTTTTCCCCATCACCATTCCTATCCTCACCAATTTCCTTCCACCCAAAATTAAATACCCTCACGAAACTAAGTAATATTTCCTCCTCCACAGTAAATAACAAAAAGATTATTCATCGAATAATCAATCGTTAGAATCAAGGTACACTCAGCAAAAACAATACATTACGATTCAGTTGCCGACCTGGCTGTCTATAGAAGAAAATCGCTTTAATTTGCCGCGCACTATTTGC
Source organism: Noctua fimbriata (assembly GCA_905163415.1). Lineage (NCBI taxonomy): Eukaryota > Metazoa > Arthropoda > Insecta > Lepidoptera > Noctuidae > Noctua > Noctua fimbriata. Next base: position 7,082,012 of record LR990945.1, read on the forward strand.
TGGCTTGGGCAAATATTGGCACTGACTATTGGTCTCCACTATCCGTAGTGGAACAATCACACTTGAGTGGATGACTCAGACCACTGTAAAGGATTTCAAGAAGTATTAAGAAGAGATTCTTATTGTTAGCTGTCTTACGAGATAAAGTTTTAAAGATGTCTTATGTTGTATTTAGTTTGTCTTGGTACTGTATTTTATTGGCTTTCCTAAGTCTAAATGAATCTATAATATGTCTTATACGTTGTGCTCTGTTCGAGTTCAAACTTTCAGTCTCTTATTTCGTATGTTTCGAATAATCATACATACGTATAGGACCCTTTTACCGAAAAATTATTCTTCATCTTACTGGCCCACTGCAGGGAAAAGTCCTCCTTTCGTACAGAGACGGCATGAGTATTTATCAATAAGCTCCATTAAGGCGGATTGGCGATTTCAGACCTGTCATCTTTTTCTTATTCTCCTGTCCTAATCCCAACTTGTTTGGGGTCGGCGCATCATGTCTTGTGTATGTATTTGTCATCTCAGCCGTCACCTCCTTTCTAGCCACATCCTTATTCACACAGTCCATCCATCGTTTCTTTGGTCTTCTTTTACTCTTAAAGCCATCCACATTCATCCTCAATTTCGATTTCAAATTTCAGACTTATATTATTAATTTTAACATTCGGGTTTCCATACAATGTTTTCCTTCACCGATGTCACTGATTTCCATGATAAACTTAGAATGCACATAAGGGACAATTCACACCGAAGTGGTAGCGGTCGGCAGTGCAGTTTCACTGTCACGGCATTTTATGTTTTATCTTAAAGAATCGCGGCCGCTCGCGGCGTCGCGAGACGTTACGCGGACCGCTGCCACTCCGGTGTGAATTGACCCTAATATGAATTGAAAACCTCACGTCATACTCTTCTTAAAACATCATTCTACATTCATTGTCCAAAGCTATCTTATTTGTAAACTGCAGTCAGGCTTACTCCTTGAAGCTAAAAGGACTTGAAAGTATTTTTCTAATTGAAACTATTGGCGAGCTCCTGTACTACGATTAAACGATTCCACAGGCTAAGATATTGTCGGGAATGTTCGTGATAAATCAAGATTAATGCCGCTGTAATTGTGATTTCTCGTGTACAATCACTTTGATTTCTTTTTTTACTCTCTTGAACATTGAAAATTTATTGGAGTTTAATGGATTTAACAGGGCTATTAATAGTGGGCATGCTATTAGTTTAAATCGAGTAGTGCTTCATTAGGCTTATGATTTAGAAGTTAAAATAGAATTTGGTCTTAGTAGAATTGAAATAGATTGTAAAAGCTCTCAAGCCTTTGAAAATAATAAGGGTTAGATTAATAGAAGGACAGGTGTCGGAGATGGTTTTGTTTGAATAATGATACGAAGGAAAAAGGAGTAAATGATATCGTGACGATTGACAGGGGAGAATGGAAGAAAAAAACGTGTTGCGCTGACCCCAAATAACATAGGTAAAAGGCAGGAAGATTTTGAGGTGTCGGATTTAAATATATATTTACAGAAACTTCTCTAGCCAGACTGAATTCGAGGGGCAGAATTTAAGTATGGGCAAGAAAAGAAATTAATATCCACTACCTAAACGGTTTTTGCAAAATACTTAATAAGCAAACCATGTAAATAAGGACAAATTATTCTAGCTAGATACTGATGGAGATGACAAAACACAATAACGTGATGAAGACATTAAAGCTCTTTTATCCAGAGTACTATTCAAACTCAAACTCAAAGCATTTATTTCAATTAGATCATGACAGGCACTTTTAAAGGACAAAAAAACGAAGCTGCTGTAGTGTTTTCTACTTTTGCTGTAGTCCCAGTCACAACATGTGTTGTGACTGGGACTACACTACTGGGACTGTGTCTACTAGTCTGTATATACAGACTTGTGAAATTACTGTAGTTGCCCATTTCAAAGCGTAGTTCTCTATGGAGAAGAAAAAAATGAAGATTTAAATCAAAATATTGTTACAAATGAAGTTCCTAAGTTAATATTCAATCCTTATCTCAGCACAAATTCCTCACTTCTTCTTTATCACATTCAACATTTGAATAAGTTTTATATTGGTTAGTTATCTCCCAAAGACCTCATTCACAGAGGTGGTAAGATTTTTCTTGTAACCTCATATCAGGCTGATTGACTCAGGGCTAGATAAAATAAATTTCCCTTCCTTTGAGCCAAGAACGTTTGAAACAAAAAATATATTACTATCGAGTTAGTGACTTGCTTGTGAAATATATTATTACTAGCTTATGCTCGGGGCTTCGCCCACGTTAAGTTCGGTAAATGTCCCACGGGATCATACTGCAGGGATAAAAAGTATCCTATATGTTAATCCAGGTTATAAACTATCTATGTGCCAATATTCATTCAAATCCGTTTAGTAGTTTTTGCGTGAAAGAGTAACAAACATCCATCCATCCATCCTCACATACTTTTGCATTTATAATCATCATCATCATCATCATTTCAGCCGAAAGACGTCCACTGCTGGACATTGCCACATTGACAGGTCCCGTGTGACTCGCATCCAGCGGATCCCCGCAACCTTCACCAGGTCATCGGTCTACAACCACGGCATTTATAATATTTGTAAGATAAGAAGATGGCTAACCGTGGGAGCTGTGGTATAATTTATGGGTACGTTTAGTTTTAGGGCCCTGATTTGGGGAGTTATCTCACGAGAATATAGGACGAAAATCTTTTCTGTCCTAATCTAGGTTATGGTCTAACTGTTTGATGACAGAACATAACATCACGCTTGTAATTCCCGAAGAGCAGAGGTGTACACCCACATTTCGCCAGCCATGTAATAGGGGACGAGCCTATTGCTATCAACCGGCACAAATCCAGATTCCGTGGCTGCTACAAAGAAATTCCTGATTGAAACCCAACAACACTTTGGCCGACCCGGGAATCGAACCCAAGACCTCATGCGCAGCAGTCTCAGAATCCATTCAGGCAGACAAACAACGTTACATTAGAATTTATGGGCAATAATTATTCATTTGTATTGATAGTACCTAGAAAAGGGTTCAACCTTCATCTCATCATTTTCTCACTCAGATCTAGTTGTGAATATTCTTTCATCTTTTTCGTGTGGTTAGTGCCTAACCTGGGGTCTGAGTTTTTATGCCCCCATAGCCTTCTGACTTGGCTTTACATGGCGTCGAGAAATAATATCTCTCAGGCATGCTGGTTTGGTTTCCTCACGATGTTTTCCTTCATCGAAAAACAAGTGATAATTATACAATACGCACATAAATCCGAAAAATCAGAGGTGCGTGTCTTTTTTTTTTATGGGAAATCGTCAAATGACCCCCCCCCCCCCGCTCTGGGCGGAGCGGAAGGGAGTGTCAGACTTGTACTGACTAAAATCCATCCATGTTCCTTCTTTGCCCTTTGTGTTCCAGGGCCGCGGTATCTCTTTCGAACAGTCCCGCAGCCCTGGCAGGCATCGGCCCATGCGGACCCCTACGTGGTAGCTGACATGCGCGTGGAACACGAACGCGCCGTCGACACGGCAGAGGTGCATGTCTGGGGTTTGAACTTCGAACGGGTTTGAACTCGAAACCTTATGGCCTGGCAGTCACACCACTACACTATCACCACTTTTTTGTTCGCTTTCTTGCTATCTTATGAATATGTACTTCATAATTGTTTCTAAACGTATTGTTAAACGAGAAGACAATAAATACAAAGATGCGACATCTTTGACTTAGCCACCATGACTGTAAAGATCCAAAGTTAGCATGGGTAGCCATTGTTCTAATTTAAGTGATCAATGTTAACATTCTATTCTAAAATGTTTTAAGCAAGTACCAAATTTATTCGACAATCATTTAAATCTCTATTCAATCAATTTATTTCTTTATAATTGTACCAATACAAATCTCCAGGAACCACCTTTTCCCTGAAATTTCCTCAATACACGTTCCGCAAACAATTTGCCAAACTGATTCCTTATCGCGACAACGAGCGGAGAATAACAGTCACTTCAGACGGCGACAATAAATCTTTTGTAGAAAAAAGTAACTCGACAATAATTGGAGATCTCACTACCAATTCCATCTCAAATGATTCCGAATGGCTTTTCTAAATATCACCAATTATTTTCATTGCCTTCTCAAACTGCTTAATGCCAGCATAATGCTAATAAAAGAGCGAGGGGCTATCGAGTGATCATTATAACGAGGATAATTCAGTTTGACAGACTTCCAAGAGATAAGTTATTCACAACTTTTCGGGAGACCTCTGTCTTTTGAATAAATTTTCAATGAACTTTCTAAAACGAGTTTGACAAGTTTTGATTGGTGTGAATACTTTAGAAGATTTTATGCCGTGATTCCGGTAGGTCCGCCTTTAATATTTACATTTTTTAGCTTGGAAATTTAGATTCGATTATTATCTTTAACCAGGTATTTTCAACCCCAACATTTTCCTTATTTACGTTTTGACTTAAGCATTTTATCTTTCTTATTGTTGAAAGTAATGGGTTATTACTACAATCTACCTATTATCCTACCTTTATCTGCTTGTTTATCTCAAGAAGTAAAAGAAAAACTTTGAATACCTAGCTTAGCTTAATAATCTGCGGTAGTCGTAAAAGATCATAGTCGTAATTAGTGTGGAGTACTACAAGGAACAATATTAGGCCAGACATAAAATACGAAACCTAATAACATAAGAATATTAATACTAATGAGAAATTCAGTAGTTGTTTCGTAAACAGTAGCAGGTAAAAACAATAACAAGTGTATCACAAATAAACCAAAGCAAAACAAGATCATAAGATATTAATAAGTCTGCAAACAAAATAGTAATATTGAGGTTGTAACCTACGCTGCTTCATTTGCTCCGTCCCTGCTAAAAGCAAATTCATATCAAATCATTTCCACAGTAAGAAAAACAAAGAGAAATACAATCTCCTTAATACTGCAATAACAGAAAACTTCAATAACGTACCGACTATTTTGGAAGTCAAAACAGATCCTAAAGTTCGGGACCTAAGAACTGCAAACATAACTTTATTAGACTGAATGTATGTAATAGTTCCATAAAAGTTAACTGCTAGTATTTGCTTAAGTACCGTCGGGAAACGTATAGAAAGTATGTCAACCAGCGTAAAAAGAACTCCACCTAAACTCCAGGGTCCTTCTAAAAATTCTCCGGCCGAAGAAATGACGTCGACGGGGGAGGTCACCTTAATTTAGATTTTCTGCTCTCAAGGCGACGCATTTCCAGTCTTAGAACAAAAGCTGGGACATCGATTGATACTTTTAAGAACCTTGTGAACCAAGAAACAAAGTCCATAGTGGCTTAACAGAGAGCATGACCTTATAAGAATATTGGGTGACGAAAAGGTTCGCGAAAAGCGTGGAATGGGTTAAGGAAAAAAATTTATCCTTTGTCAGTTTGTTAACGGTTCATTTCAGTTTTGTAATATAAAGGAGTTTAGATTTCCCAACTGTATTTCGTTGTATAATCTGATACATAAACTTTTTTCTAATTAGGAAGGCTTGATATAATTTTATTTTGGAGATAAAGCTGTTCTGATTTTCTTTGCTGTTACACATTCATTGTTTTATTAGTTTCCTAAGTTATAACCACAAAATTCACAAGGATACCTCAATCAGCTACTGTCATACTGTCATCATCAATCCAGTTGTTTAATTTGGAGGTGACAGCGTTTTAGCCCCATTTATGGCATGAATCTTGTGGCATGCGTCTTTCACTTGATTTTTCCCTAGTCGTTGTTGCAAAACTCGTGTCGCTCCTGGTCAAGAGGTGAAAGACGCAATTACACTTGGTCGTTTGCCCGTATTCGAGTGTTCGAAGGACGTAACTGGATTTCAGGCACCCGATGCATTTATTACTAGTCAATTCAATGGAATACGAGCAATAAATTTTGTGGAAAAACAAAAGATGAAGCCGGACGAGTTTGTACTCGACTCCGTTCATTTTCATAGTCAATCGAATCCGGGAGAACGACTATGTGCTCAATAAGTTTTCTTTGCATTCAGAAAACAAATGAAATCTTTAGCTATAAGACCAAAATTCGACTCTAAAGATTTCCGTTTCTTTCTTTGCAGTTTTATCACAAGTTTGGCAGTAACATCGCACTTACCACAGTGGTGCAACCTCTAAAATATGAAAATTGAATTTTGTTACTTCTGTTTGGTCAAGGCGGACATCAATATTACTATCTATTATAGTACCTACCTATGTATTTCATGCTGCGTCATTACATTTTACAATTCATGTTTTTATTTTCATTGCAGATTTTTCCGGGGGCTTGGTCCGCGTGGTGATTAGACCGGAAATTATCCCACGGGAATAACTGGGATGAAAATAATCCCATGTGCTAACCCAGTTCTGCCTGTGTACCGTTAGTTTCTTTCGTATTAATAAGAAGTATAAAGTTCACTCTGTATTACTCAGTAAAATACAGCTATTTTTAAACTCATCATCTTCCTGCCCTTGTCCCATGTTACTTGGGGTCGGCGCAACACGTTTTTTTCTTCCAATCTCGTCTGTCAACCGTCGCGCTATCATTTACTCCTTTAACTTTCATATCATTCCTCATACAATCCATCCATTGTTTCTTTGGTCTTCCTCTACCTCTCCATCCATCAACGTTTATATTCATTAAACTAAAATTACTAAATGTTTCTGGCTGACATTTTATCATCTGTGGTCTTAGTAGTGCAGTGGTGATAAAATAATGGTTGATAGACAGAGTAAGGTGTCTGCTTGGGTTCAAACCCACACTCAACAACTCCTTAGTAGCAGTCATTACCACTAGACTAACACCGATCACTACTGCAAACTTACTTTAAGTATTTATATTTTGGCACAAGACAGTAATGATCTCCTCTACCACACTTCCAAAGTTTCATTCACTCTCTAATTGAACATCCTAACCCTACCTTTCTCAGTCACAGTTGTGGTGTGTCTCAATTATTAGTTCACTTCAAGATAGTTCGAAAGCCAACAAGACCAAAAACTAGAACGCCAAACTTTTCTAATAACACTTCTTTGGAACAACTCCCAGTGTCCAAGAAGTTTTAGCTAAAGATTGTTTAACTTAGGGGTGAAAAACCTATGGCGAGCTTGCCAAAGGTGATGGCACGGTAAAACGGTTTTGTTTTTATAAAATTTGAATTTGGAATGTTTCCTTCTTCTTTCTTATGTTGTGTTTTGTTTGGTGTTTCTTTTGCTTATGGTTTGATCTTTTAAGATGTTGGTGGTAAACTTTTGGTCTGTTTCCACCGGCTGTGCATAAGTTTTAGTAAACTTATTTGGTAGATTGTTTCATTCTTTTGTTCTGTTTTGTAGATAGTGTAATTTCGAACACTGTAGTAGAAGCTGTCAGACTTGCTTTACTCATACTTTAATACCTATTGTTATTGTAATGCATAGCTACTTGCAAGGCCTAAAGAGGACTTTATTTTAAGTTTTTTGTGTGATACTTATAATTTATTACCCTTGCTAAAAAACTTTAAATAATTAGGCTAAGATCTACAAACGGTACTTATACACTTGATTTGATTCAGACATGTTCCCGTCTCAATCTTATATTTTTAATTAGAATTGTGAACGGGCGAACGAGATTTACGAACATAGCAGAGGCGATAGCAAAAAGATAGTGGAAGTGAGCCGGCCACATATGCCGTATACTGCATGGAAGATGGGTGAAAAAAGTGCTGTAATATTGGAGATCACGGACGGGATGGAGGAATGTGGAAAGACAACTGACTAGGTGGACAGTCGATCTCATTAATGGAACCGGAAGAAACTAGATGGCCATGATACAATACCGCCAAAAGTGGAGAGATTTGGAAAAGATCTACACTCAGTATTGGGTGGCCGAAGGTTGAAGAAGAGAAAGAGAGAGGAATAACGCTTAATCTAATAGATTTAAAGATCTCAGACTATCACCCCTGCAGGCCCTGTAATCGGGCCTGTGGACGGCGAGTAATGGGCTAGCTCGCCGTCCGGCCGTCTTATGACGACAGACCGTGTCGACGGCGCGTTCGTGTTCCACGCGCGCCTCAAAGAGATGTCAGCAACAATGTAGGGGTCCGCAAGTGCCGATGCCTGCCAGGGCTGCGGAACTGTTGGAAAGAGATACCGCGGCCCTGGAACACAAAAGGCAAAGAAAGAACATGAATGGGTTTTAGTCAGTAGAAGTCTGACACTCCCTTCCGCTCCGCCCAGAGCGGAGGGGGTCATTTGATATTTTCCATCCGAAAAAAATAATAAAATCCTCCTTTCAAAACTCCATTCACTCGGTAACTGCAGTAAAATCATGGTTCTTAACCATTCCAACCAATTCATCATTTCAGCATCATAAACAACCATTTCCCTCTGAAATAGAGCGAGAAGGGACTCAGCGCCATATTTTTTCGCCCTCGATTCCGATAGAATTACAGCACTAATTGAAACGAAGACGGCGTTTGTAGATCAAGGAAAAGATTAGATAAACCAGAGGATTGGCAGTGGAACTTCTGACGGGAACGAGTAAAGTGAATTTTGGAAATAAATGGTTGGAAATACATAACGTCACGCCTGTAAAACCCGAAGAGTTAGGCAGTGGTGTACACTACAGTACACCCATATTTCGCTAGCCATGTTTAAGCTCATGTAATAGGAGCGAGCCTGTTGCCATCAACCCGGAGATATTACTGGTGGAAAAGTCAAGTAACGCTTTGCCCGACCCAGGAATCGAACCTCGAACTTCATGCTCACCAGTAGCGCAAGCGACCATTATACCAACATACTCTTTAACAAATAGAAAGAAAGGAAGACAAAGGAATCATACAGGAGAAACAATAAAAAACTAAAACATAGAATTAACTAATGATAGGCCCTGTTGGAGGCCAAAAGGCCTATCTCAGCGTATTGCTGCGACATTTAAAAAATAGATGTCGCAGCGCTGGTATTCTGATGGGCTAATGGGGCAACTCGAGCCAACGGGGGTCTCGTTATTTAATGGACTGGCATCCATCCACGGACCAACCTAGACAAGCATTGCTTAACCTTGAAGATCGACCCGTGCGTCCGTTAATGCTTAGGTATGAGCCCCTGAACTTGGTTTTATTATAATTAGATTTTGTAATTTGGTTGAACCACTAACAGCCTCGTTGGTATAGTGGGTTCGATTCCCGGGTCAGGCAAAGTGTTATTGGGAATTTCTCAGTGGCAGCCATGAAGTTTGGATTTGTACCCGGTTGCTGGCAAAAAGCTCGCCCCCTATTACAAAATGAGACTTAAACATAACTGGCGAAATGTGGGTGTACTATTAGGTACACCTCTACTTAACCTTTTAGGGATTACAGGCGTGATGTTATATGTTTATGTAATTTGTTTGAATTTTCAAGTTCCTACATACTGTTTAAAACTTGTGTTTTACGTTGTACAAGTTTAAAATTAAATCGAATGCAGAAAACAAAGTCTTCTTCCGAAGTTTGTTTACCTAACGGAACGAAATTTACAAACTTCACTTGTTAATCAAAATTTCAAGGCGAGCCGCCATAAATCCCATTCAATTACGAACCAGAATTTAATATGCAGCAACATGTGGTATACAAAACAAAATATTACAATAGCTAGGTCCTGTAGGAGTTGGGTCTGGATATTGTATGTGACCTCTCTGCAGCCTATAACAAGATCTTGCAGAGTAGTGTAATGTAGAGGCGACAGACTATGTTTTGTTTTGGGGAACGCTTTCCTTAATTCTATTTTTTGTAGAAAGTCTTCTTCTCAGTTGTTCCTTCTTGACAGAGTGGTCGTGGTCTTAGAAGGTCGCCCACAGCTGTGGTCGCTGCCTTCGCGATCCTTTTCCACCGGTCTCTATTGGCCGCATGGCAAGCACATTCTGCCAGAAGGATCTTGGTGACAGATTTGATGGAATCTGTCCATCGAGTTGGTGATTGCCCACGTGATCTCGTGCCTTCGACTCTGCCCTGAATCACCAGACGCTCCATGGAATCATTGTAGCGTGTAACGTGTCCAAAGAATCTGAGGATTCGTAATTGCACAAGCGACGACAATCTTTGTTTAATATTGAATTCTTTGAGTATTGACACGTTAGTCCGATGAGCGGTCCAGCTTATCCTGAGCATGCGTCTCCAACACCACATCTCAAAGGCGTCGATCTTGCGAAAGTTGAAGTTGTAGAAAGTAATAAGGTCTATAAGTGAAAGAAATTGGACCTAATTATAACAAATCTTTAGAAAGGAAATTGCTTCGGTGAAGGAAAACATCGTGAGGAAAGCAAACCAGAATGCCTGAGACGGTATTTCTCGACGGCCTGTAAACCGAAATCAGAGGCCCATGGGCGGCATAAAAACTCTGACACCAGGCAAGGCACTAACCACGAAAAAAAAAATAAGGACCTGTGTTGGTTGAGTGAATAAGATTTTACCAGTTGGGTACCTTATTTTGGATTTTTGTCATCATCATCAACGAAACTCTGCCAACGCTGTCAACCAAAAACTTTCAATCTCTGGATACACACTTCTATGCTACAAATCATTGGGTTTAATTCTGCACGCAACCAGCAGTTGTACCGTTTCTAATTATTTATGTCTTGGTTCTGAAATAGTACCCACGGTACTCCAAATATTCCAGTAGGTAAAACATGTTTTAGAAGAGGGGGGTGAAAAAGTAGGAAATTAGAACAACTACTAAAAATGACTTCGAAAAATAACAAGATTGCCAAATTCAGCACACTACTCTGTATCTAGTTCAGTTTTCATACAAAGTACGGGTGACATAACCGTTCGGCACAATATCGCTGCACCGGCATCGTCTGACATTGCGCACACCACACATACCTAACCGTATGTCTTTTATATCACGTATAGTATATTAAGTTCACTTCTAACTAAGTCAAGTAATCCCATGCACTTAAGAAAACACTAAAGAAAACTCATTTTCTGTCGACTTCTGGGAGGAGGATTCGTCAGTTTTTTTTTTTTAATATTAAATGAGCCTACTCTTGACCTCAATCTTGTCCTGAAGAAAGAGATGAGGTCGACGATGGAACGAGCTAACCCTAACAGCACGCGTAGCATGGCCAACGTAGAGACGGGTTTTGTCGACGGAAGGATCGACAAAATGACAGATCAACAAAAGAAATCCATCGTTTTGTCGATTCTTTCGACGACAAAACCTGTTTCTACGGCGGTCATACTACGCGTGCAGAAGCCTATTAACTCGCGACTTAAATAAATTCGGGTTATATGAACTCGGGAACCGACACCGGCAGGGAATTCCACTCCTTGGCTTTGCGTATAACAAAAGATTTGCAACAAAGCGCTTTGTGCGAATGTGTACAACATCGACAAGGTATGGGTACCCGCAGTACGTCTGGACTCCCGATGAAAGAAGGATGTATGTCCAGCGATATCTTAGGCAATTTTAAACTGATTTCGATGATTATTGTGTTTAGAAGAGTATTAGTTCGCTGTGGTCATGCTCAAATTTGGTGAAGATCTGATTTGGTGACCTTCGAAGATAGACATTGGAAGTCTCCAAAAGTAGTCGGCAGATCTGTCGTGATTGCTGCAATCGCGTGGATATGTGTTGTTTACACACACCATAGCAGAAGATCACGCCTGTATGCCCTGAAGTAGTACGCCGATGTTTACAGTACACCCCTATTTTGCCAGTTATTTATTGCGGACATGGTAATAGGACCATGCCACATTATATTGTTAACAATGTAAAATTATGATAAAGGATATTACAACTAAGGATGAAAAAATAAAACCTTTTTTGCAAAAATACAACCGACTAAAAATTTAAAAATAAATTGCTTCGGAAGCCGATGGTCAAAAAGTGAACCAACCAACAAAAGTCACCGACTTCCGAGACTAAATTATTAAAAAAAAGGGTTTTTACTGTCTTATTACACACACAGTACTTATAGCTATGGAAATGTTATCTTCACTTCATTTCCAATTTATTCGATTTTACATTTCTAAGACACTAAAATGTGCAAAGTTTTCTCAATGCAAATCCCAAACATTTTCCAGCTCGCCACTCCACTGCTGAACGCTGCATGCATTTTTAAGCATTGAATCTATTCTGTCCAAGATTCGACCTCCTCTGCAAGGTTGGAATTGGACTAAATAGATCTAAGATGTTTGAGAAGACCTAAATCATATCTAATTTAGAGGGTACTTCCTGTTCTTAGCGTGTCGATGGCATTCTAAATTGTGTCATCCAAGAACTGAACTGCTAGTTTAGCGCTTTTGGTAGCATCCATCAGTTCCTGCAGTGAACAAACACCAGGACACGCAGGACACGATATTAAGTGCCCCATCGTTCGTAGAACAGTGGGAGCTGAAAATTATTGATAGCTCATTTATAAAGAAAAGCAAAACATCATCTGGTCTAGATTGAAAGATTACAAAAATTGTCAGTGGGAAATCCTCAATGGATGTCCTCCACCCTGGGAAGAGCGGTGGGGTCTGTCAGACTCGTACTGACTAAAACCACACCGGTGTTCTGAAGGGAAGGATAAGGAATACGTGCTAACCGGTTTAGCGTCGTACCCCTTTCACCCTGTATAGATGGAATGTGTGAAAGATGGTTAAAGCTAGAAAATTATCACTATAATCGTGACTAATATATACGTATGGAAGAAGAAGACATGCTGAGCATACCCCAAATACAGTGGAATAAGGACAGGAGAATGATAAAGAAAAAAAAAAGAAAAACGACCCGTTCTTAACACACCGATGACATAAACTTTAATAAACCTACCTATATGAACCCTGACATATACGAAATGAATCACACTAATATAACCGTTTAGTAGGTAATCAGCGATCACAGGAATACGGAACTGTTTTAATTACCTGCCGAATGTCGAGTTGAAATTGATTCGATTCCGGTAATGTTACGCAATTTTGTGAACCCACGCTATATTAAGGGTAGGGACATATTGGTGGCGTGGGAGTGTAATGAAACCGCCGAACTGGGTGATGCGACTTTTGAAGGGGTAGATTTACATGAACGTAATTAAAAATGCTTTGCACATAGGTGCAAAGCATTTTTAACTATACAAGCTGTAACAAAATAAACGTAAGACCTCTCGTGTGGTCTCTCAGACCATGAAACCGAGCAACTTTTGTTCTTTGATTTTTGGAAATTCGTAACTAATTTTATAGTTTTATCATTCATGTTGAGCAGCTGACTGCGTCAGTTCCAATAGAAAGTCACCTTTTTTTTAATTTTTAGAACTCTTAGAACAATAGTTTCATGGTCCGAGAGACCACATGGGAGGTCTTGCGATTATTATGTTACACCTTGTATTTGGGTAAAGCATGAAATTGTCCGGAACTTTGGATTTGCAGTTAGGCCGCTTGGAGTGCTTATTTGTAGCGCACACTTCATAATATCACAACCTGTGCAAGTGTACAGTTAGTTGTCAGCACATCTCTCTGGTTAGCACTAACCATAACCCGTACATTATTACCGCTTGAATAGACTCAGTTGGGACTTTACAATGAAACTAGTGGACTGTATATTTATAGGTGTTATACCACAATTAGCAAAGTGCAACGTGTGAAGACCGTACAAAGAAAATGCCTGTAGTGGCCGCGGCGTCTGTGAGCTCAGTGTGTGGCGAACAGCGGCGCTCGCGCAGCCGGGTTCGGTACCCCGAGCCAGCGTCCTCCCCCCGGTTGTCCACAAATATGTGAGGCGTCGACACTGCTCGTTCCATTCGTGAGAGAGCGGTGGCCCAGTGGTGGCGGCCCTGACTTACGAGCAGTAAGTTGTAAGTTCGAACCCAGGCAGGTGCATTACTTTGTGTAATTTATTTCATCACCACTGCTCTCAAAACGGTGAAGAAAAACATCGTGAGGAAACCGGCATGACCTAGAACCGAAAAAATCGAGGACATGTGACATCTACCAACCCGCACTGGGCCCGCGTGGTGGATTGTAGCCCATTCCCTCTCATAGAAAGGAGGCCTGTGCCCCAGCAGTAGCAACATTATAGGCTGATTATGCTTATGCTATTCGTGACTTCTCGACTAGTATTGTCTGACAATACACGGTTGGATTTTAAGACGGGGCAGTAAGAGCCACCTTAACTTTTCTAATAATTTCGATCTGCATTCACTGATATTGGAATAAAGTGTGCAGATTTCAAAAGAAAAGGGTCAATTTTCACGGATACTTTTTTGTTTGATCGTCCATCTAAAAACTAATAAATCTTCTGACGTTACCATAGTTTTAAAAATCCTGACTCACCAAAATTGAACAGCATTCTCAATCGGCGACTCGAAGGACTAAGTTTACGAGTTCAATATAGACATTCCCGTGTCGCGAGTAAATCACTTAGTTCACCTGGCCTTACTGTATGTACCAAGTATAATGAGATAGCTATCAAAATAGAGCCAATCGTGTCCTTTGTTTGTCCTTAAAAATGCTGGTATAAGGAATGCGATGAATTACTACATTCTAAGATTTTCATTAGGTACGAAGAATCTTTTTAAATGGCAAAGTTTGCCTAGACTAGGATATAACAAAATAAAACCTAAACGTGGTGATTTTTTATTTTTTGGAATTCTCATATTACGCATGGACTGACGCAATTAGGATGAAAAGTCTAAATATTTTTTTAAAGCTGTTGTCCAGTTTGAATCACCAACTAAGAGGTATTGCGCCCTGTTGCTCATTGTGAAAGAATGAGACGATGTGTGTATGTTTGATGTGATTTGTGTGTGATTCTTGTGTGTGTGTGTGTGTGTTGTCCTATGTAGTGGAAGTGGCGCCGGTGACTGAAAAGTTGTGTGGTTATCGGTGATCGTGGTGTCGACATGTGATGGGGAGGAATGAGCAAAATGTCATGACGAAAATATTGAATATGAATTTAGATGACTATTAAGAGTACAGGAATACCAAAGAAACGATGGATGGACTGTGTGAAGGATGATATGGCTAAAAAGGAGGTGACTGCTGAGATGACGAGTAATAGAGAAGTAAGGAAGAAGACGACATGCTGCGCCGCCTGAAATGAAATCGGATATGGGCAGGACTATGATGATGATGATGATAGGCCTATGTGGGTAAATTTTATCGATCACTTATGATCTATCTATGGGGAAAATATACAAGTCCGTGATTAGATGTACTCTACTGTCGTACTGATGATGGATCAGATTGCTGGTCTGTGAAGAAGATGGATAAATCGATTGTAGCGCAGATGAGAATGTTGAGATGGATGTGTGGAGGGACAAGAATGAATAGAGTAAGGAATGAGTATATTAGAGGAAGTTTGAAAGTGGCGCCTGTTACAGAAAAATTGAAAGGATGTCGGTTGTCTTGGTATGAACATGTAATGAAGAGGGATGAAACGATGTGACTAAAAGAGTGATGGATGGAGAGGGAGAGGAAGGACAAAGAAAAGATGGATGGATTGTGTGAAGACTGATATGAAAGAGAAAGGAGTAAATGATGCCGTGACGTCTGACAGGGGAGCATGGAAGAAGAAAACGTGTTGCGGTGGTGTGTGGTTATAGAATGGGACAAGAGCAGGAAGATGAAGATGAATTGTGGTCTATCTATGGTAAACTGTCTTACTGTACAAATATCACATTTAAACTGTACGAAGAGAAATCCGTATAGAGACTTTATAACGAGATGTGAAATTGCCTTTTGAACAGATTCGGGCACAATCTTAAAGATTCATCATCTGCCTAGCCTTTTCCCAGCTATATTGGGGTCAGCTTTCAGTCTAAACGAATGCAATAGAATACTAGTAAAAGCTGTTGGTCTAGTGATCGCAAGCGCTACTGCTGAGCATGAGGTCCTGGATTCGATTCCCAGGTCGGAACAAAGTGCAGTAGCAGCCACGGAGTCTGAATTTGTTCCCGATTGTGTAGTTTCGGAGATCAACTCAAACTTCCAATAATAAAACGAACTTCTCATAAAATTAACATCTTTTATTTAGGCACAGCAACATAAATGCATTGTTTTACAATGAGCTTGGCTTGACAGCACCCAAGCCAATTATTTGTTCAATCATCAATAATATTGGAAGACCAGCTACCAGTTTCAATATTTTTCAATTGATTGATATTCTTTAAATTACTTTGAGACCATTATAAATTTTATACGTCATATATAGATCTGAGTATAAACGCTACGCAATTTTATTAAAAATCTTCGATAAGAATTGGACTTTTTGCTTTTTCGCCAGCATTTTTAACCAAAGCCATCACGGCCTTCATTTTTGTCGACCAACCTAGCGAAGGCTCATGCAGTTTTAAAAACAAATGAGTTACATATGAACGGTACGGTCGCAAAATCGCGACCTTATAGCTTTGGTTACTACTTGGCGTATGGTGATCACAGACGAAATGCACGGCACCCATAAGTACACAAAAAGAACATCAAAACTGTCACCCCTGACAGTATACAACAATTAACAATAATCTAACATTACTCAAAAAAATCACGGTCTAATAAGGTTGGCTCATAAATATGGCTCTTCTGCTAAACCTCCTGGCGTTCCTCTTGCCCCTCGCTGTTCTCTTGTCGCGTGGTGGAGATACTCTGTTTGGTGGGTGTACCCAGTCTGGACACCTGGAATCAAAATATTTATTTTAGTACAAATTGAAAGTATCGATTTAAAAGGTAAAAGTATTGGTTACCCTCAAACCAACATAGACACAGGACCAGTGGTCGCATATTCGTAAAACTAAAACTAGTTTAATGTGGAAGGTTTTTTGAAATTTGCAGGTCAGTTTCAGGCTATATGTGAAACAAAATATGATTCCCGATCGTAACACGTATGTAGTTACAAAATTATAATCATTAAAATCATCAATACAACCCTCTAAGTTCATTTAATCCCATATTTCATTTAAAAGTCATTCAATGGGATTATATGAATTTAGAGGGTTGTATTGATGAGTACAATGACTATAACTCTATAACTACATATTTGTTACGCTCGCGAATCATATCTTAATCAACATACAACCCGACACTGACCTGTAAATTGCAAAAAAAATCGTAAGAAAATTTGAAGTAACTCTTTTCATATTATTAATTCCTTTATTTATATTTTTACAAATTATTTACATTTTTAAATATTCCTTAAAAAAACATTTAAAAATATAAAAATTGTAGCCCACCGGTAACGGGAACAGGGTCCAAGAGAGAGGAACCTCCTAACAATACGAGCCGTGTCCAGAAGTACCGCTTTCTGAATCAAGCCCTTGATCCAGCTGCCTAACGAGAGCCTCCTCACGTATTGGTCGAGGCTCTTGGCAATTAAGCCATGGGCTGATACAACTATCGGCACAATGATCGCTGAGTCCACATCCCACATGTCGACAACCTCGCGAGCCAAATCAAGATACTTGATTTGCTTATCTTTCTCGGCTTTCACGAGGTTCTCATCATGCGGGACCGTTATGTCAAGTGACTATTTTAATATTATTGTTACAGTATTTTAAAGTGAGTTTTATCATTATTCAGCCGTAAGATCGGTATCGTGGTTTCCATAACCAACAGGTTCCCGTGACCTTCATCAGTTCATCGGTCTACCTTCGTTACTGCATAATATCAATATAATAATTTCAACGTTAACGAGAAGTGAATTCATGAATGAGAATCATTTTCCTCATCGCGATACCATCATTGACGTTTTGGTTTTTACGCTGTACCTATGTGTAGCGAAGCGTGACTTTGTTTTTATAAACAAATCGGTTCTACATAATAATAAAAAAAACATGTGTTGATTTTTTTTTTCTAGCGCGTAGTTAGGCTCAATCACCATACGAATATAAATAAAATATAAAGCTTTAAAAACTAAAAGTGACATTAGAGTGACGCCATTTTGTTTGTGATCACGGATTTTTTCAATTAGCATCGTAATACCTACGTGGATTATGGTTATTTTAAAGCAAATAACCTATGGGATATTGTTAGGACTTTGTGGACGCTTAATGTACCTTTGATGCGGCAAGGTGGAGGACTCATTAAAGCGGTCGGTCGATAGGTATGAACGCCGTCATGAAGTGTATCTTTGCTGTAATACTAATATTATCATCATAAACATAAGTAAACATTTGTCTTTCGGTCCTCACTGTGTATCTGTACATTTATTTAAGCCGTATGTCTATATTTGTTGTAGTACAAAAATTTGCAAATGCGTAAGTATATTTAACTAAGACAGTGCACACAAAACGCAGGACGAAAACAGTTTTATTATTAGATACGTTATATAAAACTTTACATTTATAATTGTCCTTTATATTTCCTTAAGAAACTACGTACCGCCCTTTCTTCGCCCGGTTTCAATCTACTACATTACATAACATCACGCCTGTAATCTCCGAAGGATTAGACTGAGGTGTATTTAGTAGTACATCGACATTTCGCCAGTTATGTTTTAAGTCCCATGTAATAGGGGGCAAGCCTTTTGCCATCAACTGGGTACAAATTCAAACCAGTGGCTGCTACTGAGAAATCCCTGATGGAAAAACCCAATAACACTTTTCCCGACCCGGGAATCGAACCCAGGACCTCATGCTTAGCAATCGCGCTTGGGACCACTGGACCAACGCAGTCAATCGGATCTACTAATGTTTCGATATATTAAAGCAACACGTCTTCTGTCCTATAAATAAGTAAAATACCAATGTATAACACCCATAAACCGTCGAGAAAAATACTTTAAACGATGGTGAATTATCTGACACACAAATAAAAAGCGATTCTTTTAAAACTATGTATAGTTATAGAATATAGATAGATGTACGTATTGCTGATATAAGATTGTGTTTCTAAAAACTAGAAGATGCTAATAATATGTTACCACGACTGATAATAAGAGTCAACAAACTAATTATCCAAGATAGACAAGATAAAACAACGATGTATGAAATATGGCCTCAAAAAGGGCTCGGTATATCTCGCTCAAGCATAAGCATAATCAGCCTATAATGTTCCCATTGCTGCGACGCAGGCATCCTCTCTATGAGAGTGAATCGGCTATAATCGGC
Organism: Noctua fimbriata; assembly: GCA_905163415.1. NCBI lineage: Eukaryota > Metazoa > Arthropoda > Insecta > Lepidoptera > Noctuidae > Noctua > Noctua fimbriata. The sequence goes on from LR990945.1 coordinate 7,101,078, forward strand.
AGTGCGGGTTGGTAGATGTCACCTTTCTTTGAATTGTTGTTTCTACGACATGCCGGTTTCCTCCACGAAAAAAGAAAACAAATCTCGCTCAAAACATGATTAAATCATTGAACAGGCATTAGACATGCCATGTAAATGGAAAGTCACAATGGAAGTAGCAAAAGAATACTTCACGAGGTCACGATATCATTATAACCATGCCACCGATATTTTTTTGCAATAGACATGCAATAATGGAGGAGGATGGAGCTGATCGATGCGTCATGTTCGTGAACGGGCGCTGCCAGTTGGGACTGGTCATCTCTTAGCTGCCACGGTTTATTTTAATTACTTTATTTTTCTTTCATTGTTGATTAAATCTTTTACTCTGGACGCTCTTAATGTGCTTTCTACATCGTTCTCACATATATGTATAATCTCAACATGAATGATGTAACCAAGATTTTGTAACAATATTTTGATTTAAAAGAGTGTCCATGGAGTTTCTTGCCCATTCTTCTCCATAGAGATCTACGCTTTGGAATGTGCAACTAACACTACTTTCTCAAGTTATTATGCCTCGTGACTCTGACTGTAGCTTCGCTTCTTTTTGTTTTATTTGACATTCAAAAGTGCCTCTGATGGTTTAATTGAAATAAATGCCTTGAGTTGAGTTTGAGTTAAGTTGCTCGTGGCTAAATAATAACAGCCGCTTAGATCAATCTTTAGGTTAAGCCGTGCTTGCCTAGGTTGGTCTGTGGATGAGTGACCACCCAGTACATACCGAGTTTCCTCCGTGCCTCGGAAAGCACGTTAAGCCGTTGGTCCCGGCAGTTGTAACAGGTAGTCAGTGGCCCAATAAGTTTGACAACCAGTCTTACCAAGGGGTATCATATTACCTAGTACTAACTGGGTTGTGGAGGTCAGATAGGCAGTCGTTCCATGTAAAATACTGGAATTCAGCTGCTTCCGGTTAGACTGAAAGCCGACACTAACATAGTTGGGAAAAGGCTAGGCAGGTGATGAGACATGCAATAATGAGCTTTACAAGGCTACAATCAAGCTACCTCCAGAAACCCTTGTTCTATTTTTGAGAGAATCCTGGCTAAGAAACAGCTGAGATAGAAATAGAGAAATCAATATTTGACGCAGGTTTGATAGATCTGCGAAGTTAAGCTGCTCTTGCAAAGTTAGTATGTCAGTCAATGATATTATAAAGAAAGATACGCTACGTTTATGGTGAGCGGCGTTCAAACATCGTTACGACTGCGATAGATAATACGGAACGTATGATACAGAAAGAGATAGCTATTGCGCTTGAAGTACTTAAATTACGACAATTGTCTGAATTTTTTTGCAACAATTTTCGCGCGGTAGTGCGATATCTACCTCTTTTTATTAATAATATCATTGATGTCAGTCCATGCAGGAATGACAGTTTTCTGAACATATCGAGATGCCTTCCGTGCCACTCCAAGCAAGCGACGACGTGGATACTACGGCTGATATCTCTCTGGTCGTGTCAGATTGGCGTCTTGTCGAAAGATGACAGAGCACCTATTTGTGCACGACAAGAGCATGACCGAAATTCGTGAGGGAAAATATTATTATTTTTAAACGACTTCTAAAAGTCGAGTCAAGTAAGTCGGTGGCAAAAAAGTCAATGAAACAAGAAAAAGTGACCGACTTCCGAAAGAAAAGTTATTTTCCACTTTTTTGTGGCTTTTTTTTTGGAAGTTAGTTGTTTTTTTTTGGGCAAAATAGTTTTTTTAATTCGAATAAAAGGGCTTTTTTTTATATTATCCATCACATCAAATAATTAAACTATGACGTTGTATCATCATTCCAGCAAGTAACCTTTGAATATAAAATAAAATGTCAGCATAATGTATTCATAATACAATATAGATCCACTTTCCACATTGTTATTTTGATACCGTCGCTGAATACCCATTTTTTGATAAAATGGGTATTCAGCCATCATCATAATAATTCATAATTTATAATAAAAGGACGTAAAACTATTTGTATTTGTTATTTACATGTAAAATTAATTGTTAACATGACATCGGAACCAAACCTTTTGAAAAATGCTTCACAGTTTCAATGGTTTCAATTTTAATGGGATTGTCAGTTTATGCACGTGGGCGAATAAATTAATTATGAAAAATATAATTTCAGTTTAATCATTAAACTGATAAACCACAAATACAAAAACAAAGAGAACAAACAGATAGAATTGAAAAAAGTGTGGTTTTGGTGCCGTATATATTTTCATAATAATTCAGTAAAAAGCTGTTATGTTGATATTACAAACAGACACTTCAATTTTATTTATATTTGTATAGATTCAAAATGCGAATGTAACTACATCTGTATGTTACCATTAAATGTAATAAGATGACACCCAAGTCTGATCTGATATTTTAGTACCCTAATTTTTTTCTCAAGGAGCCTTATTCTTTAAAAGGTTATAGAAATTGTATTCAAGTCTTACTTCTCGATATCAGGCAGAGACTGTCCCTTGCACCTCGCCTCCCATTTCGACCAGTACTTGAAGCCTTCTGCCTCGAACACTTTCACGGCACAAACGCCATCGTCTTTGATGTCTTCGTCTAGTAATGCTGTGAACACAAAACGATTAACATTATCATGATGAAATTTAGGTGTGTGTGATTATATTATGTATTGTTTTTATATTGTGAATCATCATCATCATTTCAGCCGAAAGACGTCCACTGCTGGACATAGGCTGTCGCCACATTGGCCGGTCCCGTGCGACTCGCATCCAGCGGATCCCTGCAACCTTCACCAAGTCATCGATCCACCTAGTGGGAGGTCTGTGGGTGGTATATATATAGTGAATGGCAAGTTAAAATCGAGATTGAACATAAACGAAGCAAAAGAAGTATGTAATTATCCGATTTGGAGAAAGTAATAAAGAAGAACGAACTATCTCGTAAAGATATCTGAATCGTCCGTAACAAGGACCTCTTTTGTGTCTTCATTTTTGGTGTTCTATTTACAAAAACTAGTAGTTTTTGAGACTAGCCAGTCAGGTTTCAGAGATCTAAATACATGTGGGAGTTCATGTTCTTTTGGATGTGAGCAAAACACGGAATATTTAAAGCAGGCTAGAATTATTTGTCTATGGTCTCACCTTCGCAAGTAATGTCACACTTCCCACCTTTCTTGCCTTCCTTGCACCATTCGCTTCCTATCTGAAATTATAATGAGTTTAGTTTCAAGTAAAGGTCAAATAATCTGGTTAATCAGTCCCGAAGTCCTAATAAGGTCTTCGGTCTATTTATTAGGGGATTGGCTTCCCACGCTTTGTTTTGGTTATGAACTCTTCTAATTTTTAAGGTGGGACACAATATCACAAAACATCGCATATGATTTGCTTCTTTAACTTGATCGAAATAATATAATAACATTGCACGTACGGTACAATATCAGGCTGCGGGACTGTTAGAAAGAGATACCGCGGCCTTGGAATACAAAGATGGATTTTGATCTTGGTTTTTTTTTTTTTTATTTTGATTATGTTTTAATTTTATTTGTTTTTATTTTAATTTGGATTTTGTTTTTAATTTTATTTTGATTATGTATTTAATTTTAATTTGGAATTGATTTTAATGTAATTTATTTGTACCTATGATCCAAAGGTGATTGAAATAAAGATATAATAATAATAAAGGGCAAAGAAGGAACATGGATGGGTTTTAGTCAGTACGAGCCTGACACTCCCTTCCACTCCTACCAGAGCGGGAGGTGTCATTTGATGATTTACCATCCGTAAAAAAAGGTAGAATATCACTTGCACATTGTAAAACGACAGGTCTATTTGTTTATGTGAGAGACAGTTTCAACCTTACTGAAATTTCAGTGGACTCAAATTTGCCAATTACGGAGTCAAAACAACTTAGATAACTAACTAGAAACAAACTTATTGGAATGAAAACAAAGATTTAGAAAGGACTGAGCCAAAACCAGATGTACTTACTTGGAACAATCCATAATACTTTCTTCTAGGACTCTTCACAACCATCGCTGATGTGTTTCTGTCACTTTCTTGTTCTATCAGGCATACCCCTGAAATTAACAGAAAAATTGTTTGAGAAAGAGTATTTGAGAGTAATCTAAAACGATGTCTAGAACTCTTGCAAGGTAAGAGGTAAGGCGCCCTCAATTTGCGTCATTGCATCTACCACCGTTTGTCTCTGCATCACCCAAAGGTCGATTGATAGAAAATGCTTTTAGCATCAATTGTGTGCTTAAATCTATACTTAATATTATAAAGATGTAAAATTTGTTTGTAAGTTTTTATTTGTAGGGGGTAATCTCCGGAAGTAATAACCCAATTCTAAAAATGCTTTCGCTGGTAGAAAGTTACATTATTCGTGAGTGTTATAGGCTATAAATTATATTTATATCATGCATATTACCCGAGCTATCACAATTTTTGCGGACGAAGTCAAGGGTGAAGTGCTAGTAATTAAAAAAATCAATCAACAAGTAATGCAGTCAGCAATGTGGGAGCGGAACAACAAACTATTCGTAGAGACCGGAGACAACAACTGAAGAAGCGACTTTAATACATCCCATCACAAAAACTCAAAAGTCTCTAATTATTTTAGTCTCCTTCAATGATTTTCAGGGGTAACCCCATCTATCCATACCAATTTGTTTACTTGATCATCGCAGCAGATTTGGATCAGTATGATAGCCTAGTGGTGTGACCATCGGACTGCCAAGTCATAGGTCTCGAGTTCGAACCCAAGACACCTGTCATATTTCGGATTCATTTGCGTTTTGTATAATTATCACTTGCTTCGGTGAAGGAAAACATCGAAAAGAAATCAGCATGCCTGAGCGACGAGCGCATGTAAAGCCAAGTCAGAGGCGGCATAAAAACTCTGACACCAGGTTAGGCACTAACTACACGATAAATAAGAGATTTGATCATATCTCTCTACGTCATATAAAATACACATGCCAATCACAATGGCATTGAAAATACGAAGAATTCTGTAATCAGCAAACAACAGTTGATAAAATACATAAATATTTTCACAGATTAAGACATTTTAATGCCTTTTCTTCGGAAAGGCTGACAGGTCAAACAAAATACATAATTCTTAGGTAAACGGTACTTCCTGTCAACGCATTGCGTTGTTATCAAACGTCATATTATTTATTTAGACTAGTTATATAATTAGTTATAAACCACATGATCTGCGTTGACGTACTTCCAACAGAAATATCAAAGGAAAACTACCTAATCCGGGAACGTGCCCAGAAGACTGGCAGAATTGCCACGATGAATGGCAATGCTAATACTTTGTCGTTGTGTAGTCTTTTTTTTGTTAATATTTAGTTTGTGTATTTATTTAAGGTGGTTTACAACTTTTGTTACTAACAATTTTAGGATCTCTTAGTTGTCCAAAATAAAATGATTTTATTTATTTATTACAAATGACAACGATGTAAACGAAGTTTTTGACGCCCTGTAATTTTCTTTTTAATACTTGAACATATTTCCTTTATTCGGTTTCCTAACACATTATTTACATTTTAAAATATTGTTATATACTCGTACATATAAAAAAAAAAATATATTATTAATTCTAGATCTATTTGTAGTTTGTAAATAATGTACTTATTTAATTCAAATAAAGATTAAATTCTGATATAAGGTGGTTACGTCTACAGTTCAACACATCAATAAATAGTTATTGACTTCTAGATCGTCTGTGTGAAATATATTATTAAGAGCAGTGCAACGTTAAATTCCGGCCCTCAGAAAACCTAACAATATCAGAATTAATTGATGTTGTTTGCACTACTAACTACTCCACTAACTTTACAGGTGGGCCGTACTTACAGATGCTAATAGTGATGACTAATACTTCATTGTTATAGACACCAGACGGTAAATTGACCTCAGGTCAAGGTGTAATGAATATTGAATAGTGTAAGATGGAGTCATTTGATTTAAGATTTGTGACACTTCTGCATCATACAGAAATTGATAACGTTGCGCCTGTGATGTTCGAAGGCGTAGGCAGAGGTAGTAGAGGCAATAGGTGAAGTTACATTTATTTTTAACTTCCCTGCCCCTCTCTGAGAATTTCTCCTGTATTGTGGATGCGTTTACAAACAATTAAACTCACATACACAAACAGCCAGACCCGGAACAACTACCTGTAGGCTATACAAAAAATTATTCCGGGAGGGATGGAACCGGCGACGTGCAACGCAGCAGCCAATCGCTTAGCCACTGCACCAACCATGCCGTCTCCGAACATTACGCCAGTTATGCATCATCATCTTTTTCCTAGCCATTTTCTTACTATATTTTATTCTTACAGTATTTTGCCTATCTGAACTCCATTAACCAAGCAGCAGTGATAGTTTAGTGGTGTCACCATTGGATTGCCAAGTCATAGGTCTCGAGTTCGAATCCAAGACACGCACCTCTGATTTTTCGGATTCATGTGCGTATTGTATAATTATCACTTGCTTCGGTGGAGGAAAGGAAACCAGCATGCCTGAAAGGTATTTCTCGACGGCATGTAAAGTCAAGTCAGAGGCACATGGGCGGCATATAAGCTCTGACACCAGGTTAGGCACTAACCACACGATGAAGAAGATTAACCAAGCACATGAAAGCTTCAGCAGCAGCCACGAAAATGGATAGTTTAGTTTCTGGACTGTTGCTGAAAATCCTTATAACACTTTTACCTACTCCAGGTAACAAATCTGAGATCCTACGTTCATTAGTTATGCTCTGCGTATCCAATATAATAATGCGTTCAGGGTATTGTTGCGACTACCACGCTTCTGTAGTGCCTTCATGTTTTCGAACGCATGCACAGAGAGTTTTGACGCGTTGTGGCCTCTCATCTGCCTCGCTACTCCGCAGGCTACGTGGCAGTCCCAACACTATCATGCAATCGATAGCAGCCCAGACAGATAGCACGCTAGTTTGGGCGCTAACTAATCGCACCCGATCTGTTCTAGTTATTAAGTACTAACATAGGCTAAGTTTTATTGTTACTAACACAGTGGACTTATCTCTAGTCTGATAAATAAATAAATAATAATAATAACGACAGCTAGATTAACGAGGGAGTTCAATGAAGAAAGTTTGACACAAACGCATGACTTAGTCGTCGTGCAAAACCGTGGGAATTATTTCACCTTGAGCTATAATTTTACCTTCGACAATATGTACCAAACATCAATTTGCAAAACATGGGAGTGCAAAAACCGAAGAGGAAAACTCGACGTTAAAACCTACGCAAGAACAGGTACCTACTACAAATTGATGTTACACAAGAAACCATATTATGAAACACTCATCTGAATTGTTATTATCCTAGTGGTATTTCCAGCCATCTATTGAGACTACCAGGTTCAATGGACATAATTCTACATCTTCCAGATGACTGGGTGGAATACACTACTACGAACTCGTGGGCCAGTACCATAAACCATAAGCGATGAGCGAAGCCGCGGGCGTAAGCTAGTAAACTATATTGTAACACGTCATATTAACGTATTAGAAAAGAAACGACTTTGCCTAACCTTTACTGAAAAAAACCAAAAGACGTAATTTTAGGATCATTATCGAAACCAAACCACAGATAAAAAATCCATGCGTAACACTAACCCACGCTTGAATACCAATCATTTGATTGCCACCAAAAACCATGTTCATATAAGGAAAACCCATTGACAAAATCATGACTAGCAATCAGTATTAATGAGAGAATACAATGGGTACAACTAACAATACGTAAATACATTGTATGTATGTAGGTACACACGCACACATTTATATAAATGTCCGTAGATAATTGTAACTTCATTTGTTTCTCACGGATCCGGGAAACATGAAAATGTAGAATGATTGGGCTCTTCGCAGAAATTAGTCAAAATAGTCTTTGGACCGACTCTTATTAATGATGTGAGTGTGTGCTTACACACTTGAAATCACACACTTGAGAATCTACTGCAGAAATTGCTTTGACACTGTTCTGGTTACAGCAGTCAAAACCGTTTTTACTCTGTTTTGCACGTTTTCTCAGTGTTTAAGGACTCAGATGTAATTTTTAGAACTGCTAAAAATTGAATTTTAATAATCTGAGATTATACTCTTAAGAAATGTCTGTCTTGGTATGGACATGTTATGAGGAAGGATAAAACGTATGTAACTAAAAGCGTGATGGATAATTATGAATGTAGATGGATAGAGAGGGAGAGGAAGACCAAAGAAAAGATGGATGGATTGTGTGGGGAATGATATGAAAGAGAAAGGAGTAGATGATGCCGTGACGTCTGACAGTGCAGAGTGGAAGAAGAAAACATGTTCCCAAGTAGAATGGGACAAGGGCAGTAAGATGATAATACTCTACAGAAATGTTTTACTATGCTCACTATGGGCATTTTTAAAATGATGATACGATTAGCTATATTATGTTCTTATCAACACCAATCGTGGCAAGTATGTCTTTGACCATAGTTACTAATTGTTTAACTCGTCACCGATCATTAATTTATTTAATGGATGCATACAAACGTTGCATCTGTTTTTAACTTCAAGGACACTGCGTATTGTTATAGACTAGCTGTCAATAATAATCAGCTGGCAAATCTGTCTTGTCTCTGCCTAACAATGACACAGTACAGGCTTCTTGCAACCCAGGTACGTCAACTTAAGTGGCGGAGCAAACGAGTCCTAGAGTGAGTACAGAGCATCGGCAAGCAATGGGCTCCCCCGCTATTACATAGGACTTAAAACATAACTGGCGAAATGCGGGTGTACTATTAGTTACACCTCTGCCTAAGTATTCGGGGATTACAGGCGTGATCTTATGTATGATTGATTGTGGTGTGATGATATCGGTAATAGCTGTTAAAGGCTGTAAGTAAATTTGAGGGTCACCACTCCTGTACGCCATTTCATGCAGAAGATAAATCTGGCTGTCGATTTTCGGAACTACTACAACCCGACCTACCATAAGTATTTGTATAACAATTGGGACCTATAGTTTGCCATACTCCTCAAGTCACGGGTCAATGATTCGGCAGTATTTAAGGTAAGTGACAATCCAGTTAGCATCCACTATACTAACTACCCAGAGCTAAGCAAGACAACTTATAATCATTAGAGGCACCCAGTTTTAAACAATAGATTTTATAATCATAATGCAAATAAATCTAAGATAAATATAGGTCCATTGTCAAAGACCCATTGGCTTTTGTTCAACAAATAAATATGGTTGGTTAAAATTGTTCTCATTTTAAATGCAGAAACCAACCAGTAATGACACCAGAGCATATAATCCACGACAGATTAATGTCACAAATCACTGATCAATAATAGACGCAATATTGTTATATATTGTAAATAATTGCAGAATAGAAAAAGGCAGCTAAACATAAAATAATAGCTAAACATAAACAAACAACTCACAATTACTAAGAAAGGTCCTTGAAAAATTATTTTTCAGCAGCTCCCGAGTCAACTGGCATCTTGTATAAACTTTTGCCTGTAGTCCCAAACATAATGTTAGAACTAACACGATTTGAACTACACGTGCGCTCTCCATGACGACCGGCTTCATACTGATAGTAGAATCTGTTTACTAATATGTATTATGTATGCGTCTACGCACCTTTGACATTTCGCTTCATGCTTTGAGGAAATTGTAGTAAACCGGTGCATTATTAGTGACGGTTCTGAATGACTTTGTCGTTTTATTGTTTGTCTGGTAATGTGTGTAGGTAGTGGCGTTGATACGTACTTTACTATTATTAGATTGGTCGACTGGAGGAGCACTTGTTTTTTTTTTGGTTATTTGTTAATATATTTACTTTTTCTTCTCCGACTGCCTTGCTAGGTCCTGGTTTCGGTTCCATAGTTTACGGCGTTTTTTTCATCTGGAATTTCTGTATTTGTTCCCGGTAGATGATAGCCTATTACATGGGGCTTTAATATAGATGGCGAAATATGAATGTACAATAAGTCCGCTCTGCCTAACCCTTCGGGGATTACAGGTGTAATGTTCTGCATTTCTAACTGTCTTCTTCCTCTCGTACCCACTAATGTAGATCTTGTCAATTGCACGCCATTTTCGAGTCTTGGGCCTCCTTCATCCGAAACTATCCCGGCTATTTTAACAAAATTGTCGTTACACTTTGAACGTGCTTTGTTCTAACTCCGCAAACAATTCTGGCTGTTTATTTCAGCATATTTTCTTACACTCAATCTATTATCTGGTCTTCATCACAAGTAACAATTCATATCTACTACATCTTCACTTTCGCCCAAATCATTTGTCTGACGGTCATCGTACCTACCTTGACCAGTTTCAAAAAATCACCTCGACATCGTGCCAAAGGAATATCAATTAATTTCATATATATAAAATCCTAGGTCTGAGGAAACCGCAGGTGTCAAAACATATCTAGAAACTGAACGTGGGTCTTCCCCAATGTAATTTGTAATGCACAGTGGAATACCTATCGCTACATTCGTTGCCGTGAAAACTGGTTTTGCTTTTATTTACTGTTATTACTGTTGTTTGAGTTTTGTATCAGGTAGATCAAATCACACATTATTCATCATCTTCCTGCCCTTGCCCCATATTACTTGTGGTCAGCGCAACCCTATTTTTTTCTTCCAATCTCCTTTGTCAACCGTCACTCTATCATTTACTCCTTTTTCTTTTATGTCATTTCTCACAAAACCCATCCATTGTTTCCTTGGTCTTCCTCTCTCTCCATTCTTCCACCCATAAACATTATGCGGGCAATATCAGATATATTATATTCTTCATCATCGTCTTCTAAACCTTATGTGGGACAAGGTCTTAATTATTACTTAGAGTTAATCACGATTTTTATTGTAATCTTCCCTGTCAACAGTCACGCTATCATTTATTTATTTTTCTTTAGTATCATTCGTCACACTATCCATCCACCTTTTCTTTAGCCTTCCTCTTCCCCTCCATCCATCAATATTTATATTTATCACTCTTTCAGTCACCTGCGTTTCATCCCTCCTCTTTCGTTAGCTTATCACACAATCCAGTATATTTTTAAATTTCCCATGATTGTGATTTTTCATTTTCTTGGCGTGTCGATTGTAATCTTAATTGTGTCGGCCCATGACAGAGCCGAGGAGTTTCGCATCAGTTCCTTCTTCTTAGCGTGTCGATGGCAAATTTTTAGTTAAATATGTTTGGCCCAAAATTCAGCTATGCGAACTCCGCTCGCTGTAGCAGTCATAAGATCGTCAAGTGCGCAGGTGTTCCTGTCCAGTTCCTGTAATTAACACACAACAGGACAAGTGGGACACAAGATTAAGTTTGTGGAACAGCACCACATTTACACTCCATGGCAAAGTCATCAATGAATCTCCACCTGAGCAGATTTTCCTTGCTGCGGCCAACCTGGGCTCGGAGTCTATCGTCATGCTGATAGATTGTTACTGTGTCCAGGCCGTCAGGCTGGTCTTTGTGTCAGTTACATCCGTCACCAATGAGAATAGCTCTAAGATTGTATATTAGCCATCATCCCATGAAACCTTGCTCTTTGTTCATGATTTTGTTGATATTATGAATATTAAACATTTGACTGTTTCGTTCTAGTGGTCGCAAGCACGACTGCTGAGCTTGAGGTCCTGGATTCTGTTCTAAATTGGGCAAAGTGTGATTAAGTTTTTCCATCAATAATTTCTCAGTAGCAGTGACAGAGTCTAGATTTGTGTCCTATTGACGGCATTAGGCTCGCCCTCTATTACGAAGTGTGGTTGTACTATTAAGTACAGATTTGCCTAACCCTACGGGGATTACGGGCGTAATGTTATGTTAAGTATGTCTATGCATATTTACAGATTGATCAATGAGATTCTCAATTTTTGAGGCCCTTGTTTTTAACTTCCCATATTATATATATTTACGTCAAATACTTAAAAAAAACACATAAAACGCATTAGCGTATCTACAAACCCTGAACTTTGCTATCACTGCAGCTAAGTATAACATTTGGAAATACCCGCGCAATTAAGTTTACCTCTACGAAATGATAAGAGATGTATCTCTAAAGCCATTATATCTGTGCATTCCTAGAATGTTTGCGACTGTGTTGATAAGTATTTGTTTACATTCTGCTTGATTTTGCCTATATTTAGGACGATCCTAAACGCCCCCTTTTTTGCTACTTGCTGATGTGTCAACGTGTTGACAAACTGACAATCTATCAGCGACTAGCTGTGCCCCGCAATTTCACAAGTCGTTTTTGTTTTTGCTGGGCTCCTAATTGTTGTAGCTCTTTTGCTTTATGATAATATCTAGAACAGACGCATACACAACTAGGTAATCAAAATTGATTTAATGTTGAAAAATCAATCGCAACTTGTTTTTATTAAATATTATATCAATGATCGTTAGCCAAATTAAAATAACAACAAAAAATAATGGATTCAATTTATGTCAACAAAATGGTCTTTTTCTTATTTTTTTTTTATCTATCACAATGCTGGACAGCATTTGACCCAAAGGTCGACTAGTAGAGAATGCCTTGTGGCATTAAGTCCGCCCATGTACCACTCTTGTGTATGAAGTTTAAATAAATAAATAAAAATTCAGTCTTTACCAATTTAAATCTTTTCAGTGTGGAAATAACATATTTATTATGAAACAGTAGGTATTCCCGAAAAGTGATCAAAACAATTATATTACATGGAAAACCAATGCCAGAGATCCCTTGGGCTAAACATGTTTACACGAATATTAATATTTTATTGGAACAGGATGTTTTGAATACTAAATGAAGAGAAACAAATAAGTACATGAATCAGCCTATAAATTGGGATGTAGCAGGTAATCTTTGCTTCGGAAGACGGCGGTACAATTGGTTAAAAGATGCCGAGTATAATTGCAATGCGAGGCTCAGGGGAGACGTCTTTACTGTCTCCCAAGGGATGTGCCCTAACAGGCGTTGCACAGGGCGGTGTTTGGATCGGTCGTTTGTGAAGTTACGGTGTCTCTTTCCATGTGCTGATTGTGATCACCGGGGTGGTTCAACATAACATCACGCTTGTACCCGAAGGATTAGGCAGAGACGTACAGATGCCAGGTCATCAAGCTACTACAATCTGTCAAATGTCTTTAATAGATTTTCAACTTTATCGATATAACAAGTTTGATTGGGAAAATTTGACAGTTTCAGGCTTCAGCTTGATGTGCTGGCGTCTGTACCTTTTTTTTTTTTTTTTTTTTTTAGGATGGGAAATCATCAAATGGCTCTGGGCGGAGCGGAAGGGAGTGTCAGACTTGTACTGACTAAAACCCATCCATGTTCCTTCTTTGCCCTTTGTGTTCCAGGGCCGCGGTATCTCTTTCGAACAGTCCCGCAGCCCTGGCAGGCATCGGCCCGTGCGGACCCCTACGTGGTTGCTGACATCTCTTTGAGGCGCGCGTGGAACACGAACGCGCCGTCGACACGGCCTGTCGTCATAAGACGGCCGGACGGCGAGCTAGCCCATAGCTCGCCGTCCACAGGCCCGCGACTACGGTGGCCGGGGGCCACCACGTGACCCCCGACGCCCAGGGCGTCTCCCGCGGCGGCTGGGACGTGAGGCTCTTTCCCTCTCACGTTCCGCCACCTCCTTCACTAGAATGACTGCTTCGCAGAAGGAGGTGACGGCTTCCCATTCCCTCTCGCTCCGGACCATGGCTTGAACCAGGGCCGGGCGCGAGAGGTCGCCGCCGCCAATCGCCTCTACGAGGACACCGCGCTGCTCCGCCCAAGCGGGGCAGGCCTCCACAGTGTGCTGCACCGTGTCCTCCGGACGATCCTCACAATGGAAACACCCGGGCGTTTCCTCCCGCCCGATTCGGTGCAGGAACCTCCCGAAACAACCGTGTCCGGTGAGGACCTGCGTCAGGCGGAAGGTGAGGGCGCCGTGGCGCCTCTCTAGCCACTCCTCAAAGAGGGGACTTATCGCCACTATGGTGGCGTGCCCTGCACGAGGTTGCGACAGTCGCTCTCTCCATGTCACCATGAGATCGCGCCGGAGGTCTGTCCGCTGAGCGGCGATTTGCCGCGGCAGCGGAGTTTCCCCCCGACGTAGTGCCTCCGCGCGCCATGGCGTCTGTACCTAATAGTACACCCACATTTCGCCAGTTATATTTAAGTCCTATGTAATAAATGTAATATGGGGCGAGTCTTCTGAGAAATTTTTGATAGAAAAACCCAATAACACTTTGCCCGACTCGGTAATCGAACCCAGGCCCTCATGCTCAGCAGTCCCGCTTGCGACCATGAGACCAACGAGGCAGTCAACATGCCCTGGTCTTATTCCCTGGACGACAGCTTTTCTTCGTTTCAGAGATTTTGACAGAAATCTGGCGCCCTAGGATATATTTTAATGTTTCTTCGATGTGGATGACGTCACGAGCAGAAAATAGTACCTATTAAAGTTTGCCAACTTTTGAGCTTAAACACCTTGATCTCAGTGCTTCAAAAGAATCTTAAGCAAAGCTTTTAATGTTGAGCTAATAAGGTGGTTGACTTGAGCAAACTTCCGTGATCATCATTATCATCTTTTCAGCCGAAAGACGTCCACTGCTGGACATAGGCCTCCCCCAAGTGTCGCCACATTGACCGGTCCCATGCGTCTCTCATCCAGCGGATCCCTGCAACCTTTACGAGATCATAAACTTCCATAGTTTTTGGTAAATATTTTTTTCATAGAATTGTAAAATTCCAAACAAAATTGACGAAAATAAATAAATAAAGGAAACCTGTTGACTGCCTCGTTGGTCCAGTGGTCGCAAGTGCGACTGCTGAGCATGAGGTCCTGGGTTCGATTCCCGGGTCGGGCAAAGTGTTATTGGATTTTTCCATTAGGATTTTCTCAGTAGCAGCCACAGAGTCTGGATTTGTGCAGGTTTGATGGCAATTGACTCACCCTCTATTACATGGGATTTAAACACAACTGGCGAAATATGGGTGTACTATTAGTAACACCTCTGCCTAATCCTTCGAGGATTACAGGCGTGATTGTGTTATGTTAATAAATAAGGAAAATCAACAACTAAAACACGAACATTTGTTAATATTTTATTTAAGAAAATGGAAATGGCATCACATAAATTATTTATTTACATAATTTAAACTAATTAAAGCAGAACGTGAAGGTTCTTTGAAAACATTAACTTAAATGCGGTTTGGACGCGATACGTTAATTACAATGCAAATAAAGCTCAAATACCATACAACGCATGTTATAGAATTTCATAAACTTATCATAGAAAGATAGAAGAAATACCGTCGCTGATATACGAAAACAAGCCTTAACGCAACTTACACTGTCTCTTACGGGGTATCTTCCGTGATTTTTAAATTCCGAGCTCCCGATATTTCGACGCTGTTGCAAGCGCCATGATCGCGGGATAACATCGGGAGCTCAGAATAATTGAAAATCACGGAAAATATCCCGTAAATGACAGTGACAGTTGACAGTTGACAGTTTAGTTACAAACCGTGAAAGCTTAAAAAGGCCTTAACGAACACACACATACGCAAATCACAATTTTTATCTGCATCCCGTATAGACATCATCATCTGCCCGGCCCTTTAGTTGAGAACTATGTCGGGGTCGGCTTGCAGTCCAAACGGATGCAGCTGAATAGCAGTATTTTACATTAAGCGACGTCAATCTGACATGACATCCTTGACTAGG